>CM024754.1:106102044-106502044 GCA_014218235.1 Colocasia esculenta | reverse complement strand
AAATCGCGATTTCGATGATTTTAGCGAAATGCTAACTTTTTAATCTCTCATAATTTGGTCTATCTAAAAATTTGATCATTCAAATAAACCATATGGAACACTAAAAATTCAAAGTCCGGTAAAAAAAGTCAAACGTGTATGTGACTTCTCCAAGGGAGCCGCTCTCCTACTGACAGCACTTAGTCTGCTCGAGGCATCTTAGGATTTGGTCAAACTTAAGCTATCATCACCTAAACTCATGAGATTTTTCACTTTCTAATTGAAAAGAAACTAGAAAGTGACAATTCTCATGAGTTTGAGTGATGATAGTTTATGTTTGACCAAATCTTAAGAGGTCTCAAACAGACTAAGTACTGTCAGTAGGAGAGCGGCTCCCTTGGAGAAGTCACATGCACATTTAACTTTTTTTACCGGACTTTGGATTTTTAGTGTTCCATATGGTTTATTTAAATTATCAAATTTTTAGATAGACCAAATTATGAGAGATTAAAAAGTTAACATTTCGCTAAAATCATCGAAATCGCGATTTTCTTCTTCGGTGGGAGAGTTGACTTTTTATTGATAAGAGATATGATTTTTTTGATATTTTTATTCGATTCAAATGGGGGGTACTTCCTTATTTACATGTAATATCTTAAGTAAATGAAATATTACATTTTATTGTTTCATTTACTTAAGATATTACATGTAAATAAGGGCATCCTGACAACCCTGCCTGAAGAGGATCCTGAGCCCTGACTCCTGACAACCCTGCCTGACACACATACATAAATATAATATATATAATAATCATATGCGAATCGGACCCGATTCGCCTCGATTCTGGGCGAATCGGATCGCATCAGGGCGAATCCGATTCGCCCCGAATCGGCGATACGTCAAACCATGCCGTCGAGGTCTGTATCGTCTTCCTGGACACCCTCACTCTTGTGTTTGAGTTGTACGTCCGACGGAGGAAAAGACGGCAGTGGGGCAGCGACTTGTGTTAAGTTGGCTTTGTGTTTGGTCGCTTGTAGCGCGCTCGTGGTTAGGGGACGGACACCAGTAGACGTACTGGTCCCCAGTAAATCCCGTGTTTCCAGTGCCTCACTTTAGGGAGCTCGGGCCAGAGTCCCTAAAGGTGCTAGGCATGGGCCTGCAGTTGTGTGGTCTGCAGGTGGGGTGTTGGTTGGTCTCCATAGTGAGTTGTTTTTCTATGTTTGTGGAGCGGTAGCTAGACAGAGTGGTCCGTGGCTACGAAACTGAAAGTTAGTTCTTGTATTGTGTTGTCCGGGTTGGATACTGGCGTCATGAACCAGTAGTCCGTTCCCGTATGGTGGCGTCGTTCCCTTCCGACTCGTACTTTGCCACTGGTTGTGGCTTGTGTGTAGTGACTCGCTGGTTGAGGTTTTACCCGTAGGGGTGTGCCTTGGTGGTGGCACAGTTGTGGTTGTGGTTCCGTGGTGGTACCTGGTGGTGGTAGGTACCTGTACCCTTTGTGGGTAGCCATTTGTTGTGGTACGTCGCATACTAGCCTTTCCAGATGATGTGGTGAACTTGTGTTCCGTGGAGCTTCCACTTGCTGTATTTTACCCTTCTCCAGGTAAGCTTCCGATTGTGGTTTTTAGTGTGTGGTGGATTGACATGTTGATGCTAATCCTGCTACCCTACGAGGGTGGTTTGCCTGTGAGGTTGGTGACCTAGGTGTTTCAGTTGCTGGGCAGACTAGTGGTACTGTTCTGATCCTGTTGATTCCTCTTGCTTTTCGAGGATTATGTTAGCTAGCGTGATTATATTTTAATTACAGTTTATTATGTTTAATGTGAGCATATTGTGGTTTGGCTATCGGTGTTGCTAGTGAGACCCTTTGGGGTTGAGGTCTCTTCAGTTTCCAGGTGTTGTTTTTGGGAGGTCCCTACTAAGCCAGTGACTTGTTTAGGCTCACTCCCTTACAGCTCTTTTCAGGTGTTAGCCGTTAGTATGGCTTGCGGAGGCGTTGTGGCAGACTAGTACCACCAGCAGTAGAGTTAGTTGTGTCTGTGTGAGCTTGTGCTCTCTCGGGGTATGCCCCAGGTAGTTGTACTCTTTTCTCTTGAATATGTAATAATGTACTGGGACAGTTGTAATTACTGGTATAAAGGTATGAGCACATGTACTTTCCTGTGTCTTATACAGTTGTGGTTGTCTTTTATATTCCTACTGGACACTTGTGTGCGTTATCCCTTGCGAGACTTCGGTCTGTTCGCGGGAGGCGGGTCTGGATATGGAGCCTTATTGGACATAAATATCCAAGGCCATTACAAAATCAGTTAATTATTTTGATGGAGCATGGTGCACTATTGATCCCTCGAGATCCTACATTACTTTGGGAAAAGAGTGGTTGGAAGAGCTACATGTTGCTATCGACTCAAAACAGTCTATGTGCATTATCCAGCCACCGCATTTAAGAGGTAAATTTTGTTTTCCCAATTATATTTCTACTGCTGCCAAGACAGTGCTTCCAGAGAAGATTGTGATTGATGAAAAGCCATTGGAGTTGGTGACTATTGTTGATTGTGTATGTGTGAAGACTGTTTTTGCTAATGCTTGGGATCAAAACTTGTTCATCGAGTCTGAACTTCATTTGATTTGTGATGATGTGTTTAAGATAAGCTCATCATTGACAGTTGACAGTGATCTGCGAGATTTTACTAGAGATCAATACATATATGATATGATATGGTGTGAACTTGATGCACACATTCTATGCGGACTGCAACTTTTCAAAAGGCATATTGGATTGGATATCCCTATAGCAACTTTATTAGTGCATGACTTTGTTATTCCCCTACCTCTTGTATGGATATTACGAGTTACGACACTTCAAAACTCGAGGACGAGTTTTCTCGAACCAAGGGAATGAGGGAGAGTGAGAAGTTGAAGCAATGGTTTGGCCCATTTGGAGGCCGTTTGGAGATTTTTTTAATTTTTTTGTAATTTTTGTGTAATTTTCACACTATTTTTAAGTCCATGGGTAAAATAGTTCAAATTAGAGTCTATTTAGCTTTTATTGTGTAATTTTGCATTTCTTTATTTGAGTCAAGTCTTATTTGGTAGGATTATGTATTTTCCTTTCTTTTGGTTTCTAATATGTTAAGTCTTATTAGGGATAGAAGTTTGTCCTTAATTTGGAGTCTTTTATTAGAAGTCTATTATGACTAGGAATAGCCCAAGCCTACATAAACACATGTATTACTCTTTTGAGAATAATTGATTATTGATGAATTGAAGAAAAAAAAGGGTTTGCAATCTTATTCTCTGTGATGAAGGAGTTTTGAGAAGAAGCCCCACCCCAAGGTGGTCCCTGCGAAAGGGAGGGTGTGAAGCCTACACCCCCGCCTTCTACCCCTCTCCGGTGAGACTCTGGTTATCTCTCCACCTTCTTCCCCTCGTCCTCCGCTGTCCCGCATCAGCCTCCTCCTCCAAGAAGGGAAGAATCAATTGAAACATGGGGTAAAATGAATGAGAAACTGCAAGAGAAGTACTGTGCACCTTCCTAAAGGCAGCGTCTCTTTGACCAATGGCAAAGAATGTCCACAGGAACAAGTTAGTGTCTAGATACATCACCTAACTCAACGAGTAGTTTATGAGATGTGGTGACAAGGAGGATGCTAATGTGACCTTATCTAGATTTAGAGCCAGGTTGAGAGAGAATAGTCAAATGGGACTTGTCTTTCATGATATGACCACCTTAGAGCAAGTCCATCAAATGGGCCAAGATATGGAGAGTTTCCAACATTTCTCAATTCATAGGCCACAACCCCACAAAGATTAGACTCCTATGAGATTGTTGGAGGATTAATATGCATGATTGAGAGACAAGCAACCAATTATAGTTCTGTTAGACCTACCAATGAACTGAGATGCCCAAAGACAACCAAACACTCGGTCCAAGCACCAATTAAACCACCAATAAGAAAAGAACATAAATGTAAAGGGGTAATGGGAGAGTCCTTGTGTAGCAGCAAAGCCCAAACAGAGGGTTATAGTGTCATGGCTATGGTCACTATGCTGGGTAATGCCCTCCCTATTAAGGCCCTTGGAAGGAAAGATGATGGGAAGCCACTGGAGGGATTTGATGTGGAGATCTAGGAGTTAGATCCTAACTCAGGAGAGGAGTTTCAAGGATATGAGAGCATTTGAACAGACCACCTTCACATTGACCAGACTGCCAAGCCTTTAGATCACACCATGCTTGGAGCCAACATGTGCAATATGACCCAATCAGAAGAAAAGGATAATGGCATCAGACCGCACTCCATATTATTCTGCAAACTGTGGGGAAAGGTGCCATGCTACATATGTTGATAGTCTCCCACCTAGGTTTAGCACTAGTTGATCACAGCCTCTAACAAGTAGAATGAGTAGATACTAGATACCACTTCCATCTTAGTTCATCAGTTTTGCCTACTTTCCTTATTATTTCCCTACTATTAAGAGTAGCTGCGGTGCAATAGTCTTTGTATGAAGGTTGTTAGCATCATCCTAGATCATGGTTTAATACTAGTAGACCTCTGCACCCATCGAGTAGCATGGGTAGATACTAGATAATATTCCCATCTTATTACATTAGATTTGGCTACTTCACTTATTATTTCACTCCTATCAAGACTAGACCTGCTGGAATATTCTAGCCATGAAGGTTGGTTGAATCATCCTAGGCAGACCATAGCTGTTTGATCGAGATGCCAGCCTCTATGGTAGGTCCAACTGTTGCTCTTTCATGCACAATGGAAGGAAGTTCAATGTACACTCATCCCCTCCTAATAGTACTCGGCCTGATCAGAAGTCACACATTTGGGCCTTAGGATTTATCAAATCTAATGCTTGACATACTAGGTATTCAGACACTAGAAGGTTAGAGCCAATCACATTAGATGATAGGTGTTTGGACCCAAAACGACAGTATTGACACTTGTACATGTTTGGCAAATTCACTCAAGCAACATGGCAAACTCCAGGTAAAAGATTATATAATGGTTGAGGTACAACCATGGTATGAGCCCAGCTCTTTTAAATGGATTTTTAATCTTGTTCTGGTCCACGTGGAACTTTAATGATGGGGTTTTAATTCTTATTATGGAGATTTAAATGTAGAGCTTTAACAGTTTTTAAGTTGTTATGGAATTTGTGGAACACGGAAGGAATATTTCTCGTCTCATTTGGCGATGATTTCGGTATGTATACACATACGTGGGTATTTATGCATGGACGTGCCAGATTGTTTAAGAAAACAGACAAAATTTGATATTTATGAGGTGCATAAGGTTATATATTCCGCACGCGTCCGTTTTATCAAGCGATTGGAGTAATCGTGTATTGGACCATTCCCCACCGACTGGAGTCGATGTTTCATTTACATCGAGTAAAAATTCGAAGATCTTTGATACGATACGTTTGTTAAAAGACCTTGACAATTAGGGGGTTATGAATGGTATTTAGACATCCACAATTTACATCCACCAATATTTTTTTGTGCACTTGCATTTTTATACTTAATGGGGTGTATGTGCCGCCATGAAGTGTTTACAAAGATAACATTATGCCTTCACACGTGTTATTTCGAAACACGGAAGGAATTTTTTACAAAAGAAGCAAGGCCAATATATATGGACCAGCAACGTCTTCTCTTTTCCGATAGTCTTTTACCAGAGCACGGGCAGAGGACGAGTCAACAGCAAGAGAGGTACTTCTCTCTCTTTTCTTCTTCTCCTTGTGCTCTTTCTCTCTCTTCTCCCCTTGGATTTCTTCTCTTATGGCCGATCCTCTTGGGGCGGGGGGGGGGGGGGGGGTCCGGCGTCGGAACACCCCCGTGGGGGGTATCCCGCGGGGTGGTTGTGCACACAAACACCCCCGTAGGGGGTGTTTTGTGTAAGAACCACCCCGTGGGGGGGTGATTGGGCACGAGAACACCCCCTGGGGGAGTGGTCGGCTGGCCCATAGTATAAAGGTGGGCCCCCGGGGCTCTTTTCTCGCCCATTTGAAGCCCACTTGAAGCCCGTTTGTTTCCTTCTTCGAGTGTCAGGGTCGTTTTGTCGGACCAGACACTTGCACGACGTGCATATTACGTCGAGCTCGGATTGGCATTAACCTTGCCCGGCAGAGGGTATATAACTTGGCTGCCGCGTCGTCAATTATCACACTTAAAATATTATCCCGAATTGAATCGGAATAAATACACTCGAACTCGTTTATCTCAGGTGTTCGAAGTATACAAGTTCGGGGAATTTTCCCGAAACTCTGCATTTTTCCGGGTGAGTTTATTGCTCGGCCTTTGTTTGAACCCCGGCATTTTTTCTGGGTTCAACAAATACCCCCCACGAGATATCCGTCGGAGCCGGGGCGACGGCAGATGTCCCATGCCCTCTTCATTGCATTTTTTCTGCATTTGTGTATATATGTATGTTTGCATTGATGTCGCTTCTAACAATTAACTTTCTGCATGGCAGGTTTTGAAGATGTCCCGCGTATCGAGCCATCGTGGCGAGAGTAGCGATATGTCCCGCAGACGGGAGGGGACTGTTCGGCACATTGCCATTCCAATGCCTCCTTTTGCTCCTCGCAGTATCACGATGGAGAATTTGTCCAGGCTTGACCGCGACTTCACAGCATGTGCTCGAGGCCCTTTGGAGGAGCACTCACCGGACGAGGGTATGGTGGACCCGGGCTTGATCATCAAGATTGACGGGATCTATTGCTATTTAAGGGGCGATGATTACCCTAAGCATTTTCCTCTGGATGAGCATTTGTTCCCATTTATCCAGAGGTTTGTCCTCGGGGGATGGGATGCCCATGTTAACCTCCTGGCGACTGAACGGGTTCAGTTAGAGAGGGTCATCTGGGCGGGCTGAGATGGGATGCTGGGAATGTGTGGCTTCAACTATCCCAGTTTTCCACTTGGCTATCCCATGCAGGTGTAGTTTCTGGATGCGCACCAACTGGGGCTTTTTGGCTCCGAGCCGACTTACCCCATCAGGGATACCTTAGTTACACCGGCTGTCTGGGAATTACACGGGCAGCACAAGATAGGACATCCTTTGCTGGGCATACTTTATTACCCTTTGGTAGCCAGTTTGCTACAGAGGGTTACGACCGCCATTGCATCCTCGACTGGATCGTGAGTGGGAGCGCTGCTAGGTGGTATGACCAGTGGTCGGTGGTTTCTCCCATCGTTTCCGCTTTGGCGCGACTGAATGGTTAATGGGGGTCCTGCACTATTATCATGACATGCTGGACGAGGTTGGGCTCCGCCATGCAGTCACCGTGGCTTTATACGACTATCCTTGCCATTTCAGGCTACTGCAGGCTCTAGTGGAGAGGTTCAACATAAGATTCAATACCTTCGAGGCTGCAGAGGGGGAAACCTCACTCGACCTGTGGGCTTTCCACAAGATTTCTGGCCTTCCTATCTCCGGCCATTTTTACGATGAGGTGTGCCTAGACGACTGGCACCGCAACTATTCCACTGGTGCAGGTTCTTATGTCTTGCCCTACAGCTTCAGGTATTTAATGAAGGTCTAGCGAGATTTGGCCAGATGTGGCAAGGAGAAGAGCCCCTCGACTTCTCGGGGGAATGTGCGGGTGAGCTCCACCGCAAGGGTCCGCTACTTTTACCACAGCCCGTACTGCTTTTATGACGGGTTTGTTTCTGATACCCATGACCCAAGCAGTTATATGCAATTGTTTGTTGATTTCGAGGACAACCAGAGGTATTTGTGTGCTCTGCAGGGTGGAGGTTAGAATTCGAGGCGTCTCTCGGACAGGACTTACTTGGCAGCCTATCTTGTATATTGGTTGGGTATATTTGCTCTCCCCTTTGGAGAGGAAGGGTTGGTGAGGCCAGAGCTTATATATCCAGCGTGCCCTTCTTGCAGATGGTAGGAAGCTGGCTTTGGCCCCTGCTGCCTTAGCCAATATTTTCCATGGCTTGGGGGATTTGATAGCTAGTGCATCCCCGCGTGACAGAAGCATTGCATTGGCTACCCACTATTTGAGTGCCCGGGGCGGGCTTCTATTACCCGAACTGTGTCAAGATGTTGGTGTTGAGAATCCCTCAGCACCTTTGCTTTTCATGTTCAGGAACCGCCCGGATCAAAATACATATGAGCAGTTGATTGGGCCCCAGAGGCTGCTTTCTTTTGTGCCGTCACATGGCCAGTCCGGGCTTGATTTTGCGTGTTGTTCCCGAGGCTTTTGGCCTTGGGCTGGGGAAAGTGGCGAAGGGCGACTATATCATTTGCCGCATCATGCTACCGTCGAGAGCTCCTTCTATAAAGATTGGCTCTGCTGCATTCGCCCTAACGTTCTGGCTTTTCGCAAATGCTCACCTTTGTATCTTGAGCCGTATTACCCATATCGTTTTGCTCGCAACTTTGGGTATGACCAAGTTGTTCCCCCAAACGCCGACTTTTCTTTGAGTGCTAGGCTATATAAGGGTCACGACCGACATTTGGTGGCCTTGAACTGGTGGTGTTATTTTGTCAGACATGACCCTTCCCCCAGGTATTTCATTCCCGAACAGTAGAGAGAGGGGAAGGTGGACATATATTATGCCCGATGGTGATTTCGCCACAACCAAGTATTTCGGGAACACGCCAGTCACGTCAAGGAGGTCGAAGCGAACCGACTGGTCCGGGCGGATGTGCCAACAGCGCTGATTTTGGCGTCCTTTCTCCGGCGAGATTTTCCTACACTTGCGGGGCATGCCCGGGCTTTTAAACTCCACTGTGTGAGAAAGATCTCTTTACCGACGGAGAGGAATGTATATGTGGGGGCATTGAAACCCCTAGCACGTCCCGACAGTTGTCCGGCTGCATCAAAGGGCGACCGCGTGTCACCAGGTACTTATTCCTGGTGGCGTCACTTCTTGCTGGACTGCGGGTACCCTATGGACGCAGCGCTTTCAAGCCCGATTCTCCTGAAGGGGTTCAACAATGAGCTATGGCCGAAGTGGGAAAAGCACATTCAGCATTCCATTGCTCACGTTGGGCCAACTGAGTTCATCAGCCAGGTTGAAAACGACACGAGGTTGGTGGACCTATGGGACGCCGTGGCCGGGGCTGGGAAAGTTGTGAAGCTCTCGCCTGAAGGGGTAGTCCTTCCGCCAACATTTTCACCTGCTCCGGGCAGTACATGGCATTTCCCGTGCGATCTTCAATTTGATTTTCTTCTGCTTCTCCCTTCTTCTTTTTTTTTTTGGAGCATACATGTATATACTTTGCTATTGTCACATTGACATTTTTTTTGGAACGGATAGCTTCATCCATATACCAGAGAAGCAGAAGCAGGCTACCTCTTGTAAGAAGAAACATCATGCAAGCAAGGAGGTTGGTCCTTCGCAGCGGGCCACCCGTGGGAGAATCTCGAAGACTTCTTCTCCGAGCGAGGAAGGTAGCTTTGGTTCCTTCTCCCGTCATTTCATCCTTTTTTCATCTCTTTTTTTTTGTGGCCGATAAAGGCATCCCAACTCTGAGGTGACAACACGTCTTTTTTGCATTGCATCTTTTCTCACCCCTAGAGATAAGGTCCTGATCGGGGGCAATCTACATGAAGATGTGAATGCCCTTGCCGACGATGAATACAATCCCATCTCCAATGGGACGCCATCTCCTGACGGGGCTGATCTTTTACGAGCATCGCCCCTTGAGCCAAGTGCAGCGGATATTAGCCCTTTCCTCAATTCTTCAGGCTTGCCATTATGACTTTGAGCTTAACGCCTCATTGCCCTTCCTCTTTTTATTTTCTTATAGGGCATGTGTCGACATGCATTATTGCCAACGAGGAAGCAGGGTGCCCGGATGTCAATACATCCCCCCTTGAAGGTCGGCTTCGTTGCATGCGATTCATGACCTGCTTACTACCGTGCCAGAGACGGAGTTTCCGGATTGTCCAGACTTTAATTCCATCGAGTCCGACGAAAGAAATTGGTCGCAGGTCCTCCATAGTGTTAGTGAGTGACTTTTGATCCTCTGTTTTGCTGGCTTATTCTTTCCCCCCTTCTTTCTGTGAGAGATGACTAGAGCTTCTTTTCTCGTCTTGCTTGTTTCAGTGACTATCTCCTCCACAGCAAAGCTTCCTGGCACGACCCCCCCCCCCCCGAGGAGGGCGAGATCCCAAGCAGGACGAGAGGGGAGAGCAGGGGTAAGAGCTCTCGCAACTCGGAATATGGCTTTGCCTTTAACTTGCCTATCATTTGATTCAGTGGGACCAAGCGGTGCCTTGCTTATCGCATCCAACTTTTGTTCATCAGATGCGGACCGCTTGACAGAGGAGTTCATAGCAATAAGCCCGGCAGTGGCCGGATCTCCAAACACCACCATCGTGACAAATACAGAAACTGTCTTACACAATCCTGCAGCCATATCTTCCCCGCCTAGAGCTGGTGGGCCTTCGAGAGGCGAATTAAGCGATTGAGACACTTTTTCTATCCTTTTATGTCTCTTGGCTAGTCCTGCCTCCTGCTCGTCTGACCCCTTTGAGTTATTTTGGCAGGAGGGTCAGCAGATGCTTTGGCTAGAGGTTGCTTGCGCACCCCCGAGGGCCTATGTTTGGAAGCGGTCGCTGAGGATTCTGGAGAGGCGGCATGCCCCAGGGCTTCTGATGGGAGTAACCTTCCATCAACAGGCGCTAAAGGTTCGTGGCTATCTTGCCAAGCACCTATAGCCTTCATTTCCACCTTGACATTGCGGTGACACATCTTATAACATATTATTTCTGCTTTGTGTTTATTTTTTCTTTTGCAGATAGCGTCTTGCTCCAGCCTTCCTCTAGCGAGGCTCTTCCCAGGCTGTCCGGCGCGTTTCCGAGCCACGACATTCCCTGACCAGACCTTCCTCAAGGCGCTCCCATGACAAAGACAGAGGGGGCACTTGATTTTTTGATGAGGGCCACCGGGGCGATTACACAAGCAAACAATCCCCTGTCTATCGAGGCAGTACGCGACGTCCTCCGAAGGAATACCTTCGTATATCATTTAATGGGCCGCCCTCGGGAACCTTGGATGGCGGCGGTGGACTCGCTCTGGGGAGAGGTTAGGCGGCTACATCAGGAGGCGGCCTTGGTGGCAAATCGCCTCAGGATTCGAGAGCTCCGAGAAGAAATTGCCTCATTGGAGCAGAAGACTGAGGCCTCCCACTTGCAGGCAAACGCCCTTCGTGAGCGCGTCGAAACTTTAAGGGCCGGAAGGGCCAGCACTAGTGATGAAGCTGCTGCGCTGCGGAGGACGATTGAAGACGCCTCGAAACGCCTTGCCGAACGCGAGCTTACTATTGCAACATTCAATAGAGGGGTGACAAAAGCTGAGACGGGGATTGCCATATTAGAGCAGGAGTGCTCAGATTTCCAGGCTAGGATCTCCGCCCACCAGGCCACTTTGGCGAACTTGGAGAGTGAGCCACTCAATCTTCTTTGAGAGGGCGGCCACCCAATCGGGTCCTTAGCAAGTCTGGAGGTGGGCTTGGGGTGGCTGCTCTGGGAAGCCTTAACGGGGTGGGTGGACCCAGTATGCTTGAGCCACGGGCCCGTGACTTACTGGCTATCTGCATCTCTCCGTGTAGCGGGTCTTCAGAGCCCGGTAGCAACTTCCTTCCCTACTCGAGTGAGAGGGGCTAGGGGGGCTTTCTAGGGATCCTTTAAAGCAGCAGTTCGATAGCGAGGTGCCTTCTTCCAAGGCCCCGTTTATTTCCAATGGCAACGATTGGCACTCCAGGAGGGACGGGGAAGGACAGGATGGTGGGGGAGATCCAGTGGAACTTCACAGAAGCCTATAGAGGGGTGTTTTCCGACACTGGAGTCAAGGTTGTCGGTCGAAGTGTAGGGCTTCGGGGAGCTTTCTCCCAAGTAGGGGTGTGCATTAAATGGTTCAACCCGAAGAACCGAATCGAAACGATCGATTCGGGTCGGTTTGGTTCGGGTTGAAGGACGGGTTGAAGGAATTCGGTTTTCTAATTCGGTTTCTATTGTGAAGCCGACTAAACTGAATATATATTAAATATATGTGATAATAGATAATATCACAAACTGTGGCCCAGTTAGTAAGCTCCTTGGCCCCCAAAAGGAGGTCCTAAGTTCGATACTCAAGGCCGCCCTTTAAACACTCTTTTTTTTTTTCGCTTTATCGACCTGAGAGTCGATTCGGTTTCGGTTCACCCAAAAAATAGGGTAAACCGGACATAACAGACTTGTGTTCACCCCTACTCCTAGAGGATCTGGAGCATCGGACTATTAGGAATCCTACGTCCATGGCAAGGCACCTAAACAGACTCCCTTGCCCCTGGTGCTTGTACCAGAGAAATCTTCTTCAGTGGCAGCAATAGTGGACCTAGGCAAGCCGTCTCCAGAGGCTCTAGAAGTGTAGGGTCATTCGGCCCTTGTATTGTTGCATCGTACTGATGGTATTGAGGGGGCAGTAAAGGACAAGAATACTCACGAGGGTAGTGATGATGAGTCACCAAGGTAGGACAACATCGATGGGTCAAAAAAAGCTAGCCTACATGAGAGGACTCACCTCAAGGAACTGGAAATCATGTGCACTGACCGGGCTAGAGAGGTGAAAGGAAAGGTTGGCATATCTTATGTGGCAATGAAGAAGAATTTGAAGCATAGAAGATAGGATCAGATCGGACCCCTGAATCAATCTGGGCTGATATCGGCGGATCGGCCGATCCTTACAGATTAAAAAATTAACTATTTTTAGAAAATGTTGGAAAATCAAGAAAAATCAATAAATCAAGAACTTCACAATTTTGTAAAAATCACGTACAAGTAACATTGCAATATGGAGCAATGATAATTATGATACCTTATTTACCTATTCATGGAAGGCAGAATCGCCAAGATCGGCCCAGAATCGGTCGATCCTGGATCGGATCGGCGGCTATGGATCCGACTTCGGGGGAAAGTCCCCCAAAATCCAAGTTTTTAATGTGGATCGGTTGAACTCGAGTGGAATCGAGTTGGATCGAATGGATCGCCCAGGGATCGATCGATCCACGAGCGATCCCGTCGATCCGACGGGTTAAACTTCAAATTTTAAGTTTGCCCGGCGGATCGAGACCTTATCAGGCATAGTCGGTCGATCCGGCCGGATTAGGGCTCGATCCGCCCGATAAGGGCCGATCCCTGGCGGATCCCTCTTAAAACACAGCTGATCCAGAGATCGGCTGTGTTTTCTCTAGTTCGCAGGCCCCGTCCTCCCTGTTTTCGCCCTTCCAGGAAGAACGCAAGGGGAAAGGGCTTCTCCCCCAAGGTCCGCCGCCCCCACCGCCGACCTCTTTTCTTCTTCTTCTTCTTCTTCTTCTTCTTATAAGACTCCTTTGTTCTCTTTGAAAGAGGTTAGAGAGGAGCGGCCAAGGCCCAAGAGAGATCCTCTTGTGTAGATCTCAAGAGATCTTATTCAAGCAAAGGAGAAGCTTTTCTTATCAAGGTATTTTTTAATTTTCTTAATTTAGATAAAATTTTAAAAAATGAAAAAACATTGATATATGTTTGATCTTGTTATCTTCATATTCTTAGATTATAGAAAGGATATGGGAGCTTTAAAAACCTAGAGTTTGTAAATTAGACAGAACCCCCAAATTTCATCCTAATTAGGGTTTGAAATTTGGGACTTTTGTTCTATTAGCACAATTGGAGATCAATTAAGTGTTCAAATCACTTAATTGGTCTAATTATGTCTTTGTATGATAATGTTGGTGGTTAATTTCAGGAAATTAGATAAAACCCTCAAATTTCACCCTAATTAGGGTTTGAAATTTGGGACTTTTGTTCTATTAGCACAATTGGAGATCAATTAAGTGTTCCAATCACTTAATTGACCTAATTGTGTCTTTGTACGATAATGTTAGTGGTTAATTTCAGGAAATTAGATAAAACTCCACCCTAATTAGGGTTTGAAATTTGGGACTTTTGTTCTATTAGCACAATTGGAAATCAATTAAGTATTTCAATCACTTAATTGGCCTAATTGTGTCTTTCAATGATAATGTTAGTAGTTAATTTCGGGAAATTAGAGAAAACTCCTTAATTTCACCCTAATTAGGGTTTGAAATTTGGGACTTTTGTTCTATTAGCACAATTGGAGATCAATTAAGTATTTCAATCACTTAATTGACCTAATTGTGTCTTTGTATGATAATGTTGGTGGTTAATTTCAAAAAATTAGTTATAAATTCGTTGTTATTGGATGTAATTATGGTTATAATTTTATACTTACACATGAATGTCTTTGTATTGTTATAGGATTAACAATTATGGCTGAGGAGGGCCACGAGGAAGGGGGCCAAGGGGAAGAGCAGTCACCAGGCCCACAATTGGACATTGGGTGGAGGCATTGTGTTCTTCTTGATGATGCCTCTAAGAGAGTGCAATGTAACCACTGTGGGAAGGAAATGAATGGAGGCGTATACCGCCTAAAACAACATATTGTAGGTATTGGTGGGAATGTATCAAAATGTAAGTAATATCCACGACAGTTAGTGAATGACATGAAAGAGTACATGGCTGGAAGACAACAACAAAAAGGCATACGTATTCAACAACAAGAAGAATTGCATGAAGAGCTTTCTGGGAAGAGGAGAAGTAAGGGTATAATGAAAGAAAGACTAATTGTTGTTGATGAGTCAGAAGATGAGGATTATGAGGATCTCTCACCTAATGAGAGAGAATGGCGAGAAGGACTACGGCAGAGTCAGCGTGCTGCAGCTATTGCTAGAGAAGAAAGTGAGATGAAGAGGTACCATAGTACAAGGGAAGGATCATCATCAGGAGCTAGTGTAACAAGGCCACCTGCCTTAGTCAAGAGAGGTGGTTCAATGAGGGGAACTGGACCAACTGGTGTCATGGACACATTCATGCATAGAAAACCATCATCAAACAACCTAGCATAAAACATGCATTGAAAGGGGTGAAAGCCACAGCTACTTCATCCAAACATGCAGTAAAAAATATTGTAAAATGGTTTTTGCATGCAGGGGTCCCAGCCTATACAGCATCTAGTCCATACTTCCAGACAATGATAGATTCTATTGGGAAGGCAGGCCCGGGTTTGAAAGCTCCAACATCAAAGGACATTTATGGCAAACATCTTGAAAAGGAATTGGCTGAGACAAAGGAGTGGATAGCATCCTTTAAAGCTATATGGATGGTAAGGAGTTGTACTCTTATGTGTGATGGATGGACAGGAATAACAAGAAGGTCTATGATTAACTTCCTTGTATATTGCAGTGAGGGTACAGTGTTCATGAAATCTATAGATGCAAGTGGACAAGTAAAGAATGCAGAGTACCTATTCAGGCTCATGGATGACATGGTTGAAGAAATTGGCGAGGAAAACATAGTCCAAGTTGTCACTGATAATGAAGCTAGTTACAAGGCAGCTGGAAGAAAGTTGATGGGAAAACGACATCATCTCTGATTCTCTATTAGATCCCTTGTGCAGCACACTCTTTAGACTTGATGATGGAGGACATTGGCAAAGATAAACATGTGCATGACTTGGTGTCCAAGGCGCAAATGATTACTAGTTTTATTTATGGACACAACAAAATCCTGCATATGATGAGAGAGTGCACAGATGGACATGACATCATTCGTCCTGGCCCAACTAGATTTGCCTCCCAATTTATTACATTAGAGAGTTTGCATAAGTTTAGACATGAGTTGGGCACTCTCATGCACAGTTCTGAGTACTTGGCACATGTGGCTACATTGAGAGAGGAATCCAGAGACGTCGCACATGAGATTTCTTGCTTGATCAGTGACCATCGTTTTTGGGATAGAATATCATATTACTTGAAGCTAATAGAGCCTCGTGTACAAGTTTTGAGGATGGTTGATGGAGAGGAAAAGAATGACATGGGTTACCTATATGAGGCTATGGATAAAGCCAAAGAAATGTTGAGAAATAAGTATCCCATAACATTTCAAAAATGGTGGAGAATTATTGATACAAGATGGGAGTCCACCCTCCACCATGATTTACATGCATCGGGTAAATGTATTAACTTTCAAATTATATCTTGTTGTGCATATTGAATTTCTAACTTATTTGACTACATATAGGGTATTTTTTAACCTCAGGCATCAATATGGTGATTCCCCTCACAACGATGGTGAGGTGCTCCAAAGAACAATCAATGCCATCACAAGATTATCTAGGACTACTGAAGAAAGAATAAATGCTATGATGGATGTACAACCAACTTAAAGATTTTAATCTCTTTCTGTATTCAATATACTTTACAAATTACACATTACTAGTATAGCAGTATGATCATACCAACTGTTTTATACTTTAGATGGACAGATTTAAACTGAAGTTGGACATTTATAAAGATTATGATCTTAAAGAAGCAGTGAACAGAATGGGTCCTGGTGAGAACCTTAAGGCTTAAGCTCATCTTTACTTGATGACAAAGTGACAATTCAAAACCATTATGTGCTAATTCATTGTTTTTTTTTTTTTTGCAAGTGAGTGGTGGGTTATGTTAGACTACAACAAGGTTGGTCAAAGAAATCCACTTGCAAGGATTGCCATTACAGAACTTAGTCAGACCACTTCATCTAGCCAGTGTGAGAGGAATTGGAGCACTTTCTCACTTATTCACACAAAAGTGAGAAACAGGTTGAGTGCAACTAGGCTAGAGAAGCTGGTCTATTGCCACTACAATATGCAGTTGAAAGTCAAGAGCATTAGACAAAGACAAAAGAAGAGCGAGACAAGGCTAATGACTTTTGCAGGTAGTCATTGGGAGCAACATTTTGCAGAGAGAGAAGCAGTATCACCTCCCATTGGTGTTGATGAGTTGCTTGATGAAGAACACCCACAAAATGCATGGGTGGAAACATGACAAGAAAGGGATGTTCCAGAATTTGACCCTCACGATTGCTCATGGGCAGAAGGAGAATTGGATGGAGTAGAGACTCGAGATCTAGAGCTTAGGTAAGTGAGGACCCACCTCTCTTGTCTCAGCCAGTTACTTCTACTACTAGAGAGAGACACGACACTCAGCTATCCTGCCAGAGACATCTAGAGTACCTACCACTCAGCCTGCATTAAGAAGAGCCGCAACACAAAAAGAGAGGAGTTCAAAGTTATAGAGCAAAAAAAATGCACGTATACCAGGCAAAAGAAGAGAAAAGTGCAGCAACCAATTCGTAGTGATGACACCGCACAGGATCCCAATGATGATGATGATGATGATGATGGGGCTGCCACTGGGGCCACAAGAGCTTGTCAGGGAGATGCAAGATATACTGGGCCAGGATTTTCACTGGGTCTAGGGCTTACTACAAGTTGTGTACCAGAAACAGAACATCAGGGAGGCGGAGGAGAAGGACAAGGGCAAGGACAAGGGGGATATGAAGGACAACAACGTCATGCAGCCTATGAGTGGCCACCTTGGGAGCCAAGCTATAGTTCAGTGTCTACTCATATACCTGCATTTCAACCTCCCATTTTACTGTACTCAGATATTAGCAGCTCACCTCTTGGAGTACAAAAGTATGGGGACCTTGGCCTTCACAAGAACAAGAGCATAGTGAAGCAACAAGCACATACAAACCGCTTGACATATGGTGTCCAGCTCCATCACAATCTGAAGAAAGCTCAAGTCAACAATTTACACCAAGAGGGATGCAAATGGGTATGCATGATTTGGCAAATTCCCTCTTTGGTTATGGCTATCAAAACCCAAATGATGGTGAGTCATCTAGGTCTGGAAGTGGATGGCAAGATTATTAGTCTTCCATTAAATGTAAGTTACATTTAATATTTTTTGCTTTTCTTGTGTTATTATAGTAGTATTAATACACAATGTCTTAAATTTCATGTTTCATATACTATGAATGCATGTATAATTGATTTTTGATGCAAATGTTAGTTCTTTCAATTTATCAGATTTTTCTCATTTTTTCTATTTTTTCCTGATTTTTTATGAATTTTTCCACACAAAAAAAAAACATTTTATAAACTGGTCGATCTAGGATCGGCCAAACTTCCCTTAGATCTGTGGGATCCTGCGATCCGATCCCGAATCGGATCGGATCGGCCTAGGTGATCCTGACCCAATTTCGATCCTGCCTTCCATGTACCTATTACAATACGAAGCAATGTCAATACAAAGTAAATGTTTATATTTGTAGTTTTATTTACTTAAGATATTATATGTAAATAATGAAGTACCACCGATTTGAATCCAATAAACATATCAAAAAAATCATATCTCTTACTATAAAAAATCAACTCTCTCATCTAAGAAAAAATTCGTGATTTTGGTGATCTATCAAAATGCTGACTTTCTAATCTTTCATAATTTGACTTATTAAAAATTTTATAATTCAAATAAACCACATGGAATATTAAAAATCTAAAGTCTGTTGAAATAAGTCAAATATACATATGACTTATCTAAGAGACTCACTCTCCTACTGACAATTAGACAGCATTTGGCATTACGTTTTAGCCGATTTTGACCCTGCCACATCTCTGACAGAATGAAAAGTAGTCTCAAATGTTCTGGACTGCATATAGGCTTGTGTGCTAATGGATTTTGGGAAGAGGAGAGAGATAGAGAGAAAGAAATTTCTCTCTCCTCTCCCGCGAAAGTCGCCTGGAGACCGCTTCTCCACAACACCCTAGAGATTTTTGGGTGGAAAGGTGGACGTACCCCCCTCATTGATGGCTATTCAGATCAAGGTTTTGCATGGCGGAGCGAATCGGCCCGATTCGGACGAATCAGATCGAATTAGCGCCGGCCCGATTCGTGATTCGCGTGATATGCCGAGCCGGCCGCAGACCGGGCAAATCGATCGAATTCGATCCGACCCGATTCGATTCGCTGGATCCGCCACAATCCGAAACGTCGACACCCCTTTAGTGTCGACCGACGCCCTGCGAATCGGGACTGTGCAGTCCCGATTTGCAGGGTGTCTCGCTGGAAGCCCTTCTTTCCCCCATTTTTCCCCCTTTTCCCTCAAGAAAACCCCAGATCTACACTCCAGGAGACCTAAGAAGGCTTCCTACGTGGATTTGAAGGTGCTTGGAGGCGTTCTTGGGCTGGTTTCATCCCTCTCTTCACCCATTTCACTGTTTTCAAGGTAACCCTCCATGTATCTTTCATGTTTTGATTTTTTTTGTTGATGTATGGGAAATATGTTCTTGGGAAATGATGTTGCAAGTGATTAGTGTTCACTTGCAACCATTTCTCCCTTGAATCTACAATTTTTTCACATAAATTTGGCTATTTTCTTCAAATTTTGAATTTCTGAAATTATTTAAAAACAAAAACAAAAATTGCAACCATGATGTTGCAAGTGTTTAGTGTTCACTTGCAACCATTTCTCCTTTGAATCTACAAATTTTACACATAGATTTGGCCATTTTCTTCAAATTTTAAATTTCTGAAATTATTCAAAAAAAACAGAAATTACAACCATGATGTTACAAGCATTTAGTGTTCACTTGCAACCATTTCTCCCTTGAATCTACAATTTTTTCACATAGATTTGATCATTTTCTTCAAATTTTGAATTTTTGAAATTATTTAAAAAAACAAAAAACAAAACAAAAATTGTAATCATGATGTTGCAAGTGTTTAGTGTTCACCTGCAACCATTTCTCTCTTGAATCTACAAAATTTTCACATAGATTTGGTCATTTTCTTCACAATTCAAAATTTCTGAAATATTTTAAAAAAAGAACAAAAATTGCAAGCTATGTACATTTCATAGCAAAGCAACTTACAACGTCTAACAAGAAATTGTTTATATGTGAAACCAACATAAATTATTTTTTTCCTGAAATTTAATGATTATTTATTTTACGTAGATGGCACCGAAGAAAGAAAGGCAATAGTGAGGACATTGGGTAGCAACATGGGACTGCATTGGGCAGTAGGCACAATTATAAGTGCAACTGCTACGGCCATACGGGACAAGGAGGTGGTGTCTTTCGCCTAAAGAAGCACCTTGCAGGTGGGCGGCTTGCAGGGTACCATGATGTGCAAGGTTGCAAATCGGTGTCTGTTGAAGTGAAGCGGCTCATGATTGAACACTTGAAGGGTGTTCGGGCCGAGACTATAAAAAAGAGGGCGAACAGGGAGATGCAGGAGAGGATCATCTCAGGAAGGCAGCGAGATGAAGACGACGATGATGAGCCAGAAATTTATGCAGAGTATGTGCCTGAAGGCCCTGATCAACCTCTTAGGCGGATCAAAGGACAAACCAGGGTTGAGTCATGGGAAGCTGAGCAGAAAGGGAGTTTTGAGGTTAGCAGTGGTAGTGGAGGCAGTGGGTCCAGGGTTGGGGGCGAGGCGCAGTCCCATCGATTTTCTAATGTGGGGGATTACTTCACTCATATTCCAGCCGAAGTCCCAGTCCCAGACCAACAACAAAGGCAAAGGAAGAGATCCACAGGTGTAACCTTAGAAGAGGTGGATCCTAATATATATTCTTGAGAGCATGGAAAGCAAACCAGAATTGATGATGCATACAACCAACAAGGGCCTAGATATAAAGTGGGTCGTGCAGTGGCAAAATGGTGGCATCATTCGGGCATTTCATTCAATGCAGCTAATAGCCCATACTACAAAACAATGATCCAAGAGGTACAACGACATGGGCTTCATGTGCAACCACCCTCATCAAGAGACTTGGCATGGAGATATCTAGATGAAGAAGTACATGAGATCAAGTCATATATCCAAAGCTTCAAGAAAAAGTGGGAGAAATATGGTTGCACATTGATGTGTGATGGTTGATCGGGTACCACCAAGAGCAGCCTTATCAATTTCCTTGTGTATTGTGATAGACAGGTGTTCTACCACAAATCTATTGATGCATTAGATAGAGTGCACAATGCTAAATACATTTTGAGCTTGATGCGGGAGGTTGTGGATGAGATAGGAGAGTAATACATTGTGCAGGTGGTGACTGATAATGGCTCTGCATACAAGAAGGCAGGGGAGGAGTTGATGCATCTTTATCCCCATCTTTACTGGACTCCTTGTGCAGCACTAATTTCATTGTCTTACAAAGCCTCCTAAAGCACAAAGATGGTCTAAAACGCATGTTTAGGACAAACAAATGAATGCAGAGCACTTTTGCAGGGACATCCGATGGTAAAGAGGTTGAAGGGATCATCTGCAGCGCTAATTTATGGGACCGAGTCTGGTGCAAATCATTGAACCTCTTTATGAGGTTTTGAGGGTGGTTGATGGGGATAGGAGACCAACCATAGGGTTGGTTTATGCAAAAATTGAAACTGCGAAGAAGAAGATCTGTGAGGTGTCCCCTCGCTATGCACACTTGGTCTTGGACATTGTTGAGGATCAGTGGGACCGACAAATGAGTCGAGATCTACATATGGCGGGTGAGAAAATTTTAGTTCAACTTGGTTTTGATTTTAGTACATAAATTTAATTTATTTTATACCCTCATGCAGCTTACTATCTCCATCATGCTTACCATTATGCAATGGAGCTATCGTACGATGATGACTTAATGGCCGCCTTTACGCGGGTTGTTGAAAGACTGTCAAGGAGTCCATTTGATGCAGCAGATGCTATTGATCAGGCGAGCATTAATCTCCCTACATGATGTCAATTATAAGTTTAAATTTTTTTGCTAATGGACTTCATTGTGGCAGATGAAGAGCTTTCGAGAAGGGGTTAGGAGTTTTGCGGAGCCATCCGCCATTGTTGGTCGAGACCGCATTGACGACGGTAATGTGCTTTCCCTTTCATTCTTGGATATTAGTAAACTCAACAATTGACTAATTGAGCAACACTAACTTTTTTTACAGCTGATTGGTGGTTCAACTTTGGGCACTCGACACCCATATTGAGGAAAATTGCAGTGAAGATCCTGTCGCATACCTCTTCCTCCAGTAGGTGTGAGAGAAACTGGAGCACCTTTGCATTGATACACACCAAAGTCCGGAACAGATTGTCACATAGGCGCTTGGACAATTTGGTGTATGTGCACTACAATATGCGTTGAGGGTGAAACATCTAACAGATGATCCAAAGAGGGGGGAGGTGGAGTATGATCCGGTTGACATTGGGTTCCTACGAGATGAAGAAGATCCAATGGTTGCATGGGTTGCATGAGCGACCACAGAGCGGGGAGAATACGAGTTAGATGAAGAGGCAGATGATCCTGAAGAACCACCTCGTCCAAACACATTCTTAGCTAGGGCTATAGAAGCTGCAGAAGAGGAGGAGGGAGAACATGGAGATGTGGGAGGAGGGAGACAACCACATTCTTCTCAATTTCGGGCCAAAGAAGAAGATGAGGTGGATCTTCTTGGCGACTTACGAATGGAACGTGCCATGCCTTCTACAGGTGAGACAGTAGTTATCATTTGTTAAACATGTTCATTCAATATTTTGTGTTTGTCCATACCATTATTTGTGATGTTGGGGACTATTACAGGTGGTGCAAACCTTGATGATGATGTGCACTTTGAAAGATTGATGCTAGGCCCTACAGCCCGCTCACAGTCTATGAGAGAAGCACCTGCAATTGCTTCCTCACAACCAAGAAGGAAGGGGTCACATATGCAATCTGCTGCTCCATCCTAACTACGAAAGGAAAGGCAGTGGCGACATCCCAACCGGCGAAAGGAAAGGGGAAGGACAAAGGTCAAGCATGTGGCCCAGCCAAAGGTATTGTCATACGAGAGCCAACCGCCCCAGCATAAAAGAAGAAGAGTTGGTTCTCCTGGGGATCCAAGAAAGGGAAAAAATGGCTGCCCCTGTTGAAGATCCACTTGATATTGCAGATTTAGAAACTTTGGATCTAAATGCAGAAGAAACACCTTCCGAGGATTCGCCCCGATTACCCAGCAGCCGCTCCCATGACTCCATGACTACTGATTCACCGGGTGGGCCTGTAGGGGGAGGTGATGGAGATGGGGGAGGGGACGGCGATAATGATGGAGATGGGGGAGGGGGCGGGGGTGAGAGTGGACAAGGAGGGGGCAGCGGTGGTGGGATGGTATTCACAGCGGAGCAGCATTATGGTGGCCATTGCACCCAAGATGTCGATCATGGCGTCCCAGTGCAATACAATAGAAGGCAGAGGTTTGTGAAAGATGGTCGTGTAGAAGGTTCGGCAGTGGACAGTGATAGCTATAACACTATGATATCTGATTTTGAGAGAATGAGCACACATGAGTCTGTGGGATCGTATGGGGGACATAGTTATCAACCAGAGTCATCCGACACAGGCTACTTCAGTGGCTATAGTGGCTACGCCACCACAGGCTACCATGCACCATATTTTTATCCACCTCCGTCTATTCCTGTTCATGTTCCTGTTCAGATTTATGCTCCTGTAGAGGATGTACAAATGGCGAGTTTGAGGATAGTCCGTCCTGGATCCGAAGTGTGGGACCACTTTGTAAGGGAGTTTCGGACCAAATACAACACCATGATGACTTGGGGTGAGTTTCGTACATTTGTGTCTCAAACCAAAAGTTATCATCTTATTGGAGAGCTGCCCTCAGAGTCAGATGAGTCTGTCCAGCCCCAGTGGGGTACATATGATCCATATCAGCAGGGATATTGGGGGAACTAGACTCATTGTATTTTGTATTTAGATTTGAGTTTGATGTTTGTACTTTGTACGAGTCTCATTGTATTTTTCATTTGCAATTGAGTTTCATGTTTGTACTTTGTAGTTTGTACTCAATTTCTAATAAAATTGAATGAAAATAGATATTTGTGTAGTATTACATGGCATAAATATCATCAGTTATACATGAAATTCTTCACAAGAGGATTTAAACAGAGAATCAGCCAAAGAAACATCAAATCTATGCGAATCTGGCCACACCTGGGGCAGAACCAACCCTGCCTGGCCGGATCCACCCGAATCGGCCCGATTTGGTCCGATTCAGGCCGAATCGGATCGAATCAGGGCGAATCCGATTCGCCCCGAATCGGCGCTCCAGTAAACCTTAATTCAGATATGGAAACCTTTTTAAGGGGTAGAATTGTGAAAAAAAACACCATAGTTTTTTCTGCTACAGTGTGTTGCTTCCAAACGCACCAATAATGTCAGACCTTCTAGGATGGAATCCTGAGACATGTCAGACCCCTCCAGATATAGCTGATTTCAAACTTTCTCAATTTTGCAAATGTGATGTCAAACGCTGTTTTAGATGGAAGAATTGACTTTTTATTGGTAAGAGATATAATTTTTTTGATATTTTTTTTAAATGGAGTATACTTTCTTATTTACATGTAATATCTTAAGTGAAACTACAAATATAAACATTTACTTAATTGATGTTCAGGTAAATAAGTAAACATTTGCTTCCTGAATCGACCGATCCCGATTCGAATCGACCGATCTGGCCAAGATTATGTTAAATTTAAGGGGTTACCCCCTAGAATCGGATCAGCCAATCTCAATCCAGATCGGTTGATTCTACCTTCCATGATTTGAAGTGAGCTTTCTCAAAAATCCATAGGCAATGGAGTGCCAATATCTAAGCGAGTAAGAGGTCACTGTTGAGAGAGGGGGGTGACTGTGGATGAGGGGGATGAGAGTGGGGGCTAAAATATCCAATGAGAATCCTTTCAAGGAAAGTTAGGGGGCTAGGTGGGGGTGAAGAAGAGAAGGGCAATGAAGGAGTTGGCTTGGAGGTGTTAGGTGGATGCTTATGTGTGCAGGAGATGAAGTGGGATGGGCATAGGAGTATGATAAGGGAGATCGGGGAAGCTAGATTGTCCAAGGGGGTTGCCTCTCCTACGGTGGGGAGCTCGAGGGGGTATCCTCATTTTGTGGAACCCGTTTGAGGTGGAGGAAGTGGAGTGTGATAGAGTAGTTAGTAGGTGGGCCATCTTAGTGCACTTCAAGGGAGTCAAAGATGGTTTTTCTTGGGACTTTACTGGGTCTATGGCCCCCAAGCTAGGGAGGATAAGAGACAGTTATGGGACGATTTATATCAGCTTCACCAATCCTCAAGGAGGCCATAGTGTTGGGCAAGGATTTTAATGTAATGGCCCATCCTTCGGAGAGGACTGGGACTTTCTTTTCTATCGATGGGTGTATGGAGGACTTGCCGGACTTCAACCCGAAGGCAGCACTAATGGATGTCTGAATGTCTGGCAGCTTCTTTACTTGGTCCAACCTTATAGCAAAGGCTGCCTGCTCGGGGTTGTACAAATTTCTAGTCTCTGTCGACTAGAAGCACCACTTTCCACATGTAAAGGTGTTCCCGATGTCTAGAGTGGTTTCAGATCATAGGCCTATTCTCTTAAAGTCCAGTTGTGTGCATGATAAGAGGCACAATTTTATGCTAGAGTTGTTTTGGATGGCAGAGCATGACTTTATGGGTGTGGTTTTGGGGCCTTGGAATGCTATGGATGCGGGACCTTCAACTATGACTACCTTTATGAGGAGGTTAAGACACATTGCTCATACCTTAGGCTGCTGGAAAAACACTTTCAAGAAGAGAGGCGAAGATCAAGATTCTGCAACACATAGATAGACTGGATAGCTTGGAGCATACAAGTTTACTAGATGAGGAGGAAAGAGCTGCTCGAGCTTCTCTGAAGAAACAATATGAGGAAATTCTTTGCAAAGAAGAAATTTACTAAAAATAGAAATATAGAGATAGGTGGATTAAATAGGGTGGCAAGAACGCAGCAAATTTTCAACGTATTGCATCTAATAGAAGAAGAGTTAACTCCATCTCATGCATTAAGGTGGGGGACACTACAAGCGCTGAGGATGAGGAGATCAAAGGACAGGCAAGAGCTTTTATTCCAGGTTTCTCACAAAGGGGGACTTTTGTAAAGCAATAGTAGATGAGGGTCTCTTGCCTCAACTGCCCCTTGGGACTAGCGAGTTCTAGACTGGATTTGCTCTAAGGAGGAGGTACACTGAGACTTTTTTTCACTTTCTAGGGACAAGGCCCAAGGACCGGATTGGCCTTTTTTCCAAAAATGTTGGCATATTATCAAAGGGAATCTACTGGCAATAGTTAAGGAGTTCCAAGAGGGAAAAGCACACTTGGAAGGGATCAACAAAACGCACATCGTTCTTATCCTTGAGAAGGAGGCAAAGGAGTTTACTGATTTTCGGCCGATTAATCTTTTGAATGGGGCCTACAAGATTATCTCCAAGGTGCTGGTTTCAATTATGGAAGCAGCTGGTGGACCATTTTCAGGGAGCTTTTATTAGAGGGAGGCATATTCTCAACAATTTTTCAGTAGCCCATGAGTACTTGTTCGCTTTGAAGCAGCACAGGAGGACAGGTTAGTCCTGAAGTTGGATTTTAAGAAGGCCTATAACAAGGTTAATTGGCAATGTCTACTGCATGTTCTTGAGAGGATGAGTTTTGGTGATAGGTGGATTGGGTGGATCAGGACTTGTATTTCCTCGGCTATTTTTGTTGTTCTCATTAATGGGAAAACATCAGCTTGGTTCCACAGTGGCCAGGGTCTCAGGCAGGGTGATACCCTTATCACCCCTTCTCTTTGTCCTAGTTGCTAGTTTCTTGAGTTGGATTTAGTTGAGGACGGAGGCTGCAAGTCTCATAGCAGGTCTCCAGGGCGCCAAAAGTGGTACTTTTATCTCATACTTACAGTATCCTAGTGATACAATTCTGTTCTTGGCTGAGGGGGAGCACATGCCCCTCATCGTGAGATTCTTACTAGAGGGTGAGATTCTTACTGGAGTTGTTGGAGGTCACAACTTCAACAAGAGCCTCCTAGTTGGTTGACGATAAATTATGTGGAAGGTGGCTTCTGTGCTGGGGTGTAGGATTGGCAGCTTCCCTATCTCTTATTTGGGACTCCCTCTCTCTCCTTGTGCTCTCAGATCTTCTGACTGGCAGCCCATTATTCATAGGTTTGAGACCAAGCTAGCGAGTTGGAAGGCCAGGACTTTGTCTTATGAGACAGGCTTATGCTTTGCAACTCTGTTTTGCACAGTTTACTAACATACTTTCTCTCTATATTAAGGATTCCGAACCAGGTGGCCAAGTAGCTTAAGACAATTCGGTGCAGATTTTTCTGGCATGGTAGCGGGGACAGATGTACAGGATGGCATAATGTAGCCTAAGGAAGGGTTCCCAAGAGTAGAGGTAAGGGAGGTGTGGGTTTAAAGAATATCAAGGACTTCATTCTTGCCTTGCTATATAAGTGGTTGTGGAGATTAGGTGTTGGAGAGGATGGCTATGTGAGGGATCAGATTGTCAGATCACTAGATAAAAGAAGGATCAGATTGTCAGATCATTAAAATATCTCTGCTGCTGAACAATAAATGAGAATAGAAACAAAGGTACACAATGAAGAAGTGGGAATTTAATAGCTAATCAACTCATCAATATAACACTATCTTGAAGTACAGAAGTAGGAATTGGTAACTAACCAACCCATCATAAGAAAGAAGGAAGAAACAATCATAAGGAAACAGAGAAATTTGTCTCCAGATGGAATCGGCCTGTGGACAAGTGGAGAAAATTTTCGGGTTCTCTCACCTTGACTGTGGAGAGAATACGCAGCGCATGCCTCTCCTGCCACTCTGTAAGATCCTTTTGAACATTGCCATTACACTCGCGATCCTTTAGGCGAGAGTCCCCACTGGTTGATGGGTCATCTGTCCACCATCCGGCAAATAATAAAACAACATAGAAAATAGCAAACAAGACCAGAAATACCAGCAGATGCATGAGTTGTATTCTGAGTGATTCGGGCATTTTCTTAGCAGATATTCCATGAAGGGATCCTTAACTGCTGCCGAGAATTCAACCATTCATTGAAATCTATCGCGTCACCATTCATCGGGCATTTGCTTTATTTGAATCTGATACAGATTGCAGAAAAGAAAAGGCAAGTTGCACCTTAATTGAACAAACACATGACAAGAAAAAAGTGACATAGCGTGATCGCAACTACACCTTCTTCGGATTTCAAAAGATGCTTCACCTTTCGATACCGTCTGTGTGAGGGATCGCCAGCTTAGTCCCATAGCGGAAGTGAGATTGGATGTGAAGACCCCTAGGTGGCCAGTCAACCCAGATTCCATATTCGCCTTATTTTAAAATTGTCGCTCGTTTCAAACTTATCCCAGTGATTCAAGAGTCCACAAAAATCCAACAGTAGAAGAGCATTAAAACAATAAAGGGAAGCAGAAAACAAACCTTCACTTTGTTGCGTGGTGGGGAGGCGGAACTCCTTGAAGGTATCAACGGTGAAGCTCCTCACAAACTCCTGAAGCTGCTGTGTCAGTCCCAGTTCCTCCTCATCCTCCTCCTGCTGGGACCCTTCTCGGCGTTTCCCGAGATCCTTCCCACTCTTCTTGGAGCCCCCTCCAAGAAACCAGGAGAAAGCGGAAGAGCCTACCATCGCCGTCTCGTCCGTTGCCCAAATGCGGTCACCCGCCTGCTCTCCTTTCTTCCTTTCCTTCCTGTTTTTGGATTTCGAGTACCCGGTTATATCCATGTGTATATAAATAGATATTCTAGCATTTTCATTTACATTGCCATGTGTATCCCTCTTATGTATTAAAAATAGATAAAGATTTGGTGCACCTTTAAGGTATGTAAGATGACACGTGTTATCTTACACATTCAATAATGATGTGCCATCTAATCTTTTAAGGTAAAAAATAAAAATAGGATATTATAATAATATCATATCTATGAATTGGCATAATTCTATAGGGTGTGCAAGATGACATGTGCCATTTTGCACATTTTGGGATGTGAATCAAAACTTTCTCTTAGAAATATCCTAATAGACTTCACTGTAACTTTTGATTGACATCAGCGGTCCAACATCCTTAACATGAAAGATCTAAAATAACCCTTACTATATGCAAAGAACCTCTTTATAAAATATATTTCTTTCTTATATATCCCTCCACCCCCTCTCTCTTCGACACCATAAGATCAGCACCCTCACTCTCTATCTCTCTCTCCCTAGCACCACATATATATAGTGTCTCCTCTCCCTTTCACACACACACACATAGTCCTGCAAACGGATCTGGATAATATCCGGATCCGCTTCGGATTCGTATCCAAATTTTCAGATTTTTATCCGATTATGGTATTCGACGGATTGTAAACGGATAATCGGATATTATCCGCTTATTAAACGGAGCGGTTTCGAAAACACCAGATCCGCTCCGTTTAATATCTGGTTCGTTTACAATCATTGGATCTTACTATACCTAGATCTAAAGGTAGAGATTAAAAAGGGTTTTTCCTACTCCTCATTGCCTCAACCCTTCTTCGGTTCTTCCTCTTCCAAAGCCCGATCACGCAGGGACCTCACGCACGGACCTCACGCGGCGCACGCCTTCTTCCTCTTCCCAGGCGGGCCAAGGGCAGCCGGCAGCCCCATCTTCCGATCATCTCTGGTGCGGGCCTGCGGATCTCCAGCGAGGCGAGCAGGCAGCAGCCATCGTACTTGGACCTCACGCACGGACCTCACGCGGCGCACGCCTTCTTCCTCTTCCCAGGCGGGCCAGGCACAGCCGGCAGCCCCATCTTCCGATCATCTCTAGTGCGGGCCTGCGGATCTCCGGCGAGGCGAGCAGGCAGCGCCGCAGTAGCCCGCGGATCTCCGGCGAGGCAAGCAGGCAGCACTGCAGCAGCCAGCAGCCCCTTCTGGCCTTCTTCCTCTTCCCAGGGCGCAGCCCCATCGTGCGGGCCTGTGGATCTCCGGTGAGACGAGCAGGCAGCAGCCCGTGGATCTCCGACGAGGCGAGCAAGCAGCACTGCAGCAGCCCCTTCTTCCTCTTCCTAGGGCGCAGCCTGCCAGCCCCATCTGGGCATCTCTCTAGTGTCGCAAGAGAGCGAACCCCTCTTCCCCTGCCCCTCCTATGTCTGTATTTTTCACACCCTTTCTGGTACGTACTCACCAGATCTGTATTCTTGCAAGTTCGCACTTCGCACGTTCCTTCTAAAACAAGAGAGTAGGGTTCTTAGCTGCTTAATGGTAACCATGCTTTCGCTGTTTGTGCTGCAGGCAAGGAGCAGGAGGGAGGAGGAGATTGATAGATCCATTGGCCAACGAAACTTCTTCCACATCGCAGTGGTCAGTACTCAGCACCAGCACTAGTGTACTCAGCACGAATTTGTTTATTTGTGATTTAGCTTGTTAGACTTTACATATAGGTATGAATGGATTTAGCGAGTTATACAACAATTTGTGATTTAGCTGCTGTTGCTGCTCCCTGAGCTCTCTCTTCCTCTCCACCAGTGTAGCGACCCTCATTATACCGGTACGGTTATACCAACCCACGTCGGTATAGCGAGCGTTGCCACAGTGGGACATTTACCCAACAATAACATTCAGCTGAGATACACGTGAATATTAGAACAGAGTAGCAGAAGTAAAGAACTACTGTCTTCATTTCATTCATCATTCACATTTAAACATACATGATTTGATAACATTTAAAGAACTAAAAGTCCACATAATTAAATTGCTGAAAATTTAATACATAAATGTTTACTCTCATACATTCTTCCATGATAATGCTAGTACAATGTCCAATTTACATACTATGAAAATCACAAAGTGTCACAAGTACTCCAACACTCTAATCTCTACGCTCGGAGTCGGTCTCCAACGTCTCCTCCACAAGTGTCTCGTCACCAACTACACTTGTACGCCGAAGCAAGTAGTGAGTCTAAAAGACTCCGCAAGTACTTCTACACATACCATACATGCACATATCATAGTAGGTTCTACATACACATTCACAAGACACAACATGTAGTATGCTTGACATTAAATCTTACAACCTATCATGGTGAATCTACAATTTAAACACATGGACTATGCTTTCAGATTTTTTAAATCAAAATCATCTATCACATGCTTTCTATTCGTTCCTCATATAAACATCTACCTTCAACCAACTAAGACATGGAAGCCATTAACATAAATTTCTGAGCATGCATGAAAGGAAACATACCTAACATGGAATCTACACATTCCTATGCATATACGTAACCATTTTACATGCTTTAAGCTTGCTGGTTTTACATGCTTTAGCAACCATAATCTAACACATGAGAGCTACAACAACGATTAAATCATAACATGTGAACAACCAAGTATGGAGAATTGTTTATATATGCTTAACAACTATCCCTAGCATGGACTCTAGGCATTTTGCATACATAAACATGATCATATCATAGTAAAGCTATTGTTTAAGCATGATTTCAGATTGTCATAACATGGATTACAACTCACATCCTCACATTTTGGTTTCACAATTTCACACAATTCCCAATTCGCATATCTCACACTTTACACATGCACTTTTACACATTGTTCACATTCACATTTTTCACATGAACACATACACATTTAGTGCCGTGACACATAGTCCAAACTACCAAAGAAGGACACAACACATCACATCACATAGACGCCATCTAGGCAATTCAATGGCGACTCTTGGACTGCGCAGATCGGGAGAAAAGTCTCCACCCTAACCAGTGGTACTTGTCCACCTCCAGGATTTCCCCCTGATGCCCTTAGGGTCACTTACACATTGAACCTTCTCAGGGGGACTTTTCCCTGATACGGTTCCACTGCCCTCTGCGGAAGCAGTGTCACATTTGGCACAAGTTACACATTACACATTTTACCGATTTTAACACATAGGTTTACACATGTCACTCTTATTTCATCCACTTTCTCACTCACATGCACACTTCTCTGTTTTTCCTAACATGGCACTACAATTATAGAAATTTAGCACTCAGGAAATTTCACTAATCAGGTTGTCATATACAAAGTCAAATAATTATACAAAGGCATGCATTAGTTTCATATTTTTACATGGAAAATTCATATTGCATCATATACTGGTCCAAATGACCTGAAATTTTAACCACATGCTAATCTCGGGTTTAGGATCCCACATGCAAAATTTCAGATTTTTCTAAGCTAAAACGTAATTACAGAAAATCTGACATCAAATTCACATGCTATTTACAATTCAAGTTAGCATGGAGTTGAATAACAATCACAATTTTAACAACTTACTGTCTGAACCCTAACAGACATGGAGCTACATAATTTATTCCTGAAATCTTTGGGCAATGCATGATTTACCGAAGATTTATCATGACCTACGCATGATTTCTATTTCCCAAACAATATTTCCACTAATTCACACAAGCATGGGAAAAATCTCAGAATTTCAGAACAGAGACTGACTAATACATGCATGACCCATAAAATGTAGGACATTATGACTCGTCCTAAATCATACAAACAAGGGTTGACAAGATTAGCAACTCATCATACATGTATTTCCATGAAATAAATAAACTTTATCATTTACCACCTTGCACCAAAATTCATCCACACACCACATTCACTAGTATACATAGCACATAAGAGATTACATTATATCCTCATCGTGAAACATATTGAAATTAATCAGATAGAGGGGCAAAACAGCTTGTTGTTCTGCTCAGATGAACTTGGCGGCGGTCTCTGACCGTTCCAGGAGTGGACGGCCTGATCGCTGGACGCACACCTGGATCTTGGCGTCAAGGCATTGACGCCAAGTTCCTGTCTGTGCAGAAACACAGATCGAACTCAAATGAAAAGATGAAAGGGGGGATCCAGGACACGAGGAAAAATTCATAAAATTTATAAAATCAACCTAGACACATACAGGGACGTTATGGGTAGGGTACTTGCCTCTAGAAAATTCACCAGACGGATCTAGGGCTCGGTGAAGCTCTCATTGGGCTGTCCCAAGAAGCTCTTAGAAACGCTTTACTCCGGGTTCCTGAGCAAGCTCCAGTGCCTTCCGAGGTCGGGGATGCCTTCCTCGATGATCCAGCAAGCTCCTTGATGTAGCAGGTGGCCAGATCAAGCTTCAGAACCTCATATTTGGGGTTGCAAAAGTGGGGGTTTCTCACAGTCCGAAAATAGGGTTTCTCTCTTTTTTTCTCTCCTTCCTCTCTTGCAAAGGGGCAAAAGAAGTGTTAGGGTTGTAGAAATGGGTCTGAATATAGAAGAGGGGTTCTCTTGTCACGCAGGGGTGACAAGATGGCCTTTCAGACCGTTGGGGACAGCCCCCCAATGGTTGGGGTAGCTTGCTCCCGGAATTCTGAGCTCTGCAACGCATGCAGGTCAGAGAAGTTAGCATCCACATCGCTGGACGCTGGGATTAGTGTTGGCGTCCATGGGGTTGACGCCGACACCACATCGACGTCATGATATTGACGCCAATCTGGCCTTCGGCCAGAAGTCTAAAACATGCAGAAACCCATGCACATCATGTATATATACATGTAATATCTATATAGTTTTGTGCACACACTACCATCAAGCAATACATACATTATTTATACCTAAATTATACACATACACACATAAGTATACTAATTAATACATACGTAGATACTTACATACGTACATACACGACATGAATTATCTACATGCAATACAATAAGGCAACAAAATTCGAGGGCCTTACAACCAGTCTCTTCAGCACCTGCACGGCATAGGAAGCAACAGGGACCTCTCTAGTCCCTAACCGATCCACTCCCCACAGCATGCTAGCAGCGGTTTGCCTTCCTTCTCACTTATATTTCTGTCTATCTAGTTGTGTTCTTATTCATCAGAAGTGTTTCTGGTGTGTTTTTGTTTTGTTTATATGTTGTTTTTAATTTTTTGTTTATGTCATGGAATTTGGAATGTGGATGGTGATGATTTACAGCATGGATGAGGAAATGTCTCTTGCACCTCTCTCTATTGAAAGCAATGTTGCATCTTCAACCTCGAATGTAGTCATTCAGTCAAATGAGACTAACCAATCCACAGACGGTGAAACCCCATTGATGTAAATGTGAAAGAACCATTGCCTAGAAAGAGAAAATTGAGTTCTTCAGTGTGGAATGATTTTGAAAAATCTAGATCACCTAATGGCAAGGAAATTGCAACATGTCTTCATTGTAAGAGGGAATTTGATGGGGCTAGTTGCAAAGGCACAACTCATCTCAAAAATCATGCAACAAGATGTCCACAAAAGGTGCATCCAGATATTAGGCAAAATATGTTGACAACAACTCAATCTGTAAATGAAGCCAATGCAAAGATTGCAAATTTTAAATTTGATCAGGAACGGAGTCGCCAAGATCTTGCAAAGTTAGTGATTAAGCATGAATTGCCTTTTTCATTTGTTGAATATGAGTATTTTACCACATTCTGTGCTAACCTTCAGCCTCAATTCAAGCCATGTTCAAGAACCACCATTAAAAGTCAGGTTCTGAAAATTTATGAGGAAGAAAAGGATAAATTATACAAGTTGTTGGATAAGCTGGATGTAGAATTGGTCTCACCACAGATTTATGGAATTCGGGGCAGACTATGGGATATGCTTGTTTGACAGCACATTTTATTGATGATGAATGGGAGTTGCACAAGAAAAATCTTGCATTTGAACATGTTAAATGTCCACACACTGCTGAAGTTTTATTTCAAGTTATAAAAGCTCAAATATTGAATTGGAATGTGGATAAAAAGTGTGTGCATTAACTGTTGACAATGCTTTTAGCAATAATGCAATGGTTAGAGAGTTGAAGAATTGGCTTTGTGAGAAGATTTTGTTGATATGTCGTGGACGATATTTTCATATTCAATGCAGTGCTCATATTTTAAACTTGATTGTGCAAGATGGATTGAATGTCATTTCTAAGTCTATTGAAAAAGTTCGAAAAAGTATTGCATATGTTAGAAAGACTCCAAAGAAGAAGGAAACTTTTCAAACTGCATTGCTTCATGAGCATTTGACAACAACAAAAGGTTTGTGTTTGGATGTCCCAACTAGGTGGAACTCCACTTATTTAATGCTTGAAACTGCCTTACAGCTGAAGAGAGGATTTTTTCGTCTTCAAGATATAGATCATGATTATGTTGATTGTCCTTCTAATGTTGATTGGGAGATTGATGCACATGTCTGCCAATGTTTGAAAATTTTTTATAATGCAACATTAAGTTTATCAGGGACCAAGTATGTGACTGCCAATTTATATTTTGAGGATGTTTGTTCTGTGCATATGAAGTTACGTGAGTGGTTGAACAGTGAATATGATTACATCCGCAAAATGGCTAGTGTAATGTTGCTGAAATTTCTGAAATATTGGGAAGATAGTAGTCTAGTTTCTACTGTGGCTTGCATTCTTGATCCTCAATGGAAATTTGATTATGTGGTTTACATGTATCAAAAAATGTATGGTGATAATGCTGAAATTCATATCGAAAAAGTTCGCTTGTTCCTCTATGAGATTTATGCTGAGTATGCAATGAACACGAGCACACCACCTTATGTCTCACCCCCAAAGAATGATGGTGCATGTACTTCAAGTCAGTTAGGAGAAAATGACACAAAGGAAGAATTGAAAGGAGATTTTAAAAAGTTTCTAAGTGAGCGAACTACATTGACAATTCAAAGAACTGAGTTAGATGTGTATTTGGAGGAGACACACTCACCTGATGAGAGTAGATTCAATGTTTTGTTGTGGTGGAAATGTTATGGCAAAAAATTTCCCATACTGTCAAAGATAGCTAGAGATATCTTTGCAATTCCTGTCACAAGTGTTGCTTCAGAATCAGCATTCAATACGGGTTCAAGAGTGATTGATGATAGTCGCACATCATTGCTACCTGAAACAGTGCAAGCATTGATTTGTGCAAAAGATTGGTTGCCATCACCTAAGAAGGAAGGTGAGCCTTTTACGATATTAGCATTCAATATTATTTTCTTACGACATGATATATACTTCTAATTTATTTTCTTCTTAATAATATAGATGGTGTTGAACCACTCTATGGTTATCTGTGATCTTGGTATTTTGGTGATAACAAAAATATATGATGCATTTAGATGATAACAAAATATATTGCGGAGATAATAAAATATAGGTACTCATAAATATTTTTGCTTCATCTGTGTTGCATCAATCCCTTTAACAGATGATGAGTCTCATCTAATATCATGTTTCATCTGTGTCGCATCAATCTCATAGCAAAATGCTAAGTCTTTCATTGATGCAATATTTGGCGCACTATAATGATAAAATCGATGTTTAAATCATATACATCGATTTCAGTTTTAAGTGCCATAGTAACAAGCGCTATAACGATTTGATTTGATTTCATATAGTGCTACAACGATTTGTTAAGTGAGCGCATTGATTTGTTAAGAAATCGATCTCACAACGATTCGCTAAGTAGCCGTAACGATTTGTTAAGAAATCGATCTCACAACGATTCTCTAAGTGGCCGTAACGATTTGTTAAGAAATCGATCCCGTAACGATTTGATAAGTGAGTGCAACGATTTGCTCTCACAACGACTTGCTTGCATAACGATTCCATAAGTGAAGACAACGACTTGCCTTCTCGCATCGATTTCTTTATTGATCATAACGATTTGCTTACTGTAACGATTTTTTAAGTAGTCACATCGATTTCTTTATTGATCACAACGATTTGCTTGCATAACGATTTCATAAGTAATCACATCGATTTATTCAGGAGATCATAACGACTCTTCACATAACGATTTCATAAGTCATGCTCTTAACGATTTCTTCATGGATTCTGTTCAAACACAGATTGCCTTTATATTTCAAATATGCTTGGCGCCTAAATGTAAAGTCAAAATATCTTCTGACAGAAAAAGCTGCATGCATATTTCAGAGTCTTGTCAAATAGATATGAACTACTATTTTCAGCATGTTAGCAGAAACACAGTGGTATGCACAGTTTATCATAAACACTCTTTTATGCTAACACTCTCTTCTATGCTTACAGACCTCGAAGACCACAAGAGTCCGATTAAGACAAATGAAGAGAAGATAAGCAACGGTCAGAACTCCAACGGATCCAAAACTCAAACGGCTATCTCTTCAACGGATCTGTTCAAAGAATCCTCATATAAAAGATGAAGCATGGCTGAAGAAAAAGTGAGAGCATTTTCTGAATATCTTTGAAGGAGTGTACAACTGTGAGAAGAACCTCAACGACATATACACTCAAAGAAAGAGAGAAAGAGCTTGAGCCCAATAGAAGCACTCAAGCTTTCAAGCATCTCAAGCGTTCAAGCATTCAAGCACTATTGCTTTCTTTTCTCTCTTCTGTTTTTCTCTCCGAGCTCATTGCGTATCTGGGGAGAGTCTGGGACTGTGAGCTTTACACAAGTGTTTATCTTGTAAAGCTTCTCAGTCTATCTTTCTAAGAAAGATCTGTGTCCAGCTGTAGGACTGTATACAGTGTGTAACCTAGCTGGGGGTTTAAGTCTAGCAGAACCGCACTGGGGTTTGTTCCAGGAGGTTTACTTCTGAACCTGTAAAAGAAGTAGGTTTGCTTCTTAACCTAGAAAAGAAGTGGGCTGCCTTCTTGCCCGGGAAAGAGAAGAAGACCTGGTGGGGTATCCAGGGTGTTGTAGTGTCCTTGAGGGGGACTGTACCTTCGGTTAGTAAAATCCCAAGAGTTTGCTTGGGGACTGGACGTAGGACTTCCATGTGGGAAGGGCCGAACCAGGATAAATCTCCTGTGTCCATTGTGTGATTGTTCTTTTGCTTCCGCACTGTTACTCCTTACCACACTAAACTAACCAAACCTTCAAGTGTTAATTTCTGTGTTTAAGTTTCTATTTCAGATTGCAGAAAAACCTATTCACCCCCCCTTCTAGGCTACCTTGCTGCCATACCGAAAGGGCCAACAGATGGTGCTTCTTCTATTCCAATATGAACAAGTGATAGAGATCAAATTTGTCTTGGGCATTGATAGGTACAAATATTACTTTACATGTAACTTACAAGTTAAATTTTCTTTGGCATATTTTCTTATGGCATAATATATACTTCTAATTTATTTTCTTCTTTGTAATGTAGATGGTGCTTTTTCTATTCCAATATAAACAAATGATGGAGATGAAATTTGCCTTGGGTATTGATAGGTACAAATGCATATTATCTTTATGTGCTTTCTTAATAACAAATATTACTTTACATATAACTTACAAGTTAAACTTTTTTTTGGCAGATTTGATGTTGATGACTTGATGGCAGATTTGGAGATGGCATGATGAATCCAAGAACTTGTTTTTTTTTTTTTTAAGAACTTGATGTCATGAGATTTGAATGTTCTAGTGAATGTTAAAATGTAATCTATGAATATCTATGACTAGTTGTTTTGACTATTTGCTTTCAATTTAGCTTAAACTATTGAGTAAATGCAATTGATTTTGCATTACAGATGTGGCATATTTTAAATTTGTGGTTTAAGATTTTATTGCTCTCATATGTTAATTTATGGCCACTTCTTTTTAGGAATTTTTTATGTTTTTAATGTCTTGACATATGCATGCTTTGATAGATTATGTTTTTTCCTAATTTTTTTGTCCTTGTATTGTATTAAAATAGTGTCTGATTTGGTTAGATTATTGTCCTCAGATTTATCCGGATACTATTTGTATTCGCTCCGTATTCGATAGATATCCGCTTAAAAAGACCCGCTCCATATCCGACTTATATCTGGAGCAGATACAGATTATCCGGATAATGTAAATGAACGGATGCAGATTTGTCAGATCCGCTCCGTATCCGCTCCGTTTGCAGCCCTACACACACACCAGTGCCATCAACATTGGCCTTGTGTAGCAGCATTAGCGGAGTCAGCAGATGTAGTTACAAGCCTCTTTGGTGACCCACTTCATATAGATGAGGTTAGGGAAGTCTGCCTCCGTCATGATCTAATTAGGGTTGATCAACCTGTCAAGCTTCTATGCTTGGCCTACACTCAGGGTTTCTTGATTAGCTCCGCCATCGCCCACTCCACTAAGATTGTTGTCGACCTGTCAATGCTCGCCATGATCACATCCTACTGCACCATTACTACCGCCAATGCACATCCTTCTGCACACATCGTGCCCTTGCAAGCCCTGCACCTGCCATTTGAAGCCCTGAGCACCCAAGCCTGCCGACATTCACTCAAATCTCTCTCTTTTATTCACATTCCCTCTCTCTCTCTCTCTATGCCAAAGGAGGAAACCCCCTTGGAATCTACCCACCCAACCAGTCCACCCTCCCATACTCGTACCCTCTACCCCTATCCCCCATCCCAATGATCCAACCCCCGTTCCTTATTGGCCTTGTGCCTACTCTCTCTCTCTCTCGACCTGTAGTAAGGCTCCCATGTCCCCACCCCCAAGTTTTGGCAATACCATCAACCCTCATTCCCTCGAAGAATGCCCTGCGGAGAGAGAGAGAGAGATATGCAAAGAGTGATAAAGGAGAGGGAAAGCAGGGATGGTGGAGGAGGGGATAGATAGAGAGTGGGGGATGGAAACTGAGTGGGTTTGGATTGCTGGAGGGGCACCCTCCTTCTTCAACACACACACATACACATGCATGCACACACACACATATAATGAGAGAGAGTGTGTATCACAACCTGATTCAACTCTTGTAAGGTATTGTCCTCTTTGAGCTTAGCTTGCACAGTTTTATCCATAAAACACATGTAGCAACCTTATTAAATACCTAAACAAATAAAAACTCTATGATCAAATGTGGAAAATTGAAAGAATGTCAAACAAGAATAGAACTAATTAGAAAAGAACTTGAACCAAGAAACAAATCCTAATCCTTATTAGAGTCAAGTCATGGAAATCTAATCAGAATCAAGTCTCAAAGATAGTCAAAATTGAGTCAGGTTGTTAAAGAATCAAGTCTTAAAGGCTCGATCAAAATCAAATCTCACTAGAATATAAGAATCAAATCTCATAATCGAGTCTCACTAGATAATAAGAATTGAGTCTCAGAATCAAATCTTAGTTAAAAATTGAGTCTTAGCTATAATCTAATTTTAAACTCATGATAATTGAGTCTCAGAGACAATCGAGTATAACATTCATAAAATCGAGTCTCAGAGTCATGAGAATAGAGTCTCATACACAATCGAGTCACAATCACAGAATAAAGACTCAGAGCCTTAAAAGAATTGAGTCTATTAGAAAAAAATGAACTCTCAATGAGAATCGACTCTTCAAATTGAGAATCAACTCTCAAACTGTTAAGAGAATCGACTCCCTAGGTTTTTTAATAAATCGACTCCCAAACTCTTATAAAATTGACTCCTTGTGTTAAGGAGCAACTTTGTACTTTTTAATAAATCAATTCACTACACAAGGAATCGACTCTCAAAGTCATCATTAAGTCGACCCTCTAACAAGGTTCAACTTCCAATGTTCCTTATTAAACATTTAATAGAATTGTCTTTCTAGAGCAAAGCCCTAACTCTATAAATAAACCCTTAATCTCTTGACTGACTCTAACAATTGTGGGGAGGTTTTTGGGCGCAAGTCACAACTGCTGGGTGTGAATGTGTGATTCCACGAAGTAAGAAAATAAAGAAAAACAATAAATAAGAAGAGTGCATGTGTGTATTAAAAGGAGGGTGTGATCGCTAAAGGTGAGCGTACCTTAAATGGAGAGAAAAATGATCGCAAAGATACCTTGAACTTGGGAGATTGCATGGATCGAAAGAATCCATCATCCTCGAGCCATAAGACCTAACAGTCTATCCAACGATTAACAGTGTCACCTAGATCATCCTCGTTTCTGTTGAAGGGGAACTCAAATCCCAAAACACACCGAGGACCAACCGATCCTTGTGATGATATAATAGAGTAGATAACATAAAGTAATGCAGTGAGTAGGGTTAGAAATACTTACCTGAACTTACCTGATGAACCTCCTTTGATTTTGTTTATTTTTGGATTTTTATTGTTTGGACTTTTTGAATTTTTCTCATTTTATGGATTTTTTTAAAGATAAATGATAAGACCCACAGACAAAATATTGTAAAACAATGAAGCAAACTCATCTAACTGCAAAAAAACACCTCTAAGTTGGCAAAATAATCAAGAAGTACTTGAAAATAAACCAGAAAATGCACATACAATGAACACGATGGCCTAGGCGTTGCTACTAGGTTGCGACGCATCGCTATGTCACGACCTGATTGCGACATATCGATACGTCACGACCTCAGTTCCTACATTCAAACTCTGTTTGGCAACGCAAGAGCACCTCTTTGTGTCCTAATGGGACTATAAGAGCTTCCTAGTCCAGATTTAACTCCTTCTAAGCTTTCCAATCCTTCTTCTAACATGATTAGGAGCATTAGATGCCTATAAATAGATGGGCAAAGGCCAAATTCGTAGTTCACAAGCCTCTTCTTCTTCTCTATCTCTCATCCCTCTCATGGCTATAAAGAGAGCTGCAAGTGCTCCCATGGGTGGAGAGGCCTCCTATGAAGGTCCCAAGTGCGCTCGGGCGTCCTACAGCGAGATGATGAGGCTAGGAGAGGTCCCAAACCATCTAAGTAGCAATGCCAATGTGAGAGAGGTATGTAAAGTGATCTTTCAATTTCCTTTGATTTTCAATTCTGAATTTCAACAAGTTGATGCAACTCTCTTCTCCTCTTTCTCTCTTCTTTTCATATTTTCTCTTTTAGCTCTTTCATGGCTCTCGAGCTATTCTAAACTCACTTGTTTGGCACCCATGATCAAGGCCTTACCCATGCATGTGATCCACACCTTAAGAGAGTGGGGTTTAGGAGGTGTTTTGATTGCCGCCCATAACTACCATAAGATCTCTTTTGATTGGCATAGCATCACTGCATTGATAGAATGATGGCACCCACAAACCCATACCTTCCTATTTCCAAACTTTGAAGCTACCATATTACTAGAGGAGGTTGAGACATTCATGGCACTACCCAAGACTATATGGGGAGATGAGCACAAAATATGCCATACCGTTGAGCCCATTGATCCCAAGCTCATCCTAGGTAAATTTATGATAGATCTCAAAGATGTCTACATTATGATTAGCCCTCAACATATTAACCTAGTCCCCTTGTCTAAGTGGGTCATTTCTCATTGTAAGAACAAGTGTGGGAATCACCTTGAGATAGCCAAAGCCACAGCTATTTGCTTGTGCAATGTGCTTCTCTTTCCATCCGGAGATCACCTCTTAGACCATGCAAACTTGAGTGCCATTAGTGGGGTATGGCAGGGACTCTCACTCTCTCATGCGGTCCTTGCTTTCCTTTACGCGGGACTTACATCCAAGGCTCTAATGGGCCATCTTTTTGGCTCCATGATCTTGCTAGAGTGTTGGTTGGGGGGTGAGGATTAAGTTCAAATCCATAGAAAATCCCACTATCGAGAGCCGGATCTTCGGGTGCCACCTTTTGTGCTTCATTGGCGGCGCGGTCAAAATCTCCGATCATGTGATATGTAGGACATCAGATTAGAAGACTCAGAGGGCATGAAGGCTCTACCTCAGCACACTTCCAATTGAGCATTTTACCATGGACATTGCGGCACTACACGTTGGACGTGGATTGGACCTAAAGCTTGTGTAGAATATGGCAATGGTTCTCTACAACCTGTAGCGGTACTACCTTCAGCTTGGGAAGCCCCAGACAAAGCTACTTCAGCCATCACATCTTCCTCCTATGAAAGTGAGGCGCTTGGAAGACCTAAAAGATGAGTAGGCCATGCAGAGTGCACTAGTGATGTGGTGTGTGTGTGTGTGCCACTCACGCATTACCTTCCGTGGTGCACGAGGAGCGCGAGATGTACCAGGCGTACCTCAGAGAGTATAGGAAAATTCGACCACGAGGTGACTGTGAGCTTGTGAGAGAAAACTGATGTATTTTTTAATTTCCTTGAGAGATTTGATGAAAATGAGAGAATGAGAGTGATGTATCAGGCCTTTATGATGATTTTTAGTCTTCATATGATGTATTCCTTTGAAAATTAGCAATGAAAACCCGAATTTTGCAAAGTTTTGTGAACAAACTAAGAAGGCGACAAGGTACCTGTCGCAATAAGAAGTCGACAGGTCAATGGTTGCAACTTGGACTAAGAAAGTGACAAGATGAATGTCACGACCGTAAGTCAATGCGACACATAAGCTGTCGCAACCACAGACTCGAGGCACTTTTTGAAAACTGGCCTCACACTCATCCATTCTTTCCCTCTTTTACTCTTTCTCTCTCTTTCTTTCTTCCTCTCCTCTGGTGACCTGAAAGTCAGGCTTGGAGTTTAAGGGGGGTTATTAGTGGAAGTGCCCTTGGGCGGGTAAGTCAGGCTTAGAGTTTAAGTGGAGTTATTAGTAGAAGTGCCTTGCCCGAACCTCTCTCTTTCCTACTCCCACTCCAGTGACCTTGCCGCTGGTGACCCCCCCCCCCCTTTCTAACGGCTTCTCCCCTTCTTCCTCTTCCTCTTATGTTTATTCCTTCCTCTCTTCTTCTTCTTCCTGTTTCGTGGAGGGCGGTGGAGGTGACGGGGTGAGCGGCTGAGGAGATCCAAACAGATAGTCTCTCGGTGGCGGGACCGGAAGAGACGGCCACCTCTATGGAGGTGGACGCCATGGAGGCGCCCGGGCATGAAGAGACAGTCGGCCTCAAGAAGGCATGTGGTTGATCCCCTCATTGTTTGTGATGAAATGTAATGATGTGGGGTGGGATCAGGTGCAAGGCACCAATTGAAGGACCTTTGGCCCATGGTGAAAGCATCGGGAACGACAGATGGTCGTTCTCGATCGATTTGAGAACGCAACAGGATGGTTGTCGCATTATCAGGCAGAACGTGATGGCTCGACCTGTCGCCTTCTGAAATAGAATGTGACACCCTTGGTGTCTCATTCAGAAGGTGACAGGATGTTTGTCGCAACCTGAACGCGAATGCTTAATTCACTTATGATTGATCCTTTTGCATCTTTTGACTGTTTTGCAGAGTGAGTTGAGGTCCCGACTGGGATGGGACATTGTCGAACGATATACCAGGGGTTGCCGGACTTTTAGAGGACCCGGTTGGAGCAGATGGGGTTTGGCCCCTTCCTAAGGTTGGATGAGTTGATGCCGGATGTGGCATTAATTCAGGCGCTGAAGGAGAGATGGGACTCTGAGTGCCACGCCTTCCTCCTTCCGTGGGGTCACATGATCCCCACACTTGAGGATGTGGCACGGATCACCAACTTGAGGGTGCATGGCCAGGCGGTGACATGGGTTACCTACACATGCTATTAGGAGTTGGTGGAGAGACTCCTAGGGCTAAAGATGGTGCGGGAGAGGTCGTCTCTGGTGTCACGGACGAGACTCCAGGCCAGCCTGAGAGTAGTGGATGTCACGTCTTGACATTTAATATATCTATAAATGTCATAACACGAGTGAACATGATATCAAGAATAAATTTTGAATTCTTCCAGACATAAATTACTCGAGATCTTTTTTTTTTTTTTGGTAAGTAATACCGGTTTTTGTATTGAACAAAGTAATCAGAACATGTACAATGGCGGGCTCATGCTATCACAGGCCGATAGCTATGAGGCACACACAGAGTTAAGAACTCACATAGTAGCTAGAGGAATAGAAAATAAACATGCTACAAGAGAAAGATAAGTCAAGAAGTCCTTAGATTGAAGTTTCTAAGTATTCTTGCTGATCTAATGGAGGGCGAACATTTCTAAGTGCGAGCTTCAGTAATGTGGCGAATGTCCGAAAGAATAGAAAGCAACACTTGCATCCGGCTTCGAACAATAGACTCAAAAATTCTAGAGCATCTCTCCTTCCAAATCCACCAAAGAGCAGCACGAAAGCTAGCAAAGGCCACACTTGTACCAGCACCAGAGGATCGTAAACTTCTAATTAAACTCTCCCCTTCTGAAATAACTGTCTGCTTTGGTCTCCTGTGAATATCCAAACGATGCAATAGTTGCATCCAAATCCAAGAACTGTAAGAGCATTGGAAGAATAAATGATTAATGCATTCCTCATTCTAATTACACAGGACACAGATGTTAGGCCCTTGAAGACCTCGCCTCTGAAGAGCATCAAAGGTTGGGATTCCACCCATGAAGACCTGCCAAGCATGCAAGGATTGCTTCTGATTTGTAGGTCCCTGCCATACCAGCTGAACCCAAGGAACCTTCGGATACATGTCTCTTTTTTGATCATAAATGTGCTTGATACTAATAATCCCTTGATTGTGTTTCCACACAATAGTATCATCACTACCTGCATGAATAGGAATGCATGCAATTCTCGGCCAAAGATCCATCATTTCACCAGCAGTTGGGGGAGGAAGATTCCACTTACCATCTTGAATAAAGGTACTTACAGTGACATTTAAAGGCAGACCAAGTAGAAATCTGATGTATTCCCCACAAATGGAGATAAGAGAAACACCTTCGAACCAAGGATCAAGCCATAACTGAAGATGACGCCCATTTCCAATTCTGAAATTGGCATGTTGCCGAAGCCAGGATCTAGCTTGTAAAATACCTTTCCATGCATGGGAGTGGTAAGACTGCATCTTGGCACACCAGACAGAAGTATTCTTAAGATATTTGTTCATCACCCAGTTATTCCAAAGACTATCATGATTAGTGAGAATATTCCAAAGTTGCAATGTAATTGAGGATAAGTTCCAATCAGTTAGGCGACGGAGACCAACTCCCCCTTCTTCTTCAGGACGACACAAGTACTCCCATTTGATGAGATGAAAAGGCTTGTAATCCCCCGAAGCATGCCATAAGAAATTTCTAAGTAATCTTTCCACCTCTCCAATCAACCCCTTAGGTAAGATAAAGGATATTGCCCAATATAGAGCATATGAGTTAAGAACTGATCTGATTAACTCCAAACGACCTGCTTTAGAAAGCAATCTAGTTTTCCATGATGCAATACGCTTCTTAATTTTCTGAAGAATCAGAGCACAGTGAAGGCTGGTCATCCGGCTAGAGAATAAAGGCAAGCCCAAATAGGTGGAAGGAAGAGATCCTTCCTGAACTTGAAGAGCATTGAGAAGCGGACCTTTGTGATGAATTTTTGCACCAATAAACACTCTACTCTTTGCCACATTAAGCTGTAGACCAGAATAGCTTTGAAACTCTTCAAGAGTAGAAGAGATACAATGAGTTGAGGAAATCTTAGGATTGAAGAATAAGAGTAAATCATCAGCAAAAATCAAGTGAGAGACCTTCGTATCTCCAAAATAAGGAACCTGGAGAAGGCCCTCCCTCATCTTCTTTTCAATTAGGATAGAGAGTCCCTCCATGGCAATGCAGAACAGATACGGTGACAAAGGATCCCCCTGTCTAATACCATTACTAGATTGTAAGAAGCCCACCGGACTGCCATTAAGAAGCACTGAAAAGCTTGCAGAATTGATAAGAATATCAATCCATTTAAGGCAACGATCAGGGAACCCCATGCTTTTCATCATGAGAAGAATGAAAGAGCGACTAACAGTATCAAAAGCCTTCCAGAGATCAACCTTCATGCACAATAAGTTCCCTCGTTGATTAGAGTGTATGTCTCTAACAATGTCATTCGCTAAGAGAATGCTGTCTTGAATCCTACGCCCTTTAATGAAAGCTGACTGGTGTTTGCTAATAAGATGTGGCATAAACTTTTGCATGCGGTTAGCAATAAGTTTAATGAAGATCTTGTAAAGAAAATTACACAGGGAGATGGGCCGAAATTGATCAAAAGAATCAGCATTCTCATTTTTAGGAATAAGTGATATAAAAGTATGGTTCACCTGACGAAGCCATCTCCCGCCATTAAAGAAAGAATGCACAGCTGCCAGAACATCGTTCTTCACAATGGGCCAGCACAGTTGATAGAATTCCGTAGGAAAACCATCAGGTCCCGGACTTTTATTATTTGGGGCAGTCATGATAACTTCAGTAATCTCCTCATCTGTGAATGGCCTCATGATAGAATCTTTGTCCCCCTCAGAGAGAACTCTATAAGTCTGAAAATCAGGAATCTCATAGTCTTGATGCTGGGTGAGAAGAGAACTATAGAACTTGATTGCATGATCCTTCAGGTGTTGTAAATCCTCAGTGACACTTCCATCAGGCAGCTTGCATCTTCTAATAGTATTAATCATCCTCCTTCCTTTAATACTCGCATAGAAGTATTTTGTGTTATCATCAGTCTGGGTAAGCTAGTGCTGCTTAGCCCTTTGTTGAGCATATGCTCCTTCCATGGTAAGGCAAACAAGGTAATCATCACGCGCCTTCCTCTCCTTATTAATACAATCCTCGTTCATTGGATCCACAGCCAACGCTTCTTGGGCCTTATGAAGAACTTCACCTGCACCAGCTACCTTCTTAAAAATGAGACCAAAATCAGTGCGGTTCCACACTTTCAAAGCAGTCTTGATCGCACGAAGCTTCTGACAAAGAATATATAATGGAGTCCCTTTGATCTGAATGTTCCAAGTTTTTTCCATAATAGGAAGAAAGGAATTGTGCTGAGCCCACATAGTGAAGAACTTGAAAGGCTTAGGACCACTAGCAACATTTTCCTCACTGAATATAGTGAGCTGAGAGTGATCAGAGAGAATATGATCACCATAAGAAACATAACTATCAGGAAACGCATCAATCCAACATTGGTTAATAAGAGCTCTGTCCAGTCTACAAAGAATTCTTCTTGCACCCATCGACTGATTACACCAAGATAAAGTGTTCCCCACACTTTTTAAATCAAGCAAGGAGGATAAATCAATACATCTATTGAAATCACGAAGCATGGATGGAGTTAGCTTCCTTCCACCAATTTTTTCTTCAGGGAACCGAACACAATTATAATCCCCAACAATCAGCCATGGTAACGAAATGGACATTGAGAGATGAACAATACACACCAGAGAGTTTGCCTTTCATAGGAAAGATTCGACCCATAAACTGCAGTCAGGTGGAACAACTTCTCGGTTGAGATGTCAGTGCAATCCATGTGAATAAGTTGGGAGGTAGCTTTAACACAATGAATTTGAACAGTACTACCATTCCAAAGAACCCAAATTCTTCCACCATGATGATCATCATAATTATGCAGCACATTGAGATGAGGAGCAATGGACAGTCGTCTACTAATCATGTTATCCCTTCTAACACGAGTTTCAAGTAAGATAACAATATCAGCACTAGATTGAGAAATTGAACTTTTAACACTCAATATATTACCCCTTTTATTTAGTCCCCTAACATTCCAAGATATTACTTTCATTACTGACCATGGGAAAGAGAGCGGATCCTAGCTTGCAGCTTGTCCATTGAGTTATCCATAGACACACCTGAATACACTACAGTTGTATGAGTACGTGGAGTGGCCCCTTCACGTCCATAGAACTATAGTTATAACTCAAGATCTTTATCCAAATAACAAGAATCAACTGTCATTCCTCAAGCTGAGGTATACAAGATGCTCAAGTTATAACTCAAAGGACAGATGTAGCAAGGGTTGATCTCTCGGCACACCACTCCCAATATCCCACCTTCTAGAACTATAGATGACCTAGGAAAAAGAGTAGGTTTGAGCAATCTTGCCCAGTAGGATTTATCCTTCAGTGTCAAGATTAAAGAAACATATATGAATTCAAGGAAATTACTGATCTGACTAATAACAAGTAATAGGGTAAATGAAGAATGGTACAAATCAAGAAATAGAAGAATTGAACCAGAATTAAGTAACAATGGAAAAATAAAATGATATGCCAATGAACTGAGCTAGGATGACAAGTAGCAAGCATATAATGACCATCAGTGAAATAACATAGTGTAAGTGTATGAACAATAGTTCAAAAGAAAATAAAGAAAATGCATGTATAGAGATGCCATGTGTAAGGCCCTCGAACTTTGTTCTTTTTTCTTGCACTTTGCTCATGTTATGTTTGTATATGTATATATATGCATATGATAATTGTTGTAAGTAGCATATTATTCATTTATTTATGTACATACATGTTTAATTCTGTACATGTTGTTTTATTTAATTATGTACATATTAAATTTAAATAATATGGTGTATAATGTATGTAGTTATATGTGAATGCATGTTTATCAAATTTTCTGTGTTTTGGCCGAAATGACAGTTGACGTCAACATCCCTTGACGTTGGGGACAGGTTGACGGAAACCAGCGTGTCGTTGATTCAAAGTCGGCGCCCAGATCGATGGACGTTTATTTCCTGTAAACGGCAGCAAAGTGGTCGTCTACTTCTCCGTTTCTGTTGCGATTTCAGATCGGGAAACGATTACGTTTTCCCGGTTCTGGATTAGGAAACTACCCTCCAACGGTAGGATCCTGATCTAATGCGTACCCAACCCACCTAGCTCTATAAAATCACCTTGTTTCGGCCGAGATAAGTCTTTTGGCTCTTGTAAGAAAGCTAGGGTTTCTGTGGAAAAAACTGATCCTTGTGCAAGCTTGATCCGGCAAGAGAGGAGTCCTTCCGGTGATCTACACTGACTGGAAGGAGCTCTTGGCATTGAGGAAGCTTCCTGACCCCGGTGATCGATCTACATCGACAGAAAGACCGGATCTAGGAGGAATTTGAGCACCTTCTTGGCTTGGCCGAGGAAGGCTTCTTCGGCTTAATTAAACCATTATACAAATTTTCAGAGGCAAGTAATCGAGGGATTTCATCCCTGCACATATCCTTTAGGTCTTAGGATTTTTGTGGATTTTTCCTCGTGTCCTAGAACCCCCAATTCTTCTGTATTTGTGCGTTCAGTCTGCACTTCTGCAGACAGAAACTTGACGGCAAGCTTACTGCCATCAAGATCTTGAGTTGGTGCCTTGGCGTCAACATCGTGTGCCGTTAAGCCTCGGTTGGCGGCAACCCCTTTGCCGCCAAGTTCGTCTGTTTTTCACAGAACCTTGATTTCCATGTCTGTGTGATGAAATTCGGATTTCTGGAGAACTATACATGCTGTGAAAATTATGTGTGGTCGAGTACAGTCAGTAGGTCATATCATGAGGATTTGTTAATTTTTTGAGCATGATAGAAATTAGGGTAGTTTCTGTAATCAAAAATAAGTATGATCTACCTGTGTTTAATTCTAAATAAATTGATTTGTTGCAAGTTAGGGTTTCAGAAATTTTATATGGTCTTATATTGACTGTTTCCAGGTTTCAGAAATGTTAGAACTGACTGTGTTGCTGTGAATCATGCTTAAATGAATTTTTGATAAATCTGCGTGAGATCATTTTTAATTATTAAAATTAGTTTACTGTTCCAAAAAATCTAAAAATTTAAGTATGTGATATATAATCTGTGTGAATCATGCTTAAATGAATTATTGATAAATCTGCATGAGATCTTTTTTAATTATTAAAATTTGTTTACTGTTCCAAAAAATCTAAAAATTTAAGTATGTGATATATAATCTGTGTGAAGCTTGTGATAAAAATTTCATGCTGTATTGACAATAGTAGGCACTAGGTAATTGACCATGATGAGCATGTTTAACTTTGATCATGTGAAATTCAGTGTTTAGCAGCATGATTAGGGCTTTGTTGTGATTAATTATCATTATGAAACATTATGGTTATATTCTGTAACTGATCCATGAATATATGTTAAGTGCATGTAAATGAGTTAAAGAGTGTATGTAAGTGAATGAAGCATGTGATAAAATGTGATAATGTGTAAAATTGTGCCGATATTGACACTGCTACCATAGAGGGCTGTGGAGCCGTACTGTAGTAAAGTCCATATGGGAAGGCTCAATGTGTGTTATATCCTATGGGCATTAGGATGAAATCCTGGAGGTGGACAAGTACCACTGGTTAGGGTGGAGAGGGCTTCTCCTGGTTCTGCGCAGTTAACCAAGATTCGTCACTGTGTTGCCTAGGTGACGGGTATGTGTATGTGATGTGTGTCCTTCTTATGGTGGTTTGGACTATGTGTCATGGCAATTAAGTGTAAAAATGTGACAATGTGAATATGTGAAAATGTGCAAATGTGAAAAGTGAACATGTGATAGTGTAATGTGAAGATGTTAGTATATGAAAAGATGTGAATTCATGGAATTGTGATTTATTTATATTAAAACAGCAAGCTAAGCATGTGAATAAGTGTTGCATGTGAAATAATTAGATATCACGCTAGGTGTGTTATTTACCTTGTACATATTTCCATGTTCTAAAATTGTAAAATTGTGCAATAATATGAATAAAGTTGAACCATGAATCATGTTACATGTATGTGTAGAAAGCATGTGTAGGTTGTTATGGCTATTCGTGAATTGTTATAAACATGTACCATGTATTCTTCTTTATTGTCAAAAGATAGCTTGTGTATGTGATATGTGTAAGGGTGTATCTTTGGATTGCTTGCTGGGTCTCTAGAAGACTCATTCTTGCTTTGGCGTATAGGTGAGGCAGGTGACCCCGCTCTTGAGGGGGATCTAGTGAGGAGCGACTCCGAGCGCGAGGAGTAGCTCTACTTGTGGACTTGCTACACATTTACTTTTCTTTCATTAGTATGTAAACAATGCGAATGTATATTTCATATGGACAATGTATTTTATTTGGAGTTTTAATAAGATGGACATTGTTATTTCTTTTACTACTATATAGACTGTGGATTATGTGATGATGATGGAATGAGAATAAGTATTTATTTCCGTTGTACTCTTTTGATATTTGTGTACATCTCAATCTATTGTTTAATATTGGGTAAATGTCCCACTGTGACGACGCCCTTTGTACCGACATGGATTGGCATAATCGTACCGGTATAAGAAGGGTCGTTACACCATGTCCATTCCACAATCAAGCAATAAATATTCGTCACAACATAATTTATGGAAATGTTAACCAATTTTAGAATATACTAGTGTCATGTCAAACACCCAGTTGATCCATTATCGTTCCGCACGGTTAGTAAACGAATTCGGTGCTCCTCCCAAGACTGGATTGACTTCATTTGCACATGCATTAATTTAAAAGAGTCCAAAGACCCAAAGTTGTCATCCCATTTCCATTTCTGAAAAACATGCATACATGGTACTGGGGCACTCATCAAGAGTAGAACAAATTCTCGAAAATAAATTATTATAAATTGTATTCCAAAAAGGATCCATAAGTATGAGAAGTAATTTTAGAACTCAAGAAAATAAGAAAGGCAGCTTGGTTGGACAGTTTAGAACCTCACTGTCTAGGGGTAGATCGACCTCCTGATGGGTGTGTATCGACCTGTTGAAGGAGTGTGTTGACACACTGAAGGGGGTGTGTTGACCTGTTGAGTGGTTCTGAAGAGGGTAGGTTGACCTATGTCAGGGGTGCATTGACCTACCTGAAGGGTGCATCGACCTATCTTCAGGGTGTGTCGACCTATTTTTAGGGTGCGTCAACCTACTCTGAGGGTGCGTCAACCTACTGATCAGTTGTGTTGACCTACTGATCAGGGTGCGTCGACCTACTGATCAGGGTGCATCGACCTATCTTCAGGGTGCGTCGACTTATCTTTAGGGTGCGTCAACCTACTGATCAGGGTGCGTCGTCGTCGTCGTCCTGGCCTTCCAGAACCTAGTCTTATGAATCTAGATTTTGTTTCTGGTTGAAGGGGATGCTCTAAATTGGGGAATCACGTAGCCTTCTCCACCCCTTTCTGGGCTTCATAGAAATACTCCCTTGATATAATACTTCAACCTATTTAACATATCTATTTTTTATCAAAAAATCAATGGATTCTAACATCACAGAGTCTGGCAGGGTCAGTCAGTCATTCGAGAGAATTAGTCATCTAAAATACAAGGGTCGATCGACCGTGTGTTCCAGAACAGTTTGCTTCTTGAACAAGGGAATCAGTGAAATACTCAAGTTGATTAACCAAATCTAGTAGAAGCCAGAATCGACAAAAAGTAGAAATAAAACATAATCGTGCATGAAAATAGAAGCAATAATTTGGTTTTGTAGGAAAGAAACCTACGAGTATAAAGGTAAACAAGCAAGTTAGAGCTATAAGGAGGGACCTACCTTATAATCGGGCACAATTCTCAGGTCGAGATGAATTTTTGGGCAATACGATAGTATTTTCTTTTGTTCTCCCTTTCTTCTCTCTGTGCCTTCCTTCTTCCTTTCTTCCTAAAGGTGGTATGGTGATGGGTGTGTGTGGAGGAAAAAGGAGGAGTAGAAGAAAATAAGAAGACAAATGGAGAGGTTGAAGGTAAATAGGAAGGGCAGAGGGAGACATGTTGGTGATCATGGGAAGAAAAAGAAGAAAAGAGGTGGTTCAGAAGGAGGAAGAACAAAAAGAAGAAGAGATGGGGCATGGTCTGCTGTGGGGAAAGTAAAAGAAAGTGGAAATAAGAAAACGAGAGGGTATATATAAGGTATATCATGCTCTCGCATGGTGCCATGAGATAGGGAGATAAGGATCATATTCACCCTCCAAGTCTTCTCCCATAGCCACGGTTGCTATTTGGATAAGGGCTAGGTAAAATCTTGACACACAACCATCTTTCTTAAGAGTTAAGAAATCTTATGGTCAAAATAAGGTACGTTATTTCAATTAATTCGTTTATGTAGCATCCCAAAATTTCTATAATTTAAAATTACGATAAATTAGAAAATTGACAATTTAAAACTACAAAATAGTAATAACGTACACACCATTATCATATTACACGAAAACATAACATAAAATTTCGTAAAAAATATAGTTCAACTCTAAATAATATTTCTAAATGACTCATGAAGATATTTGAGTGAAGAAAAATCCTATTAGCCAAGTTTAAAGTGTTTTTGCGGCTTCTTATCGTAATTCATAAATAAGTCAGAAAATCATTATCACACGTACTTAGATGAGTCAAAAAATTAAATAAAAATCATAGTAGAACTTAAAATAATATATTATAATGACCCACTAAGAAATTTGGGGTAAAAAAATTTGTTTGGATCAAGTTTAAGAATTGTTGTGACTTATTATCATAATTAAGAAATTAATAAGTCGGAAACCTTTTTTTTTTGGTCGGTCAACCAGTAATGAATTAATTAATGGAAAGAAACAAAGTACAGATGGGACTATAAAGGTTGGGGAACCTTATAGTCTAGAAGAAGAGAAACAAATGAAGGTTGACACCACAAACCGATGACTAACCTTCAAAGAAAAAACACCCCAAAATTGGAGCCTACATAGGATTATTCAATCTAATATTAAACTTCTCACAAAGGACTTTTGACCGACCAGAAAGAACTTGGCCGTAATGCTTAGCCTCCAAACAGCTTCGAACATCCTCCATAATAGATAAAGCAGTATGAATAGGAGAAGTGCTGATCTCCTCAAAGGTTCTTGTGCATCTCTCTTTCCAAATCCACCAAATACAAGCTCTAAACAGCAGGCGAGCTAAAGAGGTTCCAAATCCATCAGTTTTAAAGCTTAATCTCAGGGCGTGCATTTCCTCCAAAATAGTTTGGCAAGGAAGTCTTTTGATGTTCATGCGTTGAAGCATCTCCCCCCAAACAGATATGGAGTAGGGGCATTTGAAGAAGATATGATCCTCATCTTCCTCAGCATTCCAGCAAAGAATACACCTACTAGGGATAAGGAAACCCCATTTCCTCAAGTTGTTAAGAGTGGGTAACTTATGCATAATGGCCTGCCAGCAAGTTAGAGAAAATTTCTGAACTGTAGGACCTTTCCAGACCCAAGCATCCCAACCGACTTTTTGATACTGCTCACGAATCAAGTTCCAAGCACTTTTAGTAGTAAATCTACCATGATTCCAGCTAATCTCATCAAATTGATGAAGGGGAATTCTATTGATCATTGGCCAAATGTCAAACATATCAGTAGAAGTTGGGGGAGGGAGGGCCCACCGGCCATTGCTGACAAAGTAGGAACAAGTAACATCCTTTGGAAGACCAAGATGTTGCCTCAAACGGTCCCCGACTAACATAAAAATACATTTCCCTTGAATCCAAGGGTCATGGAAGAAACTGAAGTTGCTGCCCTCTCCCACCTTGTAATTGATGTGCCGAAGCATCCAATTCTGTTGCGTGAGAATACCTTTCCAAGCTATAGAGTAATGAGGATTCTGACGTAAACACCAAATGGAGTTTCTTTTCAAATAACTTTGCTGAACCCAATTGGCCCAAAGCGAGTTGGAGTTCTGGAGAATATCCCATAAGTTCTTTGTTGCACAAGCCAAATTCCAGTCCTTTAGCCTCCTAAGACCCAAGCCGCCCTCAGTTTTTGGTCTGCATATAGCCTTCCAGCTGACCATATGAGGAGAACCTTGGGCGGAGTTGCCTTTACAATAGAAGTTGGATAGAGTTCTTTTAATCTCCTTGATCACAGCTGCAGGAAGAATGAAAGAAACTGACCAATATATGGAGTAAGATGACAACACCGATTTAATGAGCTCCAAACGACCAGCCCGGGAAAGAAGACAAGTACGCCAAGAATCTATTCTCCTTTTGATCTTATCAATAATCGGCTGACAGTGGGATTTTTTCAAAGAGCTACTAACAAGAGGGAGACCCAGGTAAGTTGATGGAAGCTTGCCTTTAGGAACTTGGAGGACAGATTGGATAACACTTTTGTTCTTCACATGACCTCCCAAGTAAATCCTACTCTTGTTGGTATTGAGCTGAAGGCCAGAGTATCTATAAAACTCCTCCAGAATATGCTTGATTGTAGTGGCCGAATTGGCATCATCTTTAAAGAAGATGATAAGGTCATCAGCAAAAACAAAGTGAAATATAGATAGAGAACCCACAAATGGAACTTTGATAGCCTTCTTTTGCACAACATCTTCAATAAGACAGGTGAACCCTTCCATCACAATAGTAAAAAGATACGGAGACAACGGATCACCCTGCCTTATGCCATTGGAGCTATTAAAGAAACCTTCAGGGCTGCCATTAATAAGAACAGAAAACCGAGCTGATTCCATACAACAACGAATCCAGCCAATCCAAGAAGAAGGAAAGTTCATTTTCTTCATCATATAGTAGATGAAATCCCAAGAAACGGAGTCAAAAGCTTTGCATAGGTCCGCCTTTAGACAGATTTGAGTACCTTTATACTTAGAGTGAAGGTTTCTTGCAAGATCATTAGCAAGGAGAATATTACTTTGAATACTCCTACCACGAATGAAGGCTGCTTGATGAGGACTGATGATAGAAGGAAGGACATGCTGCATTTGATTTGCCATAAGTTTAGTAATCACCTTATAAATGAAATTGCAAAGAGATATGGCCGAATTGATCAAGGGACTCTGCGTTTAGTTGCTTTGGGACAAGAGCTATGAAGGTGGAGTTAATCTGCTTTTCCCAAGAACCATCTTGAAAGAAAGATAAGACAACATTAGAGACCAGATCTCCAACAATCTCCCAAGTGTTAATGAAGAACTCCGCTGTAAAACCATCAGGCCCCGGACTCTTGTCTCTAGGAGAATTAAAAACCACCTGACGAACATCTTCATGAGTGAAAGGGCGCATGAGAAAGGTGATATCATCATTAGAAAGAGAAGGCCGAGTCTCAAAAGTTGGCGGCCTCCTATCATGATCTTTATTTAAAAGAGACTGGTAGAAGGATAAAGCATGAGCCCGAATGTCAGCATCATCATATAGCACCTTACTGTTAGTAGTTTTACAGCTCTTGATGGAATTATGAAATCTACGGGCCTTGATAGCAACATAGAAGAATTTTGTATTTGAATCACCTAGAGACAACCATTGCTGCTTGGACTTTTGCTTAGCATACATCTCTTCACTTCCTAAAGTAAGAAGGTAGGCAGTGCGACAATGCTTCTCCTTCTCTTGAAGACTAACATTATGGGGATCATCAGCTAAAAGAGTCTGAAAGTGAAGAAGATCAGCCCGGGCCTTCAAAGTACTAGATTGAACATCTCCAAAGACCTCCTTGTTCCAATCCCGCAAAGCACATTTCACAAATTTGAGCTTTTTACACAGTTGAAAGAGTAAGGAACCAGAGACATGATTATTCCAAGCTCTATGCACTATGGACTGGAAGTCAGGATGCGAGGTCCACATATTAAAAAATTTGAACGGTCTTGGTTTTGATGGCCGACTTCCCTCAATAGTTTTAACCAGCAGTAAGGAGTGGTCAGAAACTATCATATTTTCATAAGAAAGAGTCCCGTCCTCATACATATTTGCCCAAAAGGAGTTGACCATAACACGGTCCAAATGGGCAGAAATACGTTGATTACCTCCTTTTCTGTTGCACCAAGACAGAGAATTTCCCATATGCGGCAAATCAAGAAGCTTTGCATAATCCAGAAAGTTTTGAAAATCTGCCAGATGACTAGAAAGAATGGGTCGTCCACCTTTCTTTTCCTCAGGGAAGCGAACAGTGTTTAGGTCTCCTAGAATGACCCAAGGTTGAGAGATTGAGTTAGATAGATGCATGAGGTCCCCCCATAACTGTCTCCTCTCCCCGACCAGGTTCGAACCGTAAACAGCAATTAGAATGAATTTATCATTTGAGTTCTTTCTGGAGCATTGGACATGGATATACTGCGCACTTTCAGCAAGAAGAGTTAAAGAGAACAACTCTTGATTCCAGAGGATCCAAATTCTACCTCTCCAACAACTACTGTAATTGTGAATAACACTGAAATGAGGCCATAAGAAACTCTTCACTTTGTCACAATTGGGCTCTTTTATTTTGGTCTCACAAAGAACATCAACATCAAATTTATAATGCGTGAGCTCCTTCTTGACAGCCAACATCTTGGACTTATTATTCATACCTCTCACATTCCAGGATATAATATGCATAATTAATGTTTGGATGGAAGAACCCTTGGCTGCACCAATTGGCGACCTAACTTGCTGACCCGGTCCACATCTTTAAGTTTTGAAGTATCAAAGGAATTGCCCGGGTTTAGGGAGGAATCATGAGAAGAGGAAATAGTACTTGCACTTTTAGAGTTGTGGACCATTTCATTAACACTATCCTTTGATGGGCGATCTCCTATAGATTCCTGATTTATGGCTATTTCTTGGAGAGTCAAATAGGCAATGTTCACAACCTTGCCTTTATCAGAGTTGGAAGTTTTGCACTGAATAGCATCAATTGGTTCCGGATTTAAACTAACAGGAAGAAAGTTGTCAGCCACCGTAGACCTCAGATTATTGCCCGGATTTATACTAGCCTCAAGGGAGCTGCTAGCCACCGTAGGCACCATTAACAAATCTTCAGAAGGAGCAGCGATAGAAGAGGATCCCAGATTTACGCCAAGAGGAGAAGGGATACCTCCAACCACCGTGGAATCCAAGGAAGGAGTACTAACCGGATCTTCAGAATCTGCAATGGAGGTCTTCTTTCCATTTACCATTAGGGAAGACTTACCATTAAGAGGACTGCTATTCTTCGAAGGGTCCGGTTGCACAGAAACTGCCAGGGTTGCATTACACTTCATCATATTACTATTATCAACCAGAATACCACTGACAACTCTTTCAACCAGACTTTGGTCCGCTACAGTTAACGCAGAGTCTTCATCACGAATAGCGTCAAACTGATTAGCCAAGACAATAGAAGGACCCGAAACTACAGATTTTGGTCGCCATTCACGCCTAGGTGGGCGAAGTGGGACTGCCTCTGCTCGATCAGACTTTAATGAACAAGTGCCATCCGGGTGACCAAACGAAGAACAAATTGAACAAGCCTTTGGTTTCCACTCATAGTTCACTAGGATCTCTTCAGAATCACCAGTATCATGCAACACCGTAAGCTCAGATGGGAAAGAAAACTCAGAAGATATAAGAACACATATTCGAGCAAAGGATAGTCTCTTCCTCGCTGCAGTCATCTTGTCCATGAATAGAGGCTTGCCAAGAACACTACCCAGCTTACTTAAGGACTTATGGGACCAAAGATGAAGTGGGAGATTTGGAAAAGAAACCCACAATGGAATAGATGAGAGCATAGCTTTTTCCATCTTCACATCACGATTCCATCGTTGAATAATGAGAGGATGACCACGTATATGCCAGAATCCTTCAAGAACCGACTGCATGTCCTCCTCTAAAGCAAAAACACAAACAAAGAAGTCGGAAACCTATTATCACACGTATAGAAATAATTACAAAAATGTTATAAAAATTATGATGGACTCTCACCATCATTCCTTCACCATCCATTAAGAAAATTGGACCAAGAGATGACTCTTGGGCCACAAATAAATTCATGCTAGGAAAATAACCTGAAATTAAAAAATGCTCACTAATGGACTACAAAAGAGTAAATTCTCACCCAATGGATATTTATTGGACTTTAAACCAAGCCCAAATTCATGGTTACCACTTAAGGTAAGTTTCCATAATCTTCCCATCACGAATTGGGGAGAGAAATCCTCAATTGAAGGAAGGATACACTCAAATTCGTGCTTAATGGTTTCCTAATCTAATTAGGCAACTAAAAATCCATTACCCTTAAATAACCCACCTCTCTCATGAGATGACCCCTAGGGTTGCTAAGGTTGTGCTTGGACTTTCTAGAGGCTAGGAATCGCAAGAGGAAAGCTGGGCAAGATGCAACTTTGTGCTCATCTCCACCTGCGACCTGTAAACAAGACCTTTCAAGATCATCACCAAAGGTTAGTAAAACCTCGACCAAACCATGCAAGCCTATACCCATAAAAAGCTCTCCGAGTTTAGTTTCTTATGACACTATTTTGCCCAATTTCTACCCAGTAGTTTATGAGTAATAGGCGATCTACTCCAACGGGTCGAAACTAGGGTTTTCTGGAGGACGAATCTTTATTCAACCTAAAGGTAGGTTATCTTCATTCCAAACTCTAATTAAACTCGTTCATGCATGTGTACATGTGTATAGATCGTGTTCTTATGGTCTTCCCCAATTTCTATCATGTGGATTTCATGAATTAAATCTTGCATGTTAGAACTTTGTGTTGTCTTGTTTTAACCCTGATCTATCTTATGGGTTCTATATCTTTTTGTGGAGTTGTTTATAGACTAAGCACATAACATGGAACTTGTTCTCCTATGAGTGTAGTTTCATTTGACACTATTTTACCCAATTTTTGTGGTCTATACAGAGAGTATCAGCCCGTACATGAGTACTATGTCAGATTCACGTTGACAGTTACCATACATCTTGTTACCCTGCCGAACGGCTATTGTTTCTCGATTACTTGTTATTTTACAATGTTTAGGAAGTCCTCTAACTAACAGAAGTGGTTTCATCTGATTTGGATCACTATAGCACTAGTTTTGATTTTTTGAACTCATAGGTATCAAACCTAGTATGAGTCGGAATAGGAAAACACTCCCTCAAAGCACCCCAACACTGGAAACAGGTAGGCGACGTGTCAACCTGTCGCCATTAGAAGGCAACAGGAAGGCTTTCGCCTTCAGGGATCAGAAGGCAACAACCTTCTAGTCGCCTTCTTGAAAGCGACATGATCAGTGTCGCCTTCTGGCACAGTGGGCCTTTCAGCCCTATTTTGTTTGTTTTTTATCGTTTTCGAGTCCTATCTTCTTCTGTGAGAAGTTAATTATTGTAAACATGCATTTATCAACCCATAGAAAAGTTACAACATGTTCACATGATTTTAATTATTCAGATTTAAGGTTTCTGGGAACATGTTTTTAGATAGATAGATTCAACAGTTTCCTGTTAAACATGTTTTAGTGAATCATCTCATTAATTGCATGAAATCTGTTTTAAACATTAAAAATACATATGCTATTTTGAAAATTCTAAAAAATTGGGCATATTCTATACTCCATATATATGATCTATGGTTAAAATTTGAGCATGTTCTGATATCCGTAACCATTGTTTCCAGTTATAAGCCTTTAATGACCTTGTTAAGCATAATTAGTTAAAACGTAATAGTTTTCTGGTGATTAGCACCATGATTAGGCTCTGTAATGCATATTTTAATACTTTTAAACAGTAATGATCATCTTTCTAATCTGAAATGTGTGTTTGAGTCATAAGCCTGTGAATAAACCACTAAATGCATGAGAATTATGTGCTAAACATGTGATTAAGTGATTAATGTGCCGATGATGACACTGCTATCATAGAAGGTTGTGGAGCCGTACTGTAGAAATGTCCTTATGGAAAAGCTCAATGTGTATGTGATGTCCTGGGGGCATTAGGATGAAAATTTAGAGGTGGACAAGTACCACTGGTTAGGGTAGAGAGTGCTTCTCCTAGTTCTACGTAGTTTACCAAGATTCATCACTGTGTTGCCTAGGTGACGGGTATGTGATATGTGTGTGATAGTGTCCTTCTTTATGGTGTTTTGGGCTATGTGTCACGGTAAAAAGATGTGAAAAATTGTGAAATTAAGTGTGAATGTGCAATGTGATTATGTGAAAGTGATGTGTTAATGTGCTCCAATATGAAAGTATGTGAGAACATGTAAATACGTTATGATTATGTTAAAACAGCAATTAAAAGTTAAGAATTTGTGGCATATGAGTATATTGAATGTGGTAGATATCATGCTAATATTCTTAGTAGATATGCACTTAGTTTTATGGTAAGAATATTTGAAAATGTGTCATATTCATGAGTTACGTTAATCATTATGTGCCATATGGAATCCATGTGTAGTTGGTATGTTAAAGCTTGTTCATTTAATACTTGTTAATGGTTTCATGTATCATGTGATAAATTGCTTGATGCATTGTACTTGTGTAGATGGTATGTGATAAGTGTTTAGAGGTGACCTATGGGTTGCTTTCTGAGTCTATTATGTAAATATACAGATGAGGCAGATATTCCAGAGATCGAGGAGGAGATTGCAAGGAGCGACTCCGAGTGAGAGGAGTAGCTGAGACTTAGAGAGCTATTCTTATAGCTTGTACTTTTCTTTTACTTAGTACGTGAGATGATATTGTGATATGGACTTGATTATTTGTGGACTAGATATATTTACTTCTGCTACCATATAGACTGTGGGATGTGTGTGGTGGTGATGGAATAAAAATTACTTTTATTTCCGCAGTAGTTTCCTTTGTTATTTGTGTATATCCTACTACCATGTGTTGGGTACATGTCCCACTGTAACAGCCTACTTTATATTGACGTGGATTGGTATAATCATACTGATATAAAGAGGGTCATTACAGAGATTGGTATCAGAGCCACAGGTTGAGATTGTGTATGAATAAGTCATCTGTAACACCCCAAAGTTTAATATCAAAATAATAATAAGATATCAAAAATTAGATAAGATTCTAATTTTCATAAAAGACATAAATACTTATTAGAAACCTGATTATCTTTACTTTAGAGATGTTTCTACATTATTAAAGTGACCCTGATACTGTCTTCAGATGTGCGCACTCCAACAGGGCATCACTAGAATTCGGTAACAGAATTGAAATTCGACAACACCATAATTCTCAGAAAAATGTACTGATTCTAAAAACATAAATATTATGAATTATTGATGCACATATATCAAGATTAAGTCAACCTAATGATTTTTGGGGCAATTTTTACTTGATGAAAAAATAATTCAGAAAAAAAACTAAAATCACCACAATTTGTAAAACCTTCTAATTAGCCTAAGTCTGAAATTTCACCTTAATCAGATATCATTTACATATAAAATTATGATCCTAAAGAAGTTTAAACAAATTAATTTGATTTTTCCCACACACGTATATGGGTTTCATGATGGCAGCTGCTGTGTTTTGGCCTTTGGCGAAGCATTATCCCAAATAGAAAGCGTGGCAAGTGAAGAAGGCTTTGGAGGTGATTAAGATTCTCCTCATCTACGTGGTAGCCATGTAGGAGGGTAGCCAAGTCCATAAAAGGCCCTTCTAAACTCTTCTAGTCTCCTTTCCCCACCATCGCTACCATACTCTGGGAGTACTCTCTTCAGGAAGAAAGAAAGAAAGGAAAAGAAACAAGGAAGGAAAAAAGTAAGTAAGGGAGAGTAAATAGGAGCAAGGATGCAGAAACGGGAAGCTTAGAAGCCAACTTGACCTAATAGTATTGTTCGACTATGGTAGGTGCCTCTTGTAAAATCTTGATTACATATTCTCAGGCCTCTCCATCCTGAAAGACCTTTATTTTCTGCTTGTTTTATGCTCTGTAAGAACTTCTGGAACAAGTCAAATCAACCTCATGTTCTATTTTAGTGACTTTGAATAAACTTAACAAATCTCATCTTTTCCTCCTATATTCATGTATCATATGATTTTGATATCATCTCCCTGACAATATTGGTCACTACCACTCCAGATTGGTAGAAACTGCTTTTGTATATTCTTGCTTAATCTATCTCGTAATAATTATGGGCTTTATATTTTCTTGAATATGACCATAGTTTTAAAACCTTCAAGCAACGATTTCATGAGGATCCATTAGTTCTAAACATCATATTTTTCCAACAGAATACTCAATTTTGGATTCCATCTTTTTCTGATAGAATAATCAGACCTGGACTCCATCTGGTTGTATTTTCTAGACCTCGAATAAACCTTATAAATTCTTTTGTTCTATAGTAATACCATCTTGGCTATGTACTTCTGTCATAAACTGATTCCAATCCCTTGCTAGTATGTTTTGAACACAAGATTACATCTTGAAACTAGAAATCTTGATTCGTTTCCTTCATGACAAGAGAAATCTACTTAGTTTGATTTGTGCCACCGAATGTCTCATCTTGAATGCTATTTGATTGTCACTCTTGTAGACCATAGAAAACCCTCTTTATTTCCCAAATATCAAGTTTCCAATGTTAGAGTATAAGTGGAGCTTGAATTCCCTGTTTGTAGCCTTAACTAGCCAGTCCTGTTAACAACCAGCCAGTGCCTGTCGACAACCAGCCAGTGCCTGTCGACAACCACCAGTCGGTTGTCGACAACTAAAGACCAGATTCACGAATGCAGTTCTAGATGGAGCAGTAGCTGTCAACAACCAAGTAGTAGTTGTCGACAACCACCAGTCTCTATTGACAAACAAACCTATTTCTTCATCTAATACACTCTTAAACTATCCAAACAAGTTATCTTTACTATTTTCTTGAATTCTAAACTACTATACCACTAGGATGAGTTATTTAACCATCAACCAAATCCATCCTTGGATTATTCTTGGACATCCTAAATTATGTTGTTTCTTATACTTTCTGGATATCTTTAACCACTAACTCATAGAACCTTGCTTCCTGTGATATTGTTTTACATCTGATGAGTGCCCAAGTACCATGTATGTATGTTTATCAGAAATGGAAATGGGATGACGTACTTTTGGGTCTTCGAACTCTCATGGACTAATGCCTGTGCAAATGGGGTAGATCCAGTCCCGGGAGAAGCACCCAAATTGGTTTAATCTGCGCAGAGCAGTATGGATCCACGGGGTGTTTGGCATGGCACCACTATATTCTAAATTGGTCGACATTTCCATGAATTATGTTGAGACATGAATGTTTATTACTTGCTTGAGGAGTGGACATGGCATCTCTACACATACGCTATCTCTATTTCTTTCTGAACTATTGTTCATACGCTCATGCTTTGCTATTTCACTGATGGTCACTATATGTCAGTTCATTGGCATATTATTTTATTCTTGTCACGGTTTGATAATCATGGTTCACTTCATCTACGGTCTGATTTGTACCATTCTCCGTTACTTGTACTCAACACTTATTACATTCTTGTACCACAATTATCTTTGACTCGTGTAAACTTTTATATTTCTTGATTTTGGAGGATAAATCCTACTGGGCAAAATTGCTCATACCTATTTTTTCCAGGTAATCTAAAGCTCTAGAAGGCGGGACATCGAGATTTGTGTGCTGAGAGATCAACCTTTACGACGTTTGCCTTTGAGTTGTAGTTTTAGAATCGTGTAATACCTAAAGAATGACAATTAATTAATTTTTTATTTAGTGAAGTCTCTGATGATCATTCCATCCACATATAATTTTATTTAATTATATATAATTTTGGTGATTAACAAAAACTTAACAAATATTTTCTAACAACCTTTTGTGAAGTTCATCCACAGGAAATAATCCAAGAAAAATCTATAAGTAATTCTTACACACTGTTGATTAAAGTTTAGAGCATGCATGTCTTCTAAGTCCACATCGATTTTCCTTATAGTACAACGATTTGATCACTGCAACGATTTCGTAAGTGAAACAATGATTTCGGCTTCACAACGATTTCGTAAGTGAAACAACAATTTTGGCTTCACAACGATTTCGTAAGTGAAACAAAGATTTTGGCTTCACAACGATTTCGTAAGTGAAACAACGATTTCGGCCTCACAACGATTTTATAAGTGAAACATCGATTTTGGTCTCACATCGATTTCCTTATTGAAACATCGATTTCAATCTCATAACGATTCGATAAGTGAAACAACGATTTGATAGCCACAACGATTTACTTATCTGCATAACGATTTGCTTATATTTGTACAACGATTTGCTTGCACAACGATTTGCCTATATAACGATTTACTTGTACATCGATTTGCTTATATCTGTACAACGATTTGCTTGCACAACGATTTACTTATACAACGATTTACTTGCACAATGATTTGCTTATACAACGATTTGCTTGCACAACGATTTGCTTATACAACGATCTGCTTATACAACGATTTGCTTGTACATCGATTTGCTTATATTTGTACAACGATTTGCTTCTACTTAAACAACGATTTGCTTGAACAATAAATTGTTAACACAACGATTTCATAAGTAGAACATTGATCGCATCGACTTCATGAATACATCTATTATTCTCATGATATTCATATATATATATATATATATTCAAATATCAAGGAGTTTGAACTCTTCCAACGAATATCTTTGTATCCTGCATTTATTGTGACTGTACACATCATCTGCATGTCGCATATCTGAATGCTTTCTACACCCATGATACAATAGCAAATACTTTATCAGGTGACAGAATAGCATTTCCATTTTGGTGTACATTCTTACTGCATGGTTTCTAACGTTGACTGACAAGCATAGAGATAGTCTAGCTGTCTATGGTTTGGCATTTATTGTGTGCAGGTCTTTGTCAGTACCACATCCTACAACGTTGGACAACTAGAAGCTGAAGGATATCTGGATGAATCTTCTCTTTGCGTGCATGGCTCGTAAAGCATGTTTGACTGGAAGCTTACCTGTTCCACACCATGCACCAGGTAGTCTAACGTGCATCTAACATAGAGACAACGACCACTTCAATGGCTATATTTTTCAAGAGAAGATATATAGAAGACTAAAGATTCTATGAAGAAGTAACTTTTGGTGCGATAGTGCTCCACTGAGAATCATCTACAACTTGCGAGCATCAGAAAGAAGAGCTCTAGTCTCACTCCATCTTTTCTTTAGCTCTTAGCTCTCAGCCTTTCATTTCTTAGACATTTTTGAGAGATTGTTGTTCTGAGAGATTTTTTCTAGTTCAAATCTTTCTCTCTCAGACTTTGCCTCAGATCAAGCATTCTGTTGTAAGCTTGGTCTAGGGGCCTGTCGCCTTTAAACACATTGTTTGTGTGTGTTCCCCTTCGGGCTATGAAGAGAAGATCTGTTGGAAACAGGTGGTTGTTTTTCCCTTCATTGAGGCTTGTTGTATCAGGTGGTAAGTTGTACCTCTTCTGGGTTAGAAGAGAAGGTCAGCTGCGGCTGGATATGTAAGGGTCCTTAAGGGGGACAGTACCCTTGGTTAGTGAAATCCCAAGTTGTTGTTTGGAAACTGGACGTAGGACTCCTTGGGATAGGAGGTCCGAACCAGGATAAAATCCTCCTGTGGTTGTGTGCTTGCTTGTTTGTCTTCATTATCACTAACACTAACTATCGATCGTAGTGTTTTTATGTTTAGCATTTTTATTGATAGGTTTCAATCTAAAAGAATTTTTAGAATCCCATTCACCCCCGCCTCTGGGCTTGCTAGCTGGGCAACAAGTGGTATCAGAGCCAAGTCTCTTCAAGAAAGAAGATTTCACGATCTGAAGAGCAAAGATAAATGGCAGCTCAAGGATATACTGAGGGTCAGTCCGTCAACAGACCTCCTCTATTCGATGGTGAAGACTACAACTATTGGAAGACCAGAATGAAGTTCTTCCTTCAAGGTCTCGATTTTCAACTTTGGTCCATCATAGAAGAAGGAGATCTAGTAGTTCTCAACAGTAGAGAAAATTGGACAGATGAAGACAAAAAGAAGATATATCTAAACATCAAAGCAAAGAGTATACTGTGCTGTGCACTGAGCAAGAAAGAATTCAATAGGATCTCAGCGTGCAAGTCAGCAATGGAAATGTGGGAGAAACTCAGAATCACATATGAATGAATAGACAAAGTCAGAGAAACAAGAATAGATATCTTGGTAGCTCAGTATGAGAGATTTCAAATGCAACCAGGAGAATCAATCACACAAATGTATAGCAGATTCATAGATATTACAAATGGGTTGGCTGGGCTTGGAAAGAGCTATGACATGGGAGATATGGTAAGAAAAATATTGAGATCCCTACCAGCCTCGTGGACTCCTAAAGTAACAGCCATAGAAGAAGCAAACGACTTAAGAAGGATGTCACTTGAAAAGCTTGTTGGGTCACTAATGGCCCACGAAATAAACATGGAAAGACTTGGAGAGTCCTGCAGTAGGAAGAAGCACAACAACGCTCTCAAGGCCGCAGAAGACACATCTGGTGATGAATCAGATGATAAAAGCAATGGGAGTAGTGAAGATGAGGAAGTATTTCTCTCCAGAAGACTGTAGAGAATACTTTCCAAGAAAAGTATCAGTCAGGGAGAAGATATTTCAAGAAAGGAAAGGACTTCAAGAAATTTGAAGTCAAGGACACAAAAATCTGAACCCGTATGTTATGAATGCAAGAAGCCTGGACACATTAAGGCTGAATGTCCGAAGCTGAAAAAGACAGAATTCAAGAAGAAGGACCACTCGAAGAAATTCAGGAAATATAAGAAGAAAGCCATGGCAGCTGCATGGAGCAACGATAGTGACTTAGACAGCGAGTCAAGCTCCAGTGAAGAAGAAGAAGAAAGGCCAACCTGGACTTCATGGCAAACATAGATGAAAAGGTAACTTCTGACTCTTCTTTTAATTCATGCAATGATTCGGATTTAGATAGTCTAGAAGATGCATTCAACGAACTATACAATAAGTATAAAGATGTTTGTAAAATATTAAAAACCACTAAGAAAAGTCTTGCATGCTTGGAAATTACGAACTCAGATTTAAAATCTAAAACTGAGCAACTAGAAAAACAAATTTCTAAATTAAAAAGAAGAAATGAACTGTTATGTGAACATTTAAAAATTAAAAATGAACAGATAACAAACCTGAAAAACTAGAATCCTTAACCAAACTTAAAAAGGAAGTTGACACACTAACAAAGGATAATGAATATTTAACTAATACAATTGAAAAATTCACAAATGGTAAATCATCTCTAATACTAAAAGGAGCTAGAAGATTGGGCAGGACAAAACATGGTTTAGGATATACTCCACCAGATAATTAAGAAACAATAATACATCCTAAAATCTATCCAACACCAAATTTGTAGAAGAACAAATACTGAATATAAATATAACTTTAAGTACATCTCAACTGAAAAAGTAAGTAAAATATCTTGCTGTAGTCATTGTAATAAATTAGGACATACTAAAATAACTTGTACAACTAAACACCTAAAATGGATACCTAAAAGGAAAAATGAGGAAACTAACCAGCAAGGATCCAAAAGAACTTGGGTACCTAAATCCTAGTGTTTTAATTGCAGGGAAGCTTAGAGCATCGAAGTGGTACCTGGATAGCAGGTGCTCAAGGCACATGATAGGAAACAGAAGATTGTTTTCTTACATTAAAGATGAAGAAGGTACAATGACTTATGGCGATAATGGAAAAGGAACAGTGATCGGTTGTGGACCAGTTGTCAGTCATGGTAGAACCCTCTTTGAAGATGTGCTATGTGTTCAAGGACTCAAACACAACCTGATAAGTATAAGCCAACTGTGTGACAAAGGTCACCAAATCAGATTTCAAGAATCAAAGTGCCTCATTATGAAAAATGGTGTAACAGTGTTCGAAGCCTGCAGAGAAAAGAATCTATATGTGCTTCATTTAGAAGAGTTGAAGGATCAAGATGTATGTCTAGCAGCAAACAAGATCAGAATGCTGAGCTATGGCACAGAAGATTGGGTCACTGCAGCCTAGATGGAATAAGAAAGCTGATCAAACATGATTTAGTGGAAGGTCTGCCCAAGATTAGCTCAAGAAATGAAGGCGTCTGTAAACCCTGTGCAAAAGGAAAGCACACAAAGTCATCTTTCAAGTCAAAAATAGTTGTAACCACCTCCAAACATTTAGAACTGTTGCATATGGATTTATTTGGGCCAATGAGAACTACCAGACTAGGAGGAAAGAATTTTGGTTTCGTAATAGTTGATGATTATTCAAGATACACATGGGTATCATTTTTGGAGCATAAAGATGACACAATTGACAGTTTCGTTAAGTTCAGTAAGTTAGTTCAGAAGGATAAAAAGTTCAGTATAATAAACATTCGTTCAGATCATGGAGGATAATTCCAAAATAAAAAAATTGCAGAATTTTGTGATGATCAAGGAATTGAGCACAATTCTCAGCACCAAGAACACCACATCAAAATGGAGTAGCTGAGAGGAAGAATGGAACATTACTGGATATGGCCAGAACTATGTTATCTGAATATAATCTTCCAAGATATTTCTGGGCTGAAGCGATCAACACAGCATGCTACATTTTAAATAGAGTGATGATCAGACCAATTCTAAAGAAGACATCGTATGAACTTTACAAGCAGAAGAAGCCCAAGATCAGTCATTTCAGAACATTCGGTTGTCCATGCTTCATCCACAACAATGGTAAAAGAGACATAGGTAAGTTAGATTCCAAATCTGATGAAGGAATCTTTATGGGGTATGCTTCTAAACCTAAAGATTATAGAGTTTTTAACAAACAAAGTTTATTAATTGAACAAACTATTCATGTTATCTTTGATGAGTCTAACCCTTCCTTGAGAAAGGAAGTCGATAGTGATGATGAAAATGCAGAAATCCTCTCCAAGAAACTGAAAGAAACCTCCATCAAAGATTCTGAAGATCCACCATTAGAAGAACTGCAGCAGAAAGAAATGCATGTAATGTTATCCCGTGTGATTACTTAGCATTTGTATCTCAAATTGAGCCTAAGACAGTCAATGAAGCATTGTCTGATGAATCTTGGATTCTAGCCATGCAAGATGAACTTAATCAGTTCAAGAGAAATCAAGTTTGGTCCCTTGTTCCGAGACCATCAGATCATCCTGTGATTGGCACCAAATGGGTGTTCAGGAACAAATTAGATGAAGCTGGTGTTATCACTAGAAACAAGGCTAGACTGGTTGCTCAAGGCTATTCTCAAGAGGAAGACATAGATTTTGATGAAACCTATGCACTAGTGGCTAGACTAGAGGCAATTCGAATTTTACTTGCTTATGCATCGGCATTAGATTTAAAACTTTTACAAATGGATGTAAAATCTACATTTTTAAATGGATATATAAAGGAGGAAGTCTATGTAGAACAACCTCCTAGCTTTGATGATGTAGATTTTCCAAATCATATTTTTAAACTGCATAAAACACTATATGGTTTAAAGTAAGCACCTAGAGCATGGTATGAAAGACTTAGTGCATTTTTATTAAACCATGGTTTCATCAGAGGACATGTAGATAGTCCATTGTTTATTAAGTCAAAAGTCAAAAATATATTGCTTGTGCAAATTTATGTAGATGATATAATATTCGGATCTATTGATGAATCCTTATGCAAGTACTTTGAAAAGCTTATGCAGGGAGAATTTGAAATGAGCATGATGGGGGAGCTCAAGTATTTCCTTGGATTACAAATCAAGCAAGGCAATGAAGGAACACATATCTGTCAAGCAAAGTATACCAAGGAATTATTGAAGAAGTTCGGGTTTGATAATGCAAAACCACTATCAACACCAATGAGCACATCTACAAGGTTAGACAGTGATAAAGATGGTAAGAAAGTAGATCAAAAACTTTATAGAGGTATGATAGGATCATTGCTTTATTTAACTGCTAGTCGACCTGATATTCTATTTAGTGTATGCATGTGTGCAAGGTATCAGACTGATCCTAAGGAATCTCATTTAATATATGTTAAAAGAATCTTTAGATATCTAGCTAAAACTCATAATCTAGGTCTATGGTATCCAAAATCATGCGAAGTTAGTGATGATCAGTTTATCCCCATGTAATTTAAATTAATTACATATTTATTTTAGTGATTAACAAAACTAAAACAAGTTCAATCTAACATATTTTCTATGAGATTTGAGTACAGGAAATGAAACAAGGAACAAGCTAAATGGGTAAGTATTATTTACAGCAATGTAAGTTCATTTTCTCCAAGTACACATGTTTTCTGTAAACGACTTTCTCCTCTATCATAACGATTTCAATAGATTCATAACGATTTCCTTACTTTCATAACGATTTCATAAGTGTCTGGACAATTCAAGATCACAACGATTTGCTTCCATAACGATTCACTAAGAAAGCATAACAACTTGGTTCATAACGATTTGGTCATCGCATCGATTTCTTAAGTGAGAATAACGATTTGCTCTCACAACGATTTCTTAAGTGAGAACAACGATTTGCTCTCACAACGATTTCTTAAGTAAGCACAACGATTTGCTTTCACAACGACTCGTTAAGTCTCATAACGATTTGGTCGTCACATCGATTTCTTAAGTGAGAACAACGATTTGCTTTCACAACGACTCGTTAAGTCTCATAACGATTTGGTCGTCGCATCGATTTCTTAAGTGAGAACAACGATTTGCTCTCACAACGATTTCTTAAGTAAGCACAACGATGTTCTTTCACAACGACTTGTTAAGTCTCATAACGATTTGATCCTTGTAACGATTCGATATAAGTTACACAACGACTCTGTCACTGTAATGATTCGTTTAGTTACATAACAACTTAGTCCCCCATAACGATTCGATACAACAAACAACGATTTGCTCACATCGTTTTGTCTCTGACAACTTGCTCATAACGATTTGCTTATAGAGTCATAACGATTTGTCAATAAACGATTTGTATTGCATCGGTTGCTTATAAGTGCACAACGATTTACATGAATATCAACTCATTTGCATAACGATTTCATAAGTCATGCATGTAGCGATTTCATGGAATATAACGATGTGATATTTGAAACTCATTTTTAGTACGTTGAAAAGTCAAAATCTTCACGTATATCTTTCTGACATCCATGCATTTATTAAGACTAAATGTATCACTGCAGTACATGCAAACGATATCTTCTATTTTTGTGGTTATTCTGTAAACATTCTTTTAGAAGAACAGAATGGAATTCTCTTCTTGTATAAAATCATTCTAACGTTGACTGACAACAGAGACAGCCTAGCTGTCTATTGTTTTAGCATTTAATGCGTGCAGGTCTCTGACAACGCACCTCAATACAACGTTGGACAATATAGAGGATAACAGATATCAGAGAAGATCTTGTTGCGTGCATGGAAAGCTAAAGATGTTCTACAGTGACATGCAGTCTAACGTAAACAAAAGCTTAGAGACAACGGGCACTTCAATGTTCAAATTTCAAATAGAAGATATATATATAAGAAGACTGAAGTTCCAAAAGAAGACATCTTGAAGAGACACAACACTTTCAACGATTTTTCCAAGTCTTCTGTGAGAAAACTGAAGAGCCAAGTTTTTCACTCACATCTGTTCTAGCTCTTGCTCTCTGAGATTAGTGAAGATTCTTGAGAGAGCCTCTTGTACTGAGAGAGATCAATTCTGCAGATCCTTTCTTTCTCAGTCTTAGCTTCAGATCTAGCATTGTATAAGCTTGATCTAGGGGCTTGCTTTCATTTCATTTTCTGTGTTCTTTCCCTTCGTGTTGAAGGAAGACCTGGGGGTTCCAGGGTGTGTGTTCCCTTCACGTAGAAGGAAGACTTGGTGGTATCCAGGGTGTTGTAATTCCTCTTCAGGTTGTGAAGAGAAGACCAGTGCGGCTGGTGTGTAAGGTCCATAAGGGGGACTGTACCCTTGGGTAGTGTGAATCCTGAGTTATTGCTCAGGGACTGGACATAGGACTCCTAAGGAGAGGGGATCCGAACCAGGATAAATCCTTGTGTAGTGTGATTGCCTTTGTGTGTTTGCTGTTTATCCTTACTAACACTAACAACTATTGAGTATGTTTTGTGTGACTATTTTGTGAACATATTTTAGGTTCTCAATACTTTTAAGAATCCCATTCACCCCCCCCTATGGGCTTTCTAGCTAGGGCAACAAGTGGTATCAGAGCTAGTCTCTTCGACAAAGAAGAAGATCCAACGATCTAAAGAGAAAAGATCAAATGGCAGCCCAAGGTCACTCTGAAGGTCAGTCGGTCAACAAGCCACCACTGTTCGATGGTGAAGATTATACATACTGGAAAAGAAGGATGGAGTACTTTTTACAAGGATTCGATTTTCAAATATGGTCCATAGTAGAAGAAGGCGATCTAGTTGTTTAAACAACAGAGACCACTGGACAGAAGATGACAAAAAGAAGATTTCTCTCAACTGCAAAGCTAAGAACATATTATGATGTGCCCTTAGTAAGAAGAATTTAACCGAGGTTTCAGCCTGCAAATCAGCGATGGAGATGTGGGAGAAGCTAAGAATCATACAACGGTATGACAAAGTAAAGGAAACCAGAATAGACATTCTGGTGACCAGTACGAGAGGTTCCAGATGTAGTCAGAGAAACCATTACTCAGATGTTCAGCAGATTTATAGACATCACCAACGGGTTAGCAGGATTAGGAAAAGCTATGAGATGGGAGGACATGGTAAGGAAAATCATTAGATCTCTACCATCTTCTTGGACTCCAAGGTAACAGCTATAGAAGAAGCCAATGACTTGAAAAGGATGTCATTGGAGAAAACTCATTGGGTCCCTCATGGCCCATGAGATAAACATGGAAAGATTGGGAGAATCATCAAATAGAAAGAAGCACACCAATGCCCTCAAAGCAGAAGAAGATAACTCTGAGGAAGAATCTGAGAACGAAGACAGTAGTGAAAACAGTGAAGATGAAGAAGCATTGTTATCAAGAAGACTACAACGCATCTTAGCCAAGAAGAAAAGTATCAATCTGGAAGACGTTACTTCAAAAAGGGCAAAAATTTCAAGAAAACTGAAGCAAAGGACATCAAGAAAGGTGAGCCAATTTGCTATGAATGTAAGAAACCCAGACATATCAAGGCAGAGTGTCCAAAGCTCAGGAAATCTGAATTCAGAAAGAAGGACAGTTCAAGAAAATCGAGAAGATTCAAGAAGAAAGCCATGGCAGCAGCTTGGGACAACAGCAGTGACTCGGATAGCCAGTCAAGCTCAAGCAGTGAAGAAGAAGAAAAAGCTAACTTGGCGTTCATGGCCAGCACAGAAGACAAGGTAACATCTGACTCATCCTTCTCTTCTTGTAATGATACTGATTCAGATAACTTAGAAGAAGCGTTTAATGAATTATACTGTAAATATAGAGAAGTATGTAAATCACTAAGAGCCAGTAAGAAAATCTCACATGCCTAGAAAATACTAATTCAGATTTAAAATCTAAAAATGAGCAAATGGAAAAAATAAATTAATGAACTAAAAATGAGAAACAAATTACTGTGCGACGACTTGAAAAAAAAATGAACAATTAGCAAATTTGGAAAATCAAGAAACTGTAAATAATTTAAAACAAGAAGCAACATGTTAACCATAGAAAATGAAAAATTATCAAGCACACTAGAAAAATTACAAACGGTAAAAACTAGATTAAATTGAAAGGTGCTAGACGGTCAGGTAAAAGGAAACATGGATTAGGTTATACATCCCCCCGATAACGAAGAAACTAAAATTTATTCTAAAATATATCCTACACCTAAATTTGTACCTGAACAAGACACAACATACAAGGCAAACCTTAAAAACATACCAACTGAAAAAGTAACTAAGATCTCTTGCTGTAGTCATTGCAATAAGCTAGGTCATATTAAAGCATCATGTCCTACTAAACATAAAATATGGGTAATCAAAAAGAAAAATGATGACACTAACCAACCAGGACCCAAAAGAACTTGGGTACCTAAAGCTTAATGTTTTTAATGCAGGGAAACCTTCGAGCATCAAATGGTATTTAGACAGCGGTTGCTCAAGGCACATCAGAGAACATGAAGCTATTTTCCCATTTAGAAGCTGAAGAAAGGTACAGTCACCTATGGAGATAATGGAAAAGGGACTGTAATAGGCAGTGTGTTCAGTAGGCAGCAAAGGCAAGACAGTCATTGAAGAAGTTCTATGCGTCAAGGGACTGAAGCACAACCTCATCAGTATCAGCCAGCTGTGCGACAAAGGACATCAAATCAGATTTCAAGAGTCAAAGTGCAGCATTGTGAAGGATGGTGCAATCATCTATAAAGCCAACAGAGAAAAAGAACTTGTACGTGCTCTATCTAGAGGAACTAAAAGATCAGGACATTTGTTGGCAGCAAATAAAGAGCAGTCAACAGAACTGTGGCACCGAAGACTAGTCACTGCAGTCTTGATGGCATGAGAAAGTTGATCAAGAGAAGCCTGGTGGAAGGCTACCCAAAGTAAGTACAAATTGAATAGTATCTGCGGACCATGTGCAAAAAGAAAGCACACCAAGTCATCCTTCAAGTCGAAAACTGTGGTAACAACCTCTAAACCCTTAGAACTTTTACATATGGATTTATTTGGGCCAATGAGGACCACCAGTCTTGGAGGAAAGAATTTTGGATTTGTTATAGTAGATGATTACTCCAGATTCACTTGGGTATCCTTCTTGGAGTACAAAGATGATACATTTGACAGTTTTGTAAGCTTCAACAAGAAGGTACAGAAAGATAAAAAGTTCAGCATTGTTGGGATCCGGTCAGATCATGGAGGAGAATTCCAAAATGAAAAATTGCCAAATTCTGTGATGACCAAGGGATAGAACACAATTTCTCAGCACAAGGACACCACAGCAAAAGGAGTTGCTGAGAGGAAGAATAGAACCATGTTGGATATGGCAAGGACAATGCTATCAGAATATGATTTGCCAAGGTATTTTGGGCTGAAGCAGTACACGGCATGTTACATTATCAACAGAGTGATTATCAGGCCATCTTGAAGAAGACATCATATGAACTGTACAAGGGAAAGAAGCTGAAGATCAGTCACTTCAGGACATTCAGATGTCCATGTTTCATCACAACAACGGCAAAAGAGACATGGTAAGTTAGATGCAAAATCAGATGAAGGTATATTCATGGGGTATGCTTCTAAACCTAAAGGCTATAGAGTATTTAATAAGCGTACTTTATTAATTGAACAATCAGTACACAATCTTTTGATGAAACTAACCATTCCTTGAGAGAGGAAGAAGATATTGATATTGATGATGCAGAAGAATTGTCCAAGAAATTAAAGAATAAATCTATCGAGGACAAGGAAGATCCACCTCTGGAAGACTACAACAAAAAGGATATTTTACATGAAAATCTTCCAAAGAAAATGGAGATTAAGAAAGATCACCCACCAGAAACACTCATTGGTGATTCATCTGTCGGGGTAAGGACAAGAGGTCATGTAATTCCATGTGATTATTTAGCTTTTGTCTCGCAAATAGAGCCTATGACAGTCAATGAAGCTCTCACTGATGAATCTTAGATTTTGGCCATGCAAGATGAACTGAATCAGTTCAAGAGAAACCATGTATGGTCACTTGTTCCTAGACCATCAGATCATCCAGTGATTGGCACCAAATGGGTGTTCAGAAATAAATTGGATGATGCTGGTGTGATCATAAGAAACAAGGCCAGATTGGTAGCTCAAGGCTATTCCCAAGAGGAAGGCATATATTTTGATGAAACTTATGCACCTGTAGCTAGACTTGAGGCAATTAGGATTCTACTTGCATATGCATTTGCATTAGACTTGAAATTATTTCAAATGGATGTTAAATCAGCTTTTCTAAATGGTTTTATTAAGGAGGAAGTTTATGTAGAACAACCTCCAGGTTTTGATGACATCGATTTTCCGAATCATGTATTTAAGTTGCACAAAGTATTATATGGATTAAAACAAGCACCAAGAGCATGGTATGAACGCTTAAGTGCATTTCTATTAAACCATGGTTTCATTAGAGGTCAAGTAGATAGTACATTATTTGTTAAGTCTAAAGTCAAACATATTATGCTTGTTCAAATATATGTTGATGATATAATATTTGGTTCTACTGTTGAATCCCTTTGCAAGTATTTTGAAAAGCTCATGCAGGGAGAATTCGAGATGAGCATGATGGGGGAGCTCAACTACTTCCTTGGATTGCAAATCAAACAAGGAAAGGAAGGAACTCACATCTGTCAAGCCAAGTACACCAAGAAGTTGCTAAAGAAATTTGGATTCGAAAATAGCAAGCCACTGTCAACGCCTATGAGCACATCAACAAGAATGGACAGTGATAAGGATGGTAAGAAAGTAGACCAAAAGATCTACAGAGGTATGATAGGTTCACTACTTTACTTAACTACCAGTAGACCTGACATACTGTTTAGTGTATGCATGTGTGCTAGGTATCAGGCTGACCCTAAAGAATCTCATTTAATTAGTGTCAAAAGAATTTTTAGATATTTAGCTAAAACCCATAATTTAGGTTTATGGTATCCAAAATCATGTGAAATCAATTTAGTAGGATACTCTGATGCTGACTACGCTGGATGCAAAATAGATAGAAAAAGCACCAGTGGCTGTTGTCAATTTCTTGCAGGATGTCTGATATCATGGTCCTCAAAGAAGTAAAATTTAGTAGCATTGTCTACAGCTGAAGCTGAGTACGTGGCTGCTGGAAGCTGTTGCACACAACTACTGTGGATCAAATAGCAGCTTGAGGATTATGGACTACATATCAAGACAATTCCTTTATTGTGCGACAACACCAGTGCTATAAATCTAACCAAGAATCCAGTACAGCATTCAAGGACTAAGCACATTGAGGTTAGATATCATTTTATTCGTGATCATGTAGCTAATGGTAACATAGATATTTCTTTCATTGATACTAATAATCAGTTAGCAGATATCTTCACAAAGGCCTTACCTGAAGAGAGATTTACTTCTCTTAGAAGGGAATTAGGCATGTATAAATTGTGAAAGAATCATCTGTATAAAACTGAGATATTAATATTCAGAATATCAATTATTTTTCCTCCTTGAATTTAAGTAAAATTCCAAATGTTGCCTGCTTGTTTAAATACCCTTGACGGTTCCTAATTTTTTAAAAAGAATTTATTTCCATCGAACTGGTCATTTTGTCGTTTTCTGCCATCATGTTGCCTCCGTTTTCGAAAAGTCTCTTTATCTTTAATTTATATATCCCGAAATCTGTGTGGCAACGATTCACATCCCGCCTTCATCTCCTTCTACCTGCCTGAGGCGATACCCTATCAACTCCAGCATCGACTCCCTGAGATTTCAAGCTTTCAACTGCTTTCCGCTAGAAATTTCTTGAGGGTTTCTGTTCCAATCCTCTTTCCAATCCTCAGAAACCTTTCCCATTCAACTTCATGGCCTCTTCTGGTGTTTCCGGGAGCGTCAGGGGCTACGGAACTGAGTTCCTGTCAGCAGAGCAGCAGGAAAGATTTACCTCTGTGAAGACGAAGCTCTGTGGAAATAAAGCTGTGGATATTGCAGATTTGGAGAAATATGGGATGCACAGCATCGTGGCAGCCATGGATATGATGAAATGGACAGAAATCGCAACTTTCTCTGAGGTAAGCTATCCAGATTTGGTGAAGGCTTTCTTCGTTTGTTTGAGGACGGAGGAGGATGGATCCTTGACTTCGTCTGTCAAAGGAACCCCAATAAGAATCACTTATGATCTTTTGAAGTCCTTATTTGGAGTTTGCACCACCGTCACAGTAGGGTTCACATTGTCGACACCCAGGCAAAGGGCTAGGTATTATTAGTTTCGAGTTCAAGCTGAAGGATGGAAAGTTGGATATTAACCAGATGAATGCGTTCAATCGCTTACTGCATTTTATTGTTTGTCAAATCTTGGTTCCGAGGAGTGCTACCTTCTCAACCTGCACCAAAGCAGATTCAGACATGATGTTCTGGGCCATCAGACCAGGAGATAAACATGGCCGAGGTTATCTTGGAGCGAATGAGGTTTGCCCATGCTCAGATTTGGGACATGAAGAGCAAATTAAATGTGTCCCTGCCTTATGCCCATATGCTCACCAAGATCTTTAAACATTTTGGCATTAATATGTCTAGAGCAGTTGTAGAGAAAATGGGGCAGTCAATCCGCAGCAGAAACTTAAGGAAGAGCGGGTTTTCAGTTGTAAATGGTGTATGGACAAAGACTTCTATGGCTGAGGGTGATGCCATTATTGGCGAAGCCCAAGAAGTCCAGGAAGAAGTAGGAGAAGCAGTTGTAGCAGCAGCAGTCCCAATGATTCAAGAGGAATCAGCAGCAGCAGCACCAGCAGTAGTACCAGCAGAGGAAGCTAGAGCAGTAGTACCAAGTATTCCAGAACAGCAGAAACAGATTCCATCAGTTCCGGAGGAACCAGAAGCAGCAACAGCAACAGCCGATGTTCAGGTCAATGCAGCAGCCAGCTGAATTGAGGATCTCTTGCCTGAGCAGATTGAGCCCAATGGGCAATGTTCAGAAGTTGTTCCTCCTTCTTCCGAGTAGCCTCAGTACTCAGGGATGTACTGGACTCCATCCATAGCACTTAGAGGAGCCCGTAATAGTAATAATCAAGTAGCAGAAGCTGTGGCATCAGGCCACACTGCAGAAATAGTGATGGAGGAAGCTCCCAGTCAGGGGGAGCAAGTAGATGCTCATGAAAATGTATCAGTGGAGATGCTCCTATTGAGGGGGAGCAATCTATTGATGAGGAGGCAACTCCTCAGGGGGAGCACACTGAAAGTGTCCCTATGAATAATGAAGAGCATGTTGAATTCGAGGAGCCCATTGTAAGGGCACATAGCAAAAGGAAAAGAGTAGCACATAGGATGACCAAGGAGAAGCTGCTGAAGATTCAGTTGAAGCCCATTATTAAAAGGCTGAATGAGCAAGGCAAGACTCTCTCATCTCTACAGTCTGATATTCAGTCTATCCTTATCAGCCAGACTTCAGCAGCAAACGAGATTGGAGCCTTGTCCACTGAGGTACATAATTTGAGAGATGATTTTAAAATGTTCAAGCAATTATGCAGATGGATGAAAGGTGAGTTTGACAGTGTCAAGAAGCTTATCTCTTCCAGGGTGCAATCCACCTCTGCCCCTCCAGCTCACTCTCCTATTGAACCGGTGAGTAGTTCAGGGCCAAGGTCAGCAGAAGAAAATGTAGGGCCATCAGGGCCAAGGCCAGTAGAAGAAAATGTAGGGCCATCAGGGCCAAGGCTAGGAGAAGAAAATGCAGGGCCATCAGGGCCAATTGTAGTAGAACCAGCTAAGCAACAAGCTGTTGAGAAGGAGCACCTGTTGCTGAAGCCGTGAAGTCTGGGCCAGCAGGGCCATCTGAGGTTGTGGTTGAGCCACCAGGGCCAATGATCTCTGAGGGTGTGACCAAGTATAAGAGCCTGCAGCTACTCCCGAAACCCTGAGTCTTCATCTCTTGCAACACCAGCCCCTCCTTCACCACCTTCTTCATCCACAGCACCTCCGCACCCATCACCTTCAAACAACCTATGCCTCGCACCATCTCTCCCCAACTCCTTTTCAATCTTAATCCTCTCCTTCTCCTGCCACCTCTCTACCCCATTCACCACCTCCTCCTGTTCTTGAAGATCCTCCAGCCTCATCATCAGCTGGAGCCTCATCTTCCTCTGGTCCTTCTTTAGATGGACCATCCATCATACACCTTCTTCTTCCCATCAATCATTTCTCCATCCTCCTACTCCTCCTTCCTTCGTCCCTTTATTCCTGAAGGTGCTCAACTCGAAAGTCCATTTCTAGAAAATTTGAGATGAGTTGGAAATCACCACCATTCGTTCATTCTTGAAGTTGCCTCTCATGTCCACAGGACTGACTCTTCTAGTCCCTGTCTCTAAAAAGAGGAAACTCTCCACTACTCTTGCTCTCCCCACCGAACCTAAATTTCCTCCTCTTTGGTTTTCTCGAGAATATCTCCAAAAATACATTGCCACCATTTTTGGTGTTCCTTTTCTAAATCTCACCGATCACCTCAATGTTGTCCTTCCCTACAACCACTTCTCAAAAGCTGATCAATCCAAAATCTTCAAAATGGCTGAATGCAAATCTGAAGATCAATGGGCTAAAGGGCACTCGGCTCTCTACAGGAAATATCTTCTTGCAAAGTCAGTTAGGTTTCCACCCAGGGACTCTCCACTCACTCTCTCTGAGTGGTTTGTCGTTCATCATAAATCCCTCTGGGCACCTTTTATTCAAAAGGAAGTGAAGCTCATCAGGTACTTCCAATTATTCAATGATTATCGGTATCTTCACAAGTTACCTGAAGTTCAGTTGGGACAGTTCCAGGGAGCCGTTGCTTCATTAAAAACTGAAAATCCAGTCAACTGCTCTTTCAAAGTGGATTTCGCCACCCTGAAAATTCCAGACTCTATGTTTCTTCCTAAGCTGCACTCCTTGGTCATGGACTCCTCAGTTGGTCCTGTCATTTTTGAGAGATTCGCTCGAGTCATGGGAAGGATATCAGCTCAACAGGGTCGACTTCCCTCCTTCCAAAGGTTTGTCTTCAGAGAATTTCACCTAGGCCATATTTCCTCTGAAGTCCTTGCTCCTCTGCTATCAGAATGTGAAAGGCTTTCTCCCACGGACTGAGAAAAGCACTACAACCAGTCAGCTCTTCAATTGGAAGCCTTGAACAGCTCCCTGTTTAAGGCCGGCTAGCCTACTCTCACAGCTAAAGCCTTCTTGGACCTGAATTCTATCAATTTAGTTCAGGACCCTTATCTTCAGTGGGTCGAGTGGTACAAGCTGTTCTTGGACTTGAAGAAAGATCTTCTGCAGCATAAGTTATACTATCCTATCAAGATCAATCAATTTCTTCGGTTCGCCAGCTTTGGTTCATTCAGTACCTACAAACTTTCACTTGGCACCGATGAATATGGCAGTTTTCTGCGTACTCAGTGGCAGCTTCATATTCAAAGGATGTTACCTGACATGGGACCATCTTACTCCATATCTTCTGGGGCTTTTCAGGCTTATTTTGAGGAGCAAGAACGACATGCCTTGCCAATTATTCGTCGGCACGCCTCTCTCTTGTCTCCTACTTTCTACATTGATGTACCTCCTCAGGGAAACTAAATATATCTCTCTTGTTTTCTCCCTATCTTTTCTCTCTGTCTTCATCACCTTGTGGTATCCTTTTACTTAATGACAAAAAGGGGGAGAAATATAGCACTTCTGAAATCTATTTCATATATTTCTGTAATTTCATTTACATTCATTTCAGACCATCTATGATTATTGTTAAGTTTTGTCATCACCAAAAAGGGGGGGAGATTGATGATCAGTTTATCCCCATGTAATTTAAATTAATTACATATTTATTTTAGTGATTAACAAAACTAAAACAAAGTTCAATCTAACATATTTTCTATGAGATTTGAGTACATGAAATGAAACAAGGAATAACAAGCTAAATGGGTAAGTATTATTTACTCTGTAGCAATGTAAGTTCAAAGCATGAAATTTCTCTAAGTACACATTGATTTTCTGTATACTGTAACGACTTTCTCCTCTATCATAACGATTTCAATAGATTCATAACGATTTCCTTACTTTCATAAAGATTTCATAAGCGTCTGGACGATTTCAAGATCGCAACGATTTTCTTCCATAACGTTTCGCTAAGAAAGCATAACGACTTGGTTTATAACGATTTGGTCATCGCATCGATTTCTTAAGTGAGAACAACGATTTGCTCTCATAACGATTTCTTAAGTGAGAACAACAATTTGCTTTCACAACGATTTCATAAGTAAGCACAACGATTTGCTTTCACAACGACTCGTTAAGTCTCATAACGATTTGGTCGTCGCATTGATTTCTTAAGTGAGAACAATGATTTGCTTTCACAACGACTTCTTAAGTAAGCACAACAATTTACTTTCACAACGAATCGTTAAGTCTCATAACGATTTGATCATTGTAACGGTTCGATAAGTTACACAACGACTCTGTCACTGTAACAATTCATTTTGTTACATAATGACTTAGTCGCCGTAACGATTCGATACAGCAAACAACGATTTGCTCACATCGTTTTGTCTCTGACAACTTGCTCATAACGATTTGCTTATAGAGTCATAACGATTTGTCAATATAACGATTTGTATGTGCATCGGTTTGCTTATAAGTGCACAACGATTTACATGGATATCAACTCATTTGCATAACGATTTCATAAGTCATGCATGTAGCGATTTCATGGAATATAACGATGTGATATTTGAACTCATTTTTGAGTATGTTGAAAAGTCAAAATCTTCACGTATATCTTTCTGACATCCATGTATTTATTATGACTAAATGTATCACTGCAGTACATGCAACGATATCTTCTATTTTGTGGTTATTCTGTAAACATCTTTTTAGAAGAACAGAATGGAACTTCTATTCTTGTATAAAATCATTCTAACGTTGACTGACAACAAGAGACAACCTAGCTGTCTATTTTTTTAGCATTTAATGCGTGCAGGTCTTTGACAGCGCACCTCAATACAACGTTGGACAATATAGAGGATAACAGATATCAGAGAAGATCTTGTTGCGTGCATGGAAAGCTAAAGACTGTTCTACAGTGACATGCAGTCTAACGTAAACAAAAGCTTAGAGACAACGGGCACTTCAACGTTCAAATTTCAAATAGAAGATATATATATATATATATATATATATATATATATATATATATATATATATATATATATATATATATATATATATATATATATGGTAAGTAATACCGGATTTTGTATTGAATTTAGCAAAAGCTAAGAATGTACAAGAATGGGTCCATGCTACCACAGCCCAGTAGCTATGATCCCGAACAAGAGGCTAGCAGCACTCTTACATAGGTGCAAAAAGAAAACAATAAGAACAGCACCCTAAACAAGAAGATCAAGCTCTTCGAATGTTGAAATTCCTGAATATTCTTTTAGATCTAAGGGAAGTAGTAGACGCCTAAGTGCTGGCCTCAGTAATGGTGCGTACATCTGCAAGAATGGAAAGAAGCACTTGCACCTTGCTTCTGACTTTTGAATCAAAAATCCGAGAACACCTTTCCTTCCAAATCCACCAAAGTGCAGCTCTAAATGAGGCAAAGGCTACACAAGTGCCATCTCCAGGAGCATGGAAGCTCAAAAGCAAGGCTTCACTTTCAGCTGATAAAGTATTCATGGGCCTTCTATGGATATCCAACCGATGCAATAACTGCATCCAAATCCATGAGCTATAAGAGCACTGAAAGAAGAGGTGATTAACATGCTCATCATTCGACTTACAGAGGATACAAATATTGGGACCACAAAAGCTCCTTCTTTGAAGAACATCAAAAGTTGGAATGCCACCCATCATAACCTGCCAAGCATGGAGAGAATACTTCTGAATAGTAGGACGCTTCCAAACAAGATGAACCCAAGGGATCTTCGGATAAACAATTCTCTTCAAATTATGAATATAATTGCTGCTAATAGGCCCATTGTGCTGTCTCCATCCGATAGAATCTTCACAGTTAGCATAAATGGGTATGCTAAGAATGCGAGGCCACAGATAGAGCATCTCACTAGAAGTTGGCGTAGGAAGGCACCATCTTCCATCTTGAATGAGAAGACTAACAGTTGCATTAGCAGGAAAACCAAGAAGAAATCTGATATAATCGCCCCCATAGGAATTAATGGATTCTCCATCAATCCAAGGGTCTTCCCACAAGTTGATTGCATCTCCTGTACCAATCTTGTAGATTACTTGAGGTCTCATCCAATCTCTAGCCTGAAGAATACCCTTCCAGGGATGGGAATGATAGACTTGAAGCTTAGCCGACCAAATGGAGCTGTTCTTAAGATATTTACTCCTCACCCAATCAGTCCATAAGTTGTCCTTATGAGAGAGGATCCTCCAAAACTGCAAAGCAATCATAGCAGTATTCCAAGCAGGAAGACGCCTTAGACCCAACCCACCTTCATCTTTAGGTCTACACAACCAGTCCCATTTCACCAAGTGGAAAGGCTTGTAATCCCCAGAAGCATGCCAGTAGAAGTTCCTCAACAACCTCTCCACATCACCAATTAGTCTTTTAGGCAAAGTAAAAGAAACAGCCCAATAAAAAGCATAAGAATTCAAAACAGACCTGATCAATTCCACCCTTCCAGCTTTGGAGAGCATTCTGGTTTTCCAAGAAGCAATGCGCTTAGATATTTTTTGAAGGATTGGGGCACAATGCATGCTAGTTAAAGTGGTGGAGAATAAAGGCAGACCTAAATAGGTAGAAGGTAAGACTCCCTCCTGAACTCCCAAAGCATGAAGAATAGCCCCTTTGTGGCGGATGGCAGCCCCAACAAAGACTTTACTTTTCGCAACATTCAATTGCAACCCAGAGTAACTGTGGAAGGCTTTAAGGATATCTGAAATACAGTGGGCCGAAGAGACGTTTGACTTTAAGAAGAGGAGTAGATCATCAGCAAAAATGAGGTGAGATAGCTTTACCAAACCAGAAGAAGGCACAAGCAAGGAACCATCCGCCACCTTCTCCTCAATAAGGATAGAGAGACCCTCCATAGCAATACATAAGAGGTAAGGAGATAGTGGGTCTCCCTGCCTTATACCATTAGCTGAACTGAAGAATCCTACTGGGCTTCCATTGAGTAACACAGAAAAAGTTGCAGTGTTAATTAGGATCGCAATCCAATCAACCCACTGATCAGGAAATCCCATTTTCCGAAGGAGAAGAAGAATGAAATTCCTGTTAACTGAATCAAAAGCTTTCCGAAGGTCCACTTTCATACAAAGAATGTTGCCCCGGTGCTTGGAATGAATATCTCTAACCATGTCATTTGCAAGGAGAATACTGTCTTGTATTTTGCGGCCCTTGATAAAAGCTGACTGATACTTGCTTATCAAATGAGGCATGAACTTTTGCATACGATTAGCCATCAGTTTTGCAATAATCTTATAAAGAAAGTTGCACAATGATATAGGCCGGAACTGATCAAAGGAATCCGCCATATCATTCTTAGGAATAAGGGAGATAAAGTTATGGTTTACCTGACGAAGCCAACTGCCACCTCTGAAAAAATAATGCACAGCCGCCAATACATCCTTCCCAATAATACTCTAACAAAGTTGATAGAAGTCCGAAGGAAAACCATCTGGTCCTGGACTCTTGTTTCTAGGAGCACTCATAACAACATCGGTAATTTCTTCATCAGTAAAAGGCCTCAAAATGGTAGTTCGATCCTCTTCCAAAAGAACTCTACGGGGTTGGATATCAGGAGTCTCGTACTGCTGCTGCTGATTAAGAAGCCCAGTGAAAAACTCAGTTGCATGATTCTTGAGTTGCTGCAAATCGGAAGTCTCATTCCCATCTGGAAGTCTGCACTTTCGAATAGTATTGATCATACGCCTCCCTTTAATACTAGCATAGAAAAACTTAGTATTGTCATCGGTTTGGGTTAACCAATGCTGCTTCGCCCTCTGCTGAGCATAAGCTCCTTCCATATTTAAACAAGTGAGATAGGCTTCCCGTGCTTGATTCTCCTTTTGAATCAACTGTTCATTCATAGGATCACCAGCTAACTCCGATTGCACCTGATGTAAGACATCACATGCATAGGAAACCTTTTGCTGAATGGGACCAAACACTTCATGGTTCCAAACTTTAAGAGCCAATTTGACCATTCTAAGCTTCTGACATAAAATGAACAAAGGTGTCCCCTGAAAGTGAGTGGTCCAGGCTTGGTGAACAATGGAACGAAAGGATTCATGATGTGCCCACATATTATAAAACTTGAAAGGCTTGGGACCACCCGCCACAATATCTTCAGTGTATACAGTAAGCTGAGCATGATCTGAGAGAATCTGATCCCCATCGTGGACATAACTATAAGGAAACATATCCATCCAAGAATGGTTGATGAGGGCACGGTCCAGTCTTCAAGCAATTCTCCTGGCTCCCACCGACCTATTACACCAAGAATAAGTGTTGCCAACACTTTTCAGATCGAGAAGAGATGAGGAATCAATACAGGTGTTGAAATCTCGCAACACTGAGGAGTCAAAACCCGCCCTCCAATCTTCTCCTGAGGATAACGAACACTATTGAAGTCCCCAATTATCAGCCAAGGCAAAGTGATAGTTGCAGATAGTAGAATAATATCTCACCACAAGACTGTCTTTCATAAGACAGATTAGAACCATAGACAGCAGATAAATGAAATCTTCTTCCAGAGGATATGACAATACAATCCATGTGAAGAAGCTGGTCAGTAACTTTAACACCACAAATGTGGACAGAACCAGCATTCCAAAGAACCCATATTCGCCCTCCAGGATGCTCATTGTAGTTGTGCAACATATTTAAATGAGGTGCAATTGAAAGTCTTCTACTAACCATGTTGTCCATGCGAACTTTAGTTTCAATTAAAATAACAACATCAGCTTTAGAATGAGAGATAGCATTTTTAACACTTACTCTGTGAGCTCTCTTATTTAGACCCCGAACATTCCAAGAGATTACCTTCATTATTGAGTGTGAGAGAGTGAACGAATCCGAGCTTGCAGCTTATTCATTTTATGTTCCAAAGGCGATGCATGGCTTGCATGGCCAACACGTCCCTCACCAATAGGTTCTGCATGGCGTTGCAAGGCAACCTCCCCTCGTCCCCCACCGGTTATAGTAACAGTGTGGCGTTGCATGGGAACCTCCTCATCCCCTTCCATAGAAGTAGAAGATGCTTTATTTCTTTCCAAATGAGACGATTGCAAAGGATAAGAGGGGCTAGATATATCCACCTTGCTGCGCAAGTCACTACTCACCAACTTGCCTTGATAAGCACCAGAAAGATTGGAAGGTTCCTTCGCTTGGAGAAGTTGGTCTTCATTAGAAGGCCACAAATGTAACACATATCTTCGCATGCCCCAATAGATCTTGAGGATGTTCACCCTTCCACGGTTAACACAGCATTAGAGAAGGTAAAGAATTCTTTAGAAATGTGCAAATCGCTAGAATTGGCTGTGTTTTTCCTTGAAGCATACCATCCGCCTTTGAACCTTCTCCAATTTCGTTACCCTCCGTTTTGCATCACACACTTCCTTTGGTAGCTAAGCTGCCTATCCGTTGAAGATGCGTTGGATCTCCTTTGTCCCCACTTCCCTGATTGCGGTTGTCTTCCCCAAGAGAACTTTCCAATTCCTCCAATACAGAGAAACAGTTTTGCACCTGCGTGAATCCATGAGAGGAGACCTCCAACGCAACTGAACTCGAGGCTTGCTTATTCTCTGCACGGTGCATCTGCTGCTGCAACTCCTGGATCTTTGGTCGCCACTCTCTCCTGATCACTTTGGTACCCAATATGCACTCTCCATTGCCATGGCCAAAGGAGTTGCACTCCTTACACACCGCGGGCTTCCACTCATATTCAACACGAACAACATCAAAGGAACCGTCAGCATTTTGTATTGCAACCTCAGAAGGAAACTCCGCATGCACATCAGCCAAGATACAAACCCTCGCAAAATGAAGCCTCTTCCTCGCAGCTCAAAGTATCCATATGCAAAGGCCGGCCAATGATACTGGCAATCTTACTCAACCCTCTAGCAGTCCACCATCGCAGTGGGAGACCAGGGAACTTCACCCAGACTGGCAGGCTACTAAGAATTCCTTCTCCATTTGAAGCTCCGGAGTCCATCTTCGAAGCACCAACGGGTTCCCCGAATGCACCAAAACCCCATCAAGAACGCTCTTCAGACATCCTCCTGGTTGAAGACCACGAGGAAGACCCTCCTTCCCTCATGAGTAGCTCAATATCTCCCTTTGGTTTCCAGAAGTTTGTAATGAAAGCACGAGAGCAGGGTAAATGGGTTTCATACCAACACAGTAGCCCATGAGAGCGTACCCTCCATGACTCTAGCAGATCATCAGCATCATCCGCCTCAAATATGGCGAACTGCTGCTCCTCCTGACGACCAGGTTCAATAAACTCCAACGCTCCTTCTTACGCAACTGCACCTCCTCCGACGGATCCTCCGAATAAAGAAGACCAAGGCCTCCGAGTTTGAGAGACCCGGGAACGAGAACGCCCAGAAGCCCCCCTCTGGAACGAACGACCTCTGGAAGGAGGCTGAGATGCGAGGGGATCACCTAGTGGGAGAGCACTCTCAGAGGGAGAGGTTCTTCCCGCGGTAATCACAGGGCCATTGGAGGCACTCGGAGGGAAGTCCTCCATACGCCCCCCAGGGGCTAACCCCACAGAACCCCCAGCAGCACCGAGAAACCTCAGAGCTTCTATATATATATATATATAAATAAAGAAGACTGAAATTCTAGAAGAAGACATCTTGAAGAGACACAACACTTTCAACGATTTTTCCAAGTCTTCTGTGAGAAAACTGAAGAGCCAAGTTTTTCACTCACATCTGTTCAGCTCTTGCTCTCTGAGATTAGTGAAGATCCTTGAGAGAGCCTCTTGTACTGAGAGAGATCAATTCTGCAGATCCTTTCTTTCTCAGTCTTAGCTTCAGATCTAGCATTGTATAAGATTGATCTAGGGGCTTGCTTTCATTTCCTCATTTCTGTGTTCTTTCCCTTCGTGTTGAACGAAGACCTGGGGGTTCCAGGGTGTGTGTTCCCTTCACGTAGAAGGAAGACCTGGTGGTATCCAGGGTGTTGTAATTCCTCTTTAGGTTGTGAAGAGAAGACCAGCTGCGGCTGGGTGTGTAAGGCTCTATAAGGGGGACTGTACCCTTGGGTAGTGAAATCCTGAGGTATTGCTCAGGGACTGGACGTAGGACTCCTAAGGAGAGGGGATCCGAACCAGGATAAATCCTTGTGTAGTGTGATTGCCTTTGTGTGTTTGTTGTTTATCTTTACTAACACTAACAACTATCGAAGTGTGTTTTGTGTGACTATTTTGTGAACAGATTTTAGGTTCTCAATAATTTTAAGAATCCCATTCACCCCCCCCTCTGGGCTTGCTAGCTGGGCAACAATTTGTTTAGTAGGATATTCTAATGCTGACTATGCTGGATGCAAGGTAGATAGAAAAAGCACCAGTGGTAGTTGTCAATTTCTTGCAGGATGCTTGATTTTATAGTCCTCAAAGAAGCATAATTCAGTAGCACTGTCAATAGCTGAAGCTGAGTACGTAGTTGTTGGAAGCTGTTGCACTCAACTACTATGGATAAAACAACAGCTTGAGGATTATGGATTGCACATCAAGACCATCCTATTGCTGTGCGACAACACAAGTGCGATAAATCTCACCAAAAATCCAGTTCAGCACTCCAGAACAAAGCACATAGAGGTTAGTATCATTTCATTAGAGATCATATAGCTAATGGCAATATAAATATTTCCTTTATAGACACATTAAATCATTGGCAGATATCTTTACAAAGGCCTTACCTGAAGAGAGATTTACGTCTCTTAGAAGAGAATTAGGCATGTGCAATTTGTAACAGATTTTTCTGTATATAACTGAAATAATAAAAACTTCATAATAAGGTTTTCCTCTCTCCTAAATCAAGAAAATCCTTTATTGCTCGCGTCATAAAATGCTATGACTTTTCAGTATGAATTCTTTATTATTTTCATTATCTTCTCCTCGTTTGTCGTTATCCACATTTAATTCTCTATCATTTCAAAAAGCACCTTTATGTCATGCCAAAGTGCGAAATCCATGTCATATCGATTTCATCTTTCTCTCTCCTCTCTTTCGACTTGCCTGGAGCGATAAACCCTATCGATTCCAGATCTCTCTCTCTGTGTGATTTCAAAGAATCCCTCTCTTCCTGCTAAAAATTTCTTAAGGGCTTCTGTTCCATTCCTCCCCATGATCCTCCAGAACCCCTCCTCGTTCAGTTCCATGGCGGCTTCTGGGGTTTCCGGCACTGTTGGTGGCTACAACGTCGCTTTCCTCACAGTAGAGCAGCAGTAAAGGTTTGCAGCGGTGAAGACAAAGCTGTGCGGAAACAAGGCAATGGATGTTGCGGATTTAGAGAAAAACAGAATGCACAGTGAGGTAGCAGTGATGCAGAGGATGAAATGGACAAGGATGGTGACTATTTCAGGGGCAAGCTATCCAGATCTGGTAAAGACTTTCTATACGTGCCTGAAATCCAAAAAGGACGGGTCCCTTACCTCCACAGTGAAAGGTACCCCCATCCGCATAACATATGATCTTTTGGAAAGTTTGTTTGGAGTGTCTACCGTTGGTCGAAGTGGGGTAGACAGCGTCGACATCCATGTCAAGGGTTTGGGGATAATCAGAACTGAGTATAAGTTGAAGGATGACAAGATTGACATCAACCAGTTAAATGCTTTCAACCAGATTTTGCATTTCATAGTTTGCCAGATCCTAGTACCAAGAAGCGTAACTTTCTCCACTTGTCCTAAGGCAGATTCAGATATGATGTTTTGGGCTATTCATAATCAAGATATTAATATGGCAGAAGTGATTATTGAGAGGTTGAAGTTTGCACTTGCAATGATTTGGGACAAGAAGAACAAGCTGACGTTTCTCTACCATATGCTCACCTGCTGACAAGGATTTTCCAACATTACAGCATAAATTTGAATGGTGATTGTCGAGAAGATGGGCCAAGCTATCGATTTAGAAACTTGAAGAAGATGACTTTTTCTCTAGTAGCCGATGTTTGGACAAAAACTTCAGTTGCAGAAGGAGAGGCCATTATCGGGGAAGCTCAAGAAATTCCTCCAATTCCAGAGGCAGAGGGGAGGCAGAAGTGAGGGTTGAAGACCCTGTCGTAGAGGTTCCAGCTGTCCCAGCAGTCCAAGAAAAGGCAGCAGAAATCAGAGCAGAAGAACCAGTGGCAAGTGCTAGTAGAATTGAGAAATTCCTCCCGAGCACATTGAGCCAGTAGGGCAGCTATCATAGGTTGAGTCCCCCTCGACAGTTGTTGCATCAATAATTCAAGAAGTGTTGGAAATTGTCGCCAGTATTCAGGGGGAGCAAGAAGAAATTGTTCCAGAAGTTGTGGCACCAGGCCACAGTGAAGTTCGGATGGAAGATGCTCCTGCTCAGGGGGAGCCTGAAATTGAGAAGGAAGCTGAAATTCAGGGGGAGCCCGCAGCTAATGCCCCTGCTGACCAGTTCCAGGAAGGTGTTGTGGAGAGCACCTCGAAAGATGATGACAATATAGAGCCAGTTGCTGGCACAGGTGATAAGGGCAAAGGTGTGGCCACTGAAATTCCATTACTTACAAGGAAGGCACACCGGAGGTTGAAGAAGAAGAAGATTCATGTGCACTTGAAACCAGTAATTGAGAGATTAGATACACAAGGACAGATTCTGTGCTCTGTTCAATCTGATATTTCCTCAATTTTCATAAGTCAGAGCACTAGAGTGAAGGAAATGGCTATGATAAAGGCAGTACTGCGAGGAATGAGAAATGAGCTGGGAAGCATGAAGGAATTAGTGTCAAATCTTTCAGATTTAGTGAGGGAGTACTTGTCTACTCCTGCCACTCCTGCTTCCACTCCAATAGCTCCAGAGGTTCCAGGGCCATCAGGGCCAAGTAATGAAGAAGCAGTCAGGCCATCAGGGCCAAATGTGGTTGAGGAATCAGGGCCTCTAGGGCCAATTATGGAAGAGCCTGCAAAGGAAGCATCAGAGCCATCAGGGCCAAATGTTGTTGAGGAGTCAGGGCCTCCAGGGCCAGTTATGGAAGAATCAGGGCCAGCAGGGCCAGTAGTGGAAGAGTCTGGGCCATCAGGGTCAGTGGAATCAACAAAAGAGCCAGTAAGAGTTGAAGCTCCTGTAGAGACTCCCATTGTGCCCCCAGAGCCTCCTGTCCCTTCACCTCTTCAGACTCCAGCTCCTCCTTCTCCACCTTCTTCCTCCACTGCACCTCCAGCTCCTGCCACCTTCAAACAGCCCCTTCCAAAGCATATCTCTTCACCCACACCATTTCCTACCACATCATCCTCTCCTCCTGCATCTTCCACCTCTATTCCTCCTCCTCCTCCCATTTTTGAAGAGCCTCCAGCATCCTCCTCATCCGCTGGATCCTCATCTTCTGGTCCATCCAGTGCTGGACCACCTACCCTACCTCCACCTACCACCTTCTCTTCTGTTTAGCCACCCACTCCTCCATCATTCATCACCATAATTCCAGAGGGTGCTTGTATCCAAGGGCACACCATTGAGGACATCAAAGATGAGTTTGAAGAAGCAATTCTTCGCTCAGTCCTATCTGTGTCCTCCCATTTTCACAGGACTGATCCCTCTAGTCCTGCCCCTAAAAAGAGGAAAGTTTCCAAGTCACTTGCACTTTCTTCTGACCCTCTTTTCACTCCTCTTTGGTTCTCTCTCTCTGTTGAAAATAGAAGAAGAAACCTCTATTCTGAATATCTAGAAAAGGTTGTATTTGTTGTTCTATATGGCCTTCCTTACCTTAACCTCACTGAATACCTCAATATTGTCTTTCCTCTATCCCACATATCCAAATCCGAACAGAACAAAATCTTTTCCCACACTGAGTCTAAGACTGAAGATCAGTGGGCTAAGGGGCACCAATCTCTCTACAGCCAGTTTGTTCTTGCAAGATCTGCACGGTTTCCACCTTGAGACCATCCTCTTACACTGTCAGAATGGTTTGTCATCCACTATAGAAAATCTTGTGGATCCTTCATTCAAAGAGAAGTCAAACTGATCCGGCACTTCCAGATGTTCCAAGATTATAGATTTGTCAATAAATTGCCAGAAGTTCAGATTGGTCAGTTCCGGGGAGCCATTGCTATGTTGAGAACTGAAAACCCCATCAATACTCCCCTTCAGATAAATTTTGCAACTCTTAAGATGCCCAATGTTGTATTCCTTCCCAATCTTCATTCCCTCATCATGGGCTCTACTGTGGGCACCATCATCTTTGAAAGGTTTGCTAGAGTTATGACCAGAATCACTGTTCAGCAAGATGCTCCTCTTGCCTTCCACAGATTTCCTTTTTCGAGAATATCACAGGGGTCATCTCAAGTCTGAAGTTCTAGCCCCTCTTCTATCTGAATGTGAGAGGCTCTCACCCTCTGATTGGGAAAAGCATTTTCCTCAAGCTGCTCAACAACTCCTCAACATGAATCACTCTCTAGCCAGATCAAACAAACCATCCTTGTCTGTTGAAGAATTCTTGGACCTTAATTCAATCAACCTTGCTCAATACTCTTTTGATCTTTGGGTTGAAAGGTACAAGGTGTACTTGCCCTTGAAGAAGGATTTGCAGCAGCATCAGATTTTCTATCCTATCACCATTTCCAAATTTTTGCAGCATGCCAGCTTTGACACATCTAGCTCTTTCAAGATGTCTCTTGGCAATGATGAATATGCAAATTTTATAGAGGCTCAGAGGCAGCTTCATATCCAGAGGATGGTTCCTATTATGGGACCTTACTACACTATTGCTTGGGGTGTCTTTCAATTGTATTTTGAAGAGCAGGAACTCAAGGCTTGGCCGATCATTACTCGCCATGCCCCTCTCTTGACACCTGCCTTCTACATCAATGTACCCCCTCAGTCATAAAACATAGTGTTCCTTCTGTCTCCCATTTATCTTTCCTCTCTTCTTTCTGTGTTTCTTTCTATATTTCTTTGTGGTTCTTTTTGCCTAATGACGAAAAGGGAGAGAAAAATAAACTATTATGAAATACATTCCTAAAATTTAAACAGCAAATTTATTGAAATTCATTTTAGTACTTTATAGTTCTTATGTTATGTTTTGTCATCACTAAAAAGGGGGAGATTGATGATCATTCCATCCCCATATAATTTTATTTAATTATATATAATTTTGGTGATTAACAAAAAATTAACAAATATTTTCTAACAATCTTTTGTGAAGTTCATTCACAGAAAATAATCCAAGAAAAATCTGTAAGTAATTCTTACACACTGTTGATTAAAGTTCAGAGCATGCATGTCTTCTAAGTCCACATCGATTTCCCTTATAGTACAACGATTTGATCGCTGCAACGATTTCGTAAGTGAAACAACGATTTCGGCTTCACAACGATTTCGTAAGTGAAACAACGATTTCGGCTTCACAACGATTTCGTAAGTGAAACAACGATTTCGGCTTCACAACGATTCGTAAGTGAAACAACGATTTCGGCCTCACAACAATTTCATAAGTGAAACATCGATTTCGGTCTCACATAGATTTCCTTATTGAAACATCGATTTCAATCTCATAACGATTCGATAAGTGAAACAACGATTTGTTAGCCACAACGATTTGCTTATCTAATGATTTGCTTATATCTGTACAACCATTTGCTTGCACAATGATTTGTCTGTATACGATTTGCTTGTACATCAATTTGCTTATATCTGTACAACGATTTGCTTGCACAACGATTTGCTTATACAACGATCTGCTTATACAACGATTTGCTTGTACATCGATTTTCTTATATCTGTACAACAATTTATGTTCACAACGATTTGTTTCTACTTAAACAACGATTTGCTTGAACAATAGATTGTTAACACAACGATTTCATAAGTAGAACATTGATCGCATCGACTTCATGAATACATCTATTATTCTCATGATATATATATAATATATATATATATATATATATTCAAATATCAAGGAGTTTGAACTCTTCCCGCGAATATCTTTGTATCCTGCATTTATTGTGACTGTACACATCATCTGCATGTCGCATATCTGAATTCTTTCTACACCCATGATACAATAGCAAATACTTTATCAGGTGACAAAATAGCATTTCCATTTTGGTGTACATTCTTACTGCAAGGTTTCTAACGTTGACTGACAAGCATAGAGATAATCTAGCTGTCTATGGTTTGACATTTATTGTGTGCAGGTCTTTGCCAGTACCACATCCTACAATGTTGGACAACTAGAAGCTGAAGGATATTTGGATGAATCTTCTCTTTGCGTGCATGGCTCGTAAAGCATGTTTGACTGGAAGCTTACATGTTCCACACCATGGACCAGGCAGTCTAACGTGCATCTAACATAGAGACAACGGCCACTTCAACGGCTATATTTTTCAAGAGAAGATATATAGAAGACTGAAGACTCCATGAGGAAGTAACTTTTGGTGCGATAGTGCTCCACTGAGAATCATCTACAACTTGCGAGCATCAAAAAGAAGAGCTCTAGTCTCACTCTATCTTTTCTTTAGCTCTTAGCTATCAGACTTTCATTGCTTAGACATTTTTGAGAGCTTGTTGTTCTGAGAGATTTTTTCTAGTTCAAATCTTTCTCTCTCAGACTTTGCCTCAGATCAAGCATTATGTTGTAAGCTTGGTCTAGGGGCCTGTCGCCTTTAAACGCATTGTTTCTGTGTGTTCCTCTTCGGGCTGTGAAGAGAAGACCTGTTGGAAATAGGTGGTTGTTTTTCCCTTCATTGAGGAAGGAAGACCTATTGTATCAGGTGGTAAGTTGTACCTCTTCTGGGTTAGAAGAGAAGGCCAGCTGTGGGTGGATGTGTAAGGGTCCTTAAGGGGGACAGTACCCTTGGTTAGTGAAATCCCAAGTTGTTGCTTGGGGACGGGACGTAGGACTCCTTGGGATAGGAGGTCCGAACCAGGATAAAATCCTCCTGTGTTTGTGTGCTTGCTTGTTTGTCTTCATTATCACTAACACTAACTATCGATCATAGTGTTTTTATGTTTAGCATTTTTATTGACAGGTTTCAATCTAAAAGAATTTTTAGAATCTCATTCACCCCCCCCTCTTTGGGCTTGCTAGCTGGGCAGCAAGTGGTATTAGAGCCAAGTCTCTTCAAGAAAGAAGATTTCACAATCTGAAGAGCAAAGATAAATGGCAGCTCAAGGATATGCTGAGGGTCAGTCCGTCAACAGACCTCTCTATTCGATGGTGAAGACTACAACTATTGGAAGACCATAATGAAGTTTCTTCCTTCAAGGTCTCGATTTTCAACTTTGGTCCATCATAGAAGAAGGAGATCTAGTAGTTCTCAACAGTAGAGAAATTGGACAGATGAAGACAAAAAGAAGATATTTCTAAACAGCAAAGCAAAGAGTATACTGTGCTGTGCACTGAGCAAGAAAGAATTCAATAGGATCTCAGCGTGCAAGTCAGCAATGGAAATATGGGAGAAACTCAGAATCACATATGAAGGAACAGACAAAGTCAGAGAAACAAGAATAGATATCTTGGTAGCTCAGTATGAGAGATTTCAAATGCAACTAGGAGAATTAATCACACAAATCTATAACAGATTCACATATATACAAATGGGTTGTGTAACGACCCTCTTCATACCGGTACGATTATACCAATCCCCATCGGTATAAAGGGCGTCGTCACAGTGGGACATGTACCCAACACTAGTCGATAGGTTGATATGTACTTGGATAGCAATAGAGTACAGCGGAATAAATAAATAACTCAACTTTTAACCCATCACCACACACACATTCCACAATCTAAATAGCGAAATAGAAAGACAATGTCCACATTAATACAAGATAAAAGAACTACATTGTCCAAATATTGTCCATACAATATTCTTTTCATACTATAAGAAAAAGAAAAGTACAACTAGTCGCAGCTCCACAAAATAGTCTTCTGATTGGCGATCCTCACTAAGCTTCCTTCTAGTGCATAATACCTGTCAACCTGTACGCCGAAGCAAGGGTGAGTCCAAAGACTCAGCAAGCAAACCAAAGACTTAAACTTAAACATGTCACACTCACAATAAGGCATTAACATTAAAGAGATGCACACTATCATCAAATCACGAAGGTACTCCTGGTCCTTACTCTTAACTAGCAATACGTATTATATTCACATGAGCATGCTTTAGTCTATCATATTTCTATTCTAAATCATGAGCATTACATCATACACATGTACATATTTCATACACCTAACATGTAGCATGGTTCGTCCACACATTATTTCATTCCATAGATATCTCTACTACTAAAGCATAAAATTGAGCATAAGGAAAAAGAACAAGCTAGCACGATGACTACTTTCTTTTCACATGCCCTTTTCGTATTTATTTATACAATTTACTTGCTGTTTTAACATAATAAAATCACATGCACATAGCTTCACATTTTATAGCATGACTTGAAGGTTAAACATGGTGAAACCATTTAGCAATCCATAAGCACTTAAGTATGAAACTTTTATACTAATTGAGCCTTTCAACTAGCATGGAATCCAAATATTATTCATGCATTCCATGTTCATAATCACACTTTATTTGGTTCTTGTATGCATTTCATTCAATTACATGGATCTATAATTATTCACATATTATCTTATCCTTAGGTAAGCCTACATGTTCATAGTTTGTGTTGCATAAATAATCATGGTTGTCTAAGTTTACTCACATACACCATTACATGATGAATGTTAAACTACATGATATGATACTAAGCATGACATTTCGATTGAGATATTAACATATGGAAAACATAAACATGGCATGCTAGTAAACTAGTTTTCACATGCAAGCACACTACCACTTCATACACTTTAAGGTTGCTGTTATAACATTGTTTTCACATTAGCATATCATGGATCACAATTTCACAATCTAACACATTGGTTTCTCATGTTTGCACAATTTCTCATTTGCATTTACTCTCCTCATCTCATTTCACATAATATCATATCATTTACTCTTGTTTTGCTTATCACGTATCATATCATTGCACTTACCATGTGCCACATTCACATATCATTTCACACTTTATTCATATTTCATTGCTTAAACAAATTGCCATGACACATAGTCCTAACTACCAGTAGAGGACACTAACAAATATCTCATTCTCATAACTCTTTCACAACGCATAACACATAACACAACTCATAATCACATACCCACCACCTAGGCAATACAGTGGTGAATCTTGGTAACTGCGCAGACCAGGAGAAACCCTCTCCACCCTATCCAGTGGTACTTGTCCACCTCCGGGATTTCCCTAATGCCTTTAGGACGAACTTTTCACACATAGAGATTTCCATAGGACTTTTTCTATGTACAGCTCTCGAGGCCCCTAGATAGCAGTGTCATTTTGGCCCAATTATTACACATTACACTTGCTTTATCGCATTTTCACACATTATTCACATGTTTTACGTATTCTGTTGAATCGTTTTATATGTTACATCCATAAATTCTGCATGTCTCGGTTAACCCTAACATGGTACTACTGTTAACAGAAATCAAACATTCAGTACCTCACACTAATCAGGTCGAAACATACATAATCAACCATGTTCATATTAGCATGCGTTGAACACTCGTTTTCGCATGGAAATTTTATAGAGCACTCTATAGTTATCCAAATAACATGAGAATTTAACCACAAACTAATTTCAGGTTTATGATCACACATGCAAATTTTCATATTTTTCTGAATCATATTACATTTACAGAAATTAAAACAGTCAATGTCATGCCATTTAAATTCAATTTATCATGGAACATAACGTGAATGTTCGATTCGACCATTCACAGGTCTGTACCTATCATTCATAATGTCACAGAAATTTTCCCCGAAATTTTTGCACAACATGCAAATTTTCCGAAGTTTTAAACCAATCTAGGCATGCTCTCTATTTTCTAATACAGAAATTATAACAAGTTTCATATTCATGGGAAAATTCCCAAATTTTCGGGACATGGACTGACGCATATACACATGGTATAGAAAAATCTAGGGTATTTAATTCCTCAGGAATCATGTAGACAGTAGGTGAACATGCATAATCCATTTTCCCCCAACATGTATTTCAATAAATCTAATAATTTATGCCATCCACAGAAAAACACAGAAATTTCCCACACACATCACATTAGCTATTTTACATAACATATAAAAATTACACTATATCCTCATGCGTCAAGGTTCAAGGAGTTGGACGGCAAGATCGCTGGACGCCCACTGGAGATCTTGGCGTCAAGGCATTGATGCCAAGTTCCTGTCTGTGCAAGACACAGACCGAGCTCCAGGGATTTGGTGAATGTGGGTTCCAAGACTTAAGGAAAATCCGTAAAAATACTAAGACTCAAGGGACATGTATAGGATTAAGATCTAGGTTTACTTGCCTTTCTAAAAATTCTACAAAGATCGGAATATGTTGATGAAGCCCTTCTCGGCCTTGCCAAAAGGTGCTCAGAAACTCCTTCTATCCTCTTCCCTGTCGATGTAGATGGCACCTCGGGGTTGGGATCTCTTCTTGGATGCATGGGCTGTCCTCCAGATGTTGTAACTCCTTGGTTTGCACCTCCAGTCGATGGATCAAAGGCCACCAACTTCAGGTCTTCTCTTGTTCTCCCATAGCTAGGGTTTTCTTCTCTCCTCTTTGCAAAGAGCCAAAGAGAGCTCTTGGGGTTGCAAGAAGTGGTGGTATAGGAGAGAGGCCTCTCCTTTCACGCAGATGGTGATGTGAGGGCTTCACAGCCGTTGGGGACAACTCCCAATGCCTGGGGTTGCTTGTCCCCGGAATTCTGGGTCTGCTGCGCATGCAGGTCAGAGAAGTAAACGTCCCCCTATATGGACGGCTACTTAAGGCTTGGCGTCCATCGATATGGACGCCGACACCTCATGGGCGTCCATCCATGTTGACGCCGATTGGCCCTTCAGTCAAAACTTAAAATCATGCAGAAACCATACTTAATCCATACATACATGTGCATGAAACCTATGTAGTATAGTGTATACACCACTACACCATGTAAACATCCAATATTACTACTAATTCTACACATACATACATAGGTACATCAAGATAATAATACGTACATAAATATCTATATACGCATACAATATATATAATATATATATATATATATATTCACACACAACATGACTCAACACACAAAGAACTGTATTTACACTACATATATACATATAATGTATAGGGTGTACATGTATATTACTACACCATGCAATCAATAACATTTATACCTAGGCATACACAAACATACATAAATACACTAGATAAGATGTACGTAGATATCTACCTATGCGTACATGATGTTTTACATAAGCGTGACTCAACACACGGCAAAATAAAATGACAAGAATTGCGAGGGCTTCGCAAATCATTAGGAGGTGATATGAATTAAGTTAGCTAGGAATAATCTATTCCACAAAATAGTTCTTGCATGCACACACCTGATTTGACATATAATATATATATATATATAGTATACACATTGATTTAGTGCAGCTAATTGCCTATTCTCACCTAAATATCATAAAAATACATGCATGTTATTCATGATGAATATAGAATTACAATACACGCTACTAAATACACCTACCATACTTGCAACAATCAAATGCACATGCACAAATTATAAATGAATAAAATTTCAGGGCATAACAGGTTGGCTGGGCTTGGAAAGAGTTATGACATGGGAGATATGGTAAGAAAAATATTGAGATCCCTACCAGCCTCGTGGACTCCTAAAGTAACAGCCATCGAAGAAGCCAACGACCTAAGAAGGATGTCACTTGAAAAGCTTGTTGGGTCACTAATGGCCCACGAAATAAACATGGAAAGGCTTGGAGAGTTCTGCAGTAGGAAGAAGCACAACAACGCTCTCAAGGTCGCAGAAGACACATCTGGTGATGAATCATATGATAAAAGTAATGGGAGTAGTGAAGATGAGGAAGTATTTCTCTCCAGAAGACTGCAGAGAATACTTGCCAAGGAAAAGTATCAGTCAGGGAGAAGATATTTCAAGAAAGGAAAGGACTTTAAGAAATTCGAAGTCAAGGACATAAAGAAATCTTTTGCAATTCTACAAGCAGACAATCTATTGAATTCCTTTTTAGAGAGGGCACAATAAAGATAATTTTTTGCCTTATAATTCAGGGACATATTTCTTTTATCAGCTATTGAAAGACCAGAAGAGGACTCACCAATAATTTGAAAATCACCTTGTTCTATTACCTGTCACAGATCAAAATATGTGCCTCTGATGAAGCGCTTCATCCGCACCTTCCAATACTGATAATCTTCACCATCAAAGAATGGTGGCCTTGTTACAGACTGACATTTATAGTTGTGAGCTTCAACTGTCATCTCTTCTCAAATCTTTAGATTCTTCTGAGAAGACCTCGCTCTGATACCACTTGTTGGATCAAGATGGCACTAATGATGTCCTAGAGGGGGGTGAATAGGACTTCTTGTGCTTTTAAAAAAATTTATCTAAAATTAAACAACACTAAATAAATCTATTAGAATTTAGTGTAGTGTGTGATTCAAGTGTAAAATGGCGGAAACAATCACACAAGTGCACAAGGAGATTTATCCTGGTTCGGCCATTCCCACATGGAAGTCCTACATCCAGTCCTTAAGCCAACCACTTGAGATTTCACTAACTGCCAATAAACTTGGCCTTCGCTCACCCTTGAGAGGAATTACAAGACCACTTGCTCTCAAGCAAGTCTTCCCTTACCAGGGGTACAAACACTACCTTCAACAAGGTCTTCCCTTCACAAGAGGGGAAATGCAGAAACAATCCTCCTACAAGAATTGCACAAAAAGAGATGTAAAGACACTTGTGTGTTTGTCTCAAGAATGTGCAAACACACCTAATTTAGAAAGGATAAAAAGATAAGAGCTGCAACTAAAATCCTTTCTGAACAAGCAGGGTGGACTGAAAGATTTCTAATTACAATTGCCACCCAAAAATAAGACTTCTATGAGAATGGGAGAGCTTGGAGAGTTTTCTGAATGTGGAGCTCTCAATCTTGCAGCTTGGAAGAAGGCTTGTGGAGATCTCTTGCTAGCAGAAGGCAGAGGAGAATTGAAGAGAATGCTAGCACAGCTCTAAGTGTTCAGTTCTCTGTTTGTCTATATCTCCTTTTCAAACTTCGGCTTCTTTTATAATCTTCATGAAGAATGCAGCCGTTTGAAAATGGCCGTTAGAGATCTGGCCGTTTAAGGAGAGACCTTGGATCCTTTGGATGCTTGCTGAGTTTGTTATCCATAGGTCCTTCTTTCTTTGCTTCTTTCCAATGCTTCTTGGACGAGGCTTGCAGCTTTACAGCTAAGAGGTCAACTTCCAATTAAATAGACTGTGAAAGCTCCATGTTGAAAACATGTTTCAATAAATATTCTGCAGTAAAGACAAGACAAAGAGACATGGTGCTATATGATGATGTTGACATTCGGGCTCATGCTTTATCCTTCTACCAGTCTCTTTTAAATAAAGATCATGATAGGAGGTCGCCAACTTTTGAGGCTCGGGCTTCTCTTTCTGAAGCTCAAATTACCTTTCTTATGCGCCCTTTCACTCATGAAGATGTCCGTCAGGTGGTCTTTAATTCTCCTAGAGATAAGAGTCCGGGTCCTGATGGATTTACAACGGAGTTCTTCATTAACACTTGGGAGATTGTTGGAGACCTGTTCACTAATGTTGTCTTATCTTTCTTTCAAGAAGGTTCTTGGGAAAAGTAGATCAACTCCACTTTTATAGCTCTTGTTCCTAAGCAACCAAACGCGGAGTCCCTTGATCAATTCCGTCCCATATCTCTTTGCAATTTCATTTATAAGGTGATTACTAAACTTATGGCAAATCGAATGCAGCATGTCCTTCCTTCTATCATCAGTCCTAATCAAGCCGCCTTCATTCGTGGTAGGAGTATTCAAAGTAATATTCTCCTTGCTAATGATCTTGCAAGAAACCTTCACTCTAAGCATAAAGGTACTCGTATCTGTCTAAAGGCGGACCTATGCAAAGCTTTTGACTCAGTTTCTTGGGATTTCATCTACTATATGATGAAGAAAATGAACTTTCCTTCTTCTTGGATTGGTTGGATCCGTTGTTGTATGGAATCAGCTCAGTTTTCAGTCCTTGTTAATGGCAGCCCGGAAGGTTTCTTTAATAGTTCCAATGGCATTAGGCAGGGTGATCCGTTGTCTCCGTATCTTTTTACTATTGTGATGGAAGGGTTCACCTGTCTTTTTGAAGCTGCTGTGCAAAAGAAGGCTATCAAAGTTCCAACTGCGGGTTCTCTATCTATATCTCACTTTGTCTTTGTTGATGACCTTATCATCTTCTTCAAAGATGATGTCAGTTCGGCCACTACAATCAAGCTTATTATGGAGGAGTTTTATAGTTATTCTGATCTTCAGCTCAATACTAGCAAGAGTAGGATTTTCTTGGGTGGTCATGTGAAGAACAAAAATGTTATCCAATCTGTCCTCCAAGTTCCTAAAGGTAAGCTTCCATCAACTTACCTGGGTCTCCCTCTTGTTAGTAGCTCTTTGAAGAAATCCCACTGCCAGCCGATTATTGATAAGATCAAAAGAAGAATAGAATCTTGGCGTACTTGTCTTCTTTCTCGGGCTGGTCGTTTGGAGCTAATTAAATCGGTGCTGTCATCTTACTCTGTATATTGGTCAGTCTCCTTCACAAGGAAATTGAAAGAATTCTCTCCAACTTCTATTGGAAAGGCAACTCCTCCCAATGTTCCCCTCATATGGTCAGCTGGAAGGCCATATGCAGACCAAAAAATGAGGGCGGCTTGGGTCTTAGGAGACTGAAGGACTGGAACTTGGCTTGTGCTACAAAGAACTTATGGGATATTCTCCAGAACTCTAACTCTCTTTGGGCCAATTGGGTTCAGAAAGTTATTTGAGAAGAAACTCCATTTGGTGTTTACATCAGAAACCTCATTACTCTTCAGCTTGGAAAGGTATTCTCATGCAGCGGAATTGGATGCTCCAGCACATCAATTACAAGGTGGGAGAGGGCAGCAGCTTCAGTTTCTTCCATGACCCTTGGATTCAAGGGAAAAGTATTTTCATGTTAGTTGGGATCGTTTGAGGCAACATCTTGGTCTTCAAAAGGATGTTACTTGTTCCTACTTTGTCAGCAATGGCCGGTGGGTCCTCCCTCCCCCAACTTCTACTGATATGTTTGACATTTGGACTATGATCAACAGAATCTCTCTTCATCAATTTGATGAGATTAGCTGGAATCATGGTAGATTTACTGCTAAAAATGCCTGGAACTTGATTCGTGAGCAGCATCAAAAAGTCGGTTGGGATGATTGGGTCTGGAAAGGACCTACAGTTCAGAAATTTTCTCTAACTTGCTGGCAGGCTATTAGGCATAAGTTGCCCACTCTTAACAACTTGAGGAAACGGGGTTTCCTTATCCCCAGTAGGTGTATTCTTTGCTGCAATGCCGAGGAAGATGAGGATCATATCTTCTTCAAGTGCCCCTACTCCATATCTGTTTGGGAGGAGATGCTTCAACGCATGAACATTACAAGACTTCCTAGCCAAACTATATTGGAGGAAATGCATGCTCTGAGATTAAGCTTTAAAACAGATGGGTTTGGTACCTCTTTAGCTCGCCTGCTGTTTAGAGCTTGTATTTGGTGGATTTGGAAAGATAGATGCACAAGAACCTTTGAGGAGATCATCACATCTCCTATTCATACTGCTTTATCTATTATGGAGGATGTTCGGAGCTGTTTGGAGGCTAAGCATTACGGCCATGTTCTTTCTGGTCGGTCAAAAGTACTTTGTGAGAAGTTCAATATTATATTGAATAATCCTATGTAGGCTCCAATTTTGGGGTGTTTTTTCTTTGAAGGTTAGTCATCGACTTGTGGTGTCAACCTTCTTTTCTTTCTCTTCTTCTAGACTATAAGGTTCCTCAACCTTAATAGTCCCATATGTACTTTGTTTCTCTTCATTAATTTATTCATTTCTGGTTGACCAACCAAAAAAAAAAAAAAAAAAGACAAAGAGAAAGGGTACCTCCATACTTTCTGAGGTAGGTAAGTCACAGAAAAATAAAAAGTATGGAAACCTCGGACATATAGTTTTTTTCAGACCAATAAAGGATGGACAGACAGTTTTCAAACAAAGGTATGAACAAGTTCTGACAGTGGTAGGTGAGCCTCTGTCAGATGCCATGCGCCTAAAAAAACAATAAATGTAACATATCTTCTGTATTGGAAGAAAATCCGGACTACTGTCATGAAGCAAGAGACCAATTTGAATAAATGTTTCAGATATAATCATAAACAATTTTGGATGAATATTTTAAGTATAATATGTCTCATCTTGTTAGAATATATTTAAATAATGATAATTTGATAGACAGAGAAAGAAATATTCAGTCAATGTAAGTTCTGACAGAAATCATATTAAGAAGATAAGATGATATGCGATCAACATTTCATAAGTTGATAAAATAGTATCTTCACATAAAAAGTACAAGTACAGGACTTGTCAGTGAAGTCGGATTCAGAAGAGAGTGCAATTCGACTCTAGGAGTCGAAGACAGAAACATGAGAATAGACTAATTTGACTTTATTGGAAGTTACATCATTCGACTTTGAAAGTCGGATAGAAATGCATTAGAAAGATATAATTCGACTTTAGGAGTCGGATAGAATGATTTCGACTTCTATGGAGATTGACAGAAACAAGACAGAGAATTCGACTTCAGAAGTCGGATACAGAAGAATTCGACTTCTGAGAGTTGAATTCCAGAATGAAGTATTCGACTGTATGAAGTCGGAGTTGACAGTCGGATAGACTGGACTTAGAAATTTTTAGAGATGATTTTGTGCAGAACTTTTCGATTCTAAAGGAGTCGAAGTCCACAGTCGGATTGTGATGTCTCTGGACTTTGATTTTTTTTTGAGATAGAGTTTGTCCAAACTATTTTTATGTGATATGTATATTTAACTTGTAGAAAGTCTTTTAAAGGTTTTGTCATAGCAAAAACACAAAGTTATAATAATTTAAAATCTTTTAAATTATTTTCTTAGGGGAACTGCTCAACAGTTAGTACTTAGTGTAGTGTGTGTGAAGCAAGTGAAAACTTGGCGGAAACAATCACACAAATGCACAAGAGATTTTATTCTGGTTCGGACCTTCCCACTTGGAAGTCCTACGTCCAGTCCCCAAGCAACCACTTGGAATTTCACTAACTGCCAAGAACACTTGGCCTTCTCTCAACCTGAGAGTTATTACAAACCCACTTGCAACCAAGCAAGTCTTCCCTTCACCAAGGGGTACAAGGACCACCTACACCAGTAGGTCTTCCCTTCACAAGAGGGGAACTGCAGGGAACAAACTCCCTGCGGGTTATTTTACACAGAAATGAAAAATGTTTGTGTGTCTGCTCAACAGAATGAGCAAACACAGAGAATCAGAAAGAGAAACAAATAGAAATGGATCTCTAATTCTTTCTGAAACTAAGAAGGTGGACTGAGAAGATCTACAATACAGTATGCACCCAAGAAGACAAGACTTCTAAAAAACTAGAGAGCTTGGTAGTCGAAGACTAAAGAAGCAGCTCTCTCTCTTTCTTCTTTTCAGTAGAAGGCTTGTGGAGACTCTTGCGATTTTTGAATGGAGCTCAATGTCATTGGTTGGTGTTGTCTTCTTATTCAAACTCTAGCTTCTATATATGGGCTTCAAATATCTTCCCGTTTGAAACTGACTGTTAGAAGCTAGCTGTTTGAAGGATAGTCGTTGAACCTTGGATGTTGAAATCTTGAGACTTCTGTGATGACCATTAGTCTTTCAGCTCTAAGAGTCCCAATGTCTTCAAGCTTGATAGGTAGCTTCATTAATGTTCTGCAAATTCCATACCCAAGACTGAAAGCTAAGCAAGCTTCAGTGGGTGGCTGCACATCTGAAATATTGTAAAAAGAACATAGAAACCTCCATACCTTGGAGGTAGGTGAGATAGAAATATATAAAGTACAAATCAGTTCAGACAGAAATGTTCAGAGCATTTAAGGATGGACAGATAGTTGTATGGGGAATACACAATTTCTTCCTGAAAGTCATGGTGTTTTCTGACAGTGGTAGGTGAGCTCTGACAGATAGCCCATGCTACTTATACCTACCATCGCATTAAAACTTTAGTCCATTTGTTAAACATGAATAGACCTTAAATTTCTGACAGTGAGAAAGACAGTAAGCATACATACATTGTAGATTTAAAAAGACATTTCAAATGAGAGGATTATATAATATTTTTCCCGCCAAAGGATATTTTGAATTTATGATAGCAGAAAAATAATTATAAGTCTCATAGAAAATAATCTTATGTAAAAGATATTTCAATATGAATAATGAAAACTCATTAAGAAATCAAGATAATGAACTATTAAGTTATGTGCTAAAAGAAAGAAACAAAAAGATTATCTAAGTACAAGTATACAAGAGTTGATATGTGATACTTCGACTTTAAAGAAGTCGGAGTCAAAGACATGCATACAACTCTTCAACTATATAGAAGTCGCAGTGAGACATTTAATTGACAAAAGACTTCGACTTGTTAAGAGTCGGAGTGATATAAGTTTGTCCACCAATCGATGTCATACTTCGACTTTTAAGAAGTTAGAGTGTCAGCAAATAGATAATAGACTTCGACTTTTCTGGAGTCGGAGTAAGGTACAATCAACAAGACTTCAACTTATCTAAAGTCGGAGTAAGTCCAACTTCGACTTTCAAGGAGTCAGAGTAAGGCTCAATGGATAAGTAATCGGTATAAAGACATCGACTTTTGATGAGTCGGAGTCATGCCAGACTTCGACTTTTTTGGAGTCAGAGTACTACCAGTTTGTTCATCAATTGAAGTAATACTTCGACTTTTCTAGAGTCGGAGTCAGTATGATATACAGTATACGATGTGGACTTAAAGAAATTTAGTTTCAGTGTTGATACTTAGATTCTTTGTAAGCATAAATTTTGGCTAAGATATATTACATTATATGAAAGCTTTGTATATAACATTCATAAATGGTAGTAAAAAGCTATTTAAAATATATTAAAAGGTTTTGTCATAGCAAAAACATTATGATAAATGTTTAGCAATATATTAGCAATATTTTTAGATATAGTTGCTCAATAATTCTCCCCCTTTTTGTTAATGAGAAAAACTTTTAGACAGTAAAAACAAATTTGAGATTGTTTGAATTGTTCCTGTTCTCTCTCTCTCTTCTCCCATTTAGTAAAATATTGTTTTCACTCTTATTTCTCTCCCTTACAAATTTTTGTTTTCTCTCTTCTCCCCCTTTGTGACATTAACAGAAAGATAAGAGATACACAAAGAGAAAAAGATAGATACATACACAGAGATGTGTAGAAATAGATCTATATCCCCGTGAATGGATTGCTAAAAATTCATCTTAGAAATATTTTGTAACAAAATAACTTTGGTAACACTAAACGAAAAAGTTAGAGTTAATGAGCAGCGGATAAGAAGACAAAAGCAATCATAAGAGCAACAGAAATTTTATCCTGGTTCGGATCTCCTATCACAAGGAGTCCTACGTCCAGTCCCCAAGCAATGACTTGGGATTCCACTAACTAAGGGTACAGTTCCCCACAAGGACACTTACACATCTAGCACCAGCTAGCCTTCTCTTCACTTCACGAAGACACAATACACCACATGTTACAAAAGGTCTTCCTTACTACAAAAGGGATAGAATCACCCACTACACAGTAAGTCCACTCTTCACAGATGAAGAGGAGCACTCAAAGGAGAGTAAAGAGGTGATGGCCCCTAGACCAAGCTCATAACAACAATACAGTGCTTGATCTGAGGTAGAATCTGAGAGAGAAAAAGAATTACACCAAGGAGAAGTTCTCTCAGATCTAAAACAAGCTCTCGCACTCTAGAAGGGATTGAAGAACAGTGCTTCGTGGAGAGCTAAGAGCAAGAGTCTTGATCTGAATGAAGGAGTGAGCTTTTCTATCTTTCTATCCAAAAAAGGATGGTCTTCATTGCGTCAACATACTTCTATTTAACATCTCTTGATGAAGTATCCGTTGAAGTATCCGTTGTGACTCTTGTCTTGAAATGTGTCTCCTGACAGTTGTAGCAGGTACAATGTAAGAGAGCCGGAAAATCTGCAGATAATAAATGCTTGGATAGAGACATATTGAGAGTGAGACATATCGTATAAGCATTTTCTTTGCTCAGGTCAACATGGCTTGTCCAATGTTGTAAATGTATGTGACTATCGGAAACCTGCAGACAATAAATGCTGAGAGACAAACAGCTCAAATATTTCTAAACTGTCAGTCAACGTCACTGGCCATGCTACAAGAAGATATATCAAAACGGAAATGTCATTCTGTCATCATTTAAAGTTCTAGCTGACATGTCGTGAAAGTGGTAAACAATAAAAGATGATGTCATAGAAATAGTACTCATGATATACAATAAATGCCTATGTGCAAAGGATACACAACAATTTGCAAGAAGATTTGAAACACACAACATTTCAAAATTTGCAAGAAGATTTGAAACACACAACATTTCAAAATTAATTTGAAAGGAACTTGCGAGGCAAGATATGATTAAGGCTAATTTATCATGTTCAATAAAACTTTAGTTATAACCATAATCAATATGATTATTGTAAAGGTCATTATCAAGGTAATGCAGTCGATGTTCAAAGATTAGTTGATGACCAAACATAATCAATGTTCAAAAAATAGTCGATGTCCAAAGGATAATCGATGTAAGCATAATCGATGTTTTATTATAATCAATGTTCAATCATAATCTATGTGAACGTAATCGATGTTTAAACATAATCGATGTGAACATAATTGATGTGACAGTAGTCGATGTTTAAACATAATCTACGTTAAACATAATCAATGTTTGAGCATAGTCGATATTTAAGTAATCGATGTGAGAGTAGTCGATGTTGAAGCGTATTCGATGTCTAAGTAGACTATAATCGATGTTGAAACTAAGTAGACTATAATCGATGTTGAAACGTATTTGATGTTTAAGTAGACTGTAATCGATGTGAGAGTAATCGATGTTGAAACGTAGTCGATGTTTAAGTAGACTGTAATCGATGTGAGAGTAATCGATGTTGAAACGTAGTCGATGTTTAAGTAGACTGTAATCGATATGAGAGTAATCAATGTTGAAATGTAGTCAATGTTTAAGTAGAATCGATGTGAGTGAAACGTAATCGATGTTTAAGTAGAATCGATGTGATGTTAAAACAGTAATCGATATAGACTTAGATAAATCATAGACATTTGACCTCTAATTTAAATGAGTGTATCCAACTTACAGAATTTATTTCATTTGATACATGTTGACAAACTTCAGACAAATATGTTAGTCAAATATTTTTCATGGTTTTGTTTATCCCCAAAATATATAAGTGGAGATGAATTGTTCATCATTCTCGTGTATGTACTTGTATCTCTCTTGCTTTCTTGTATATAGCTCGTTATCTCCCACACACGTATATTGCTTTTTTTTAACTATCTTTATGTTTATAGGCTTCATCTTTGTAATCGTTGCTTGATCTGTTTGAATATATCCGTTGGAGATGTAGTTGTTGCATGTCTTCTTCTGAGGCCGACGTGCATGTCTTCTTCCGACGATGATGTGCATGTCTTTTACATTCACATGGATCAATTAGTTATTGTGTTGATGCTATTTTTGATGATCAGCCTATCTCCATATATATTCATATATTATATATTTTTGGTGATCAACAAAACCTTGGAAATATTTGACTAACATAATTTTCTGAAGCTTGTCAATAGATATCAAATAAAACAAATTCTGTAAGTTATTTACACTCATTTATATTAGAAGTCAAGTTCATATGATATGTCTAAGTCTACATCGATTACTGTTGCAAGTTTACAATGATTACTGTTTTAACATCACATCGATTTTATTCAAACATCAATTTCACTTAAACATCGACTATGCTTCTACATCGATTTCATTTAAACATCAATTTTATTCAAACATTGATTTCACTTAAACATCGACTATGTTTCGACATCGATTTCATTTAAACATCGATTCTATTCAAACATCGATTTCACTTAAACATCGATTATGGTTCAACATTGATTTTACTCCAACATCGATTATGGTTCAACATCGATTTCAATTAAACATCGATTACGGTTCAACATCGATTATGATCCAACATAGATTACGTTCACATCGATTTCATTTTAACATCGATTATGCTCCAACATCGATTATGCTCCAACATCGATTACATTTCAACATAGATTACAGTCACATCGTGTAACACCCCATAATTTTTATTTGTAGAAAAACATGAATAATAAAGTTATTGGACTTAAACATTAGTCTTAAATTGTAATAATTGATATTTGGGAATGACTAGTATTAACTAACGTTACCCCAGTATCATACTCGGACGTGTGCGCTCCCATAGGGCGACACTGAAAAACGGTAACGAAAATGAAATCCGAGAACACAATAATTTCCATAAAAATATGGAGATCTCAGAAATGTAAATATCTAAATTTTTCGACGTGCGGATTTCGAGATTAAGTCGACGCGACCATTTTTCGGGTGATTTTTCACCTACTATAAAATAAATTCTAAAAATTGAATAAAAATCATCATAGTTTGTAAAACCATCATATTAGGTTATGGTTAAAATTTCAAAACAAACTGATTTTGTTTGGACATGTTTACATTAAGTCTAATGGATCAGTTGATTTATGAAGCAATTACGGTAACCAATTTTGTGTTTATTTACGGGAGCTTACGTGTGAGGCTTAGAAGAGGCCAACACACATTAGGATAAGGATAAGCTAAGGGGTTGGGCCATCATTAAGGTTACCTGCGTGTAACCAAGAGAGTGTATGCATGGGCAACGTGTTAAGATAAAAACCCAATGGTTTTTACCATGACACGTTAGCAGCTAACGTGCCATGCACATGGAGCAGCCACTGGGTTATAAATACTTCCCTCCCCCCCCCCCCCCCCCCCCCCCCCAAGCTTCGAAACCATGTTTTCCACCCTTTCCTACTGTTATGCTGCTGCCATTTCTCTGGATAACATCTTGTTTGGGGAGGTGTTCCTGGTTGCAAGCACTGTGAAGAGGTTGTTGCTGCTTGAATTGCTGGTTCTTCTTGCACTTTGTTCTCTGCTCGACTCTTATTGGAGCTGTTGCTGATAAGTGGTTGTGGAGCCATCTTGGAGGCTGTTGCTTCTACACACAAGCTCCACTTGCTTATTCCTTCACTTGTGGTCCTTCTTCATTTTCCTCACTAGGTAGGATTCATCTCTCTTTGGTTCTACTCTTTTTTTCATGTGTCACAAGGAATTCGTAATGAACGAATAAGTGACTATACTTGCGATCCTCTGTTTTTCCCTTTCCAGTCATAGAAAATTGATCTTGTTGGGAAAGGACCAACTTGGTTCATTTTAGAGATCGTTTCCTATCTTCTTCCTACCTCTGATCCTTGTTCATGTTATAAAGCCTTAAGGAAGTCTTAATCTCTTTAGACTATATGAGAACTTCTGTTTAATTGTTAGGTATTCCAAGGTTTGTTATTAGATCCATAAAACATTGTGTGGTTTTAATGTCCATCATGTAGGAACCTTCCATCCAACCATTGCTATCAAGGTTCTACTTCTAGTACTAACTATGTTTAGTTTCAAGCAAGTCAAGCTTGAATTGTAAACTTCTTGTTTCATCTGGTTGTTCGGTTTATAACCACTATGAAACTATAATTAGACTCTTCTATTTGATATAAAACATGTATTGGTTCATAGATTCAAAATTAGGGTGTTTAGGATAGATTTTAAGTCCTTTCTGAAGTTCTGCAGCTCTACCTGTCGACAGCCAGCCCAAAGCTGTCGACAGGCGCATGCCTTCCAGAACTCCAGGTTTCTGGACTGTGTGGATCTGTCGACAGGTCCCTGTTTGCTGTGCGACGGAACACACAGAGCCAGAAAACCTGAGCTCTGTCTGCTGCTTGCTGTCGACAGCCCCTCGGCTGCCCCTTCCTGGCTGTCGACAGGTCTATGCTGATTCGAATTTCTGCACTCTTTCATGTCCGAATCCATGCTAAAACTTCATCCTAAAAGCCAGGAAGTTACCCTCTCATTTACCTTGATATTTACTGTCATACTACTGCAAAGTTCACCCACTTGTGTACCTAACTTCCCTTGAATTAGTCTTAAAGTTGTCAATTAAATAATAGCACTCCGATTGAGTCTATTCTTCGGTAACTCGGTAATGAGTTTATGAAATCTGATCACCTGAGAGTTCATATGCTTGACACCTTATGAGATTTGAATAATTGATGATGACATTATTGAGTCTTTGTACCCTCTGTGATTTATATGCCTGTGCAAATAGGCTGGTCCAGTCCTGGGAGGAGCACCCGAATCATTTTTGGACATTTTGGTGAATGGATAAAGGGCATCTGGATGTCTGGCATTACATCAACCATTTTCTGAATATGGTCATCATAATTTTTATACTGTGTAGCTGATATGTGAATCAATTCTTGAGCTATATATCTGAGTATGATTTGAGCTTTACTGTCATTGCATCAAGTTTACTGTTCTGAAATCTGGTGTGTCTCTTTGATATTCTGTCCTGACCTTGTCTTGGTTATCATGTGTACATCCTGAACTATGAATTGAACTATGGAATTAAATTTCTACTGGGCTAGTTAGCTCATCATTTCCTACCATTTTCAGTAATACAGATGGGGGTACGCTTAAGGGATTGAGTGCTGAGTGGACTGATCGTGGCAAGCGAAGCCAACTAGTTCTATTTTTGTTTAGTAGTGTGAAATGAGAAATGTAAAATAAGTTTGTTTTAATCTACTCCTCTCTTAGTTGTTTTGAGGAGTGTCTATGTAATAAAACTTCCGCTTATGACGTTATGAATGGATAAATAATTATTACCTTTTGTGCCTATTTTCTGTCACTTTCGATAAATAGCCTTTTATTAGGACGTGACAGATAAATTTGGTATCAGAGCATTAGTTCGATAAACCTAGGGAAACCAGTGAGTTGGGGTAGAAACATGGGATTAGTTAGCATGATTTTTGTAATCATGTAAATGCTTAACTTGTTAATTATTTCAGAATGGACATGAATGCCCAAGAAAGGTTGGTTGCTGCCATGGAAATGTTACGTCAGGATATAAAATTGTATGCTCAAGCCCAACAAGTAGGCCACCTGCAAATTAAGGAAGAGGTGCTCAACTTGACTGCAGATGCTTTCATGGCGGGCAATCCTTGTGCTTCTTTAGAAATTATGAGCCAAGTTATGATCAATCTGGATAACTTGAAGTTGGGGCAGGATCTGTTGCTCCACCAAGTTGAAGGTCATTGGGAGGCATTGACTGATGCTGCTAGAGAGCTATACCATGGGGCCGGAGTTGAGCAGCAAGTACCGCCAATGGAAACTGTTATAAATTTGACTCGAAACTAGAAGAAGACTTAGATCACTCATCTTTTTGTATACCTCTCTTTTTGTGTAATTACTGATTGTATATATGTAACTCCCATATGTATGTGGAGTGAGAGGTAAGTGGAGGTTGGAGTTTTGTATATATGATAAACTTGGTAGGAGAAGGCTGTGATATTTTGTGGATACATGGGAATGTATTACAATGTAAATATTTGACTTGATAATATAGATGGTGTGTTATGTGAAATTGAATTGTGTATGTGATGAAATGCAAGATTGGCATGCTTGTGAGATTAATGAATGTATTACTGAATGTTTCAGATTCCTTTTGATTTAATCATGGATGGTGGTGATGCTAATTTAAGGAAGATGGAAAGTTCTATGCATGATTTGACCCGTGTAATGAGGGTAGTAGCTAGAAATAACAGTCACAATGGGACATGCTTATACAAGGATTTCCGAAGTCTGGACCCTCCGAGATTCGCAGGAAGTACTGATCCGGAGGAAGCTGAGAATTGGTTAAAAGCTATTGAAAGGATATTCACAATACTTAAGTGTACGGAAGAAGAAAAGGTTTGTCTCACTACATTTAAATTGGATCGGGATGCTCGTGCTTGGTGGGAAACTGTGGAAGCCACCCTGGACGATTCAAATCAAGTTAGTTGGGAAGAGTTTGTAGAACTGTTTAATGAGCAATATTTCTCTGAGATGTTCAGGAGAAGAAAGCGAATGAATTTGCTGGTTTAAAGCAGCTAAGAATGTCGGTATCCGAGTATGAGGCTCAATTTGCTCGGTTGTCAAAATATGCTCCTCATCTTATATCCACGGAAAAGCTAAAGGCTAAGAGGTTTATGAATGGATTGCGTCCCAATTTTATTACGCAGCTAACTCCTCATCTGATTACTACCTATTCAGAAATGGTAAAAAGAGCCTTGGCATTTGAAGCTGCGAACGAAACTGTGGATAAGATTAGAGGGAAATATGGAGAAGGGTCTTCAGATCGAAAAAGGAAGTATGAGTCGGGGAATGCCTCGAAGGTTCAGCAAGCTGCTAAGAAGGCAGGCAAAGCTCCGGTAGGAAGTAAGGAGGTTTGTAAGCATTGCCATCATATCGGGCATAAGGTTGAGAATTGTTGGCGTAAATTGGGTGCATGTTTCCGGTGTGGTAGTACTCAACACCGAATTCCGGACTGCCCGATGGCTAAGACAGCACCAACAAATAAGAACCCCTAAGTAAAACAAGGAAGACTACAAGCCATTCAGGATGTGGAACCTGAATCCCCGCATGAAGGCGGATTGATTGAAGGTACTTTATTAGTAAACTCAAAACCTGCATTTGTGTTGTTTGATTTTGGAGCTACGCACTCTTTCATTAGCTATGAGTTTGCTAAATTGTTGGATGTAAAGTCAGTTCCATTAACCACACAACTTGAGGTTGCAACTCCTTTAAGTGAGGGTAAAAAGCTTAAAGAATATTACCCTGCTAGTCATATCATGGTCAAAGGACATGATTTACCCGGTGATCTGATGTGTTTAGAAATGTGGGATTATGATGTAATCCTTGGGGTTGATTGGCTATCGAAATACCATGCAAATCTAGATTGCCAATTGAGACAAGTGACTTTCCTAGGAGAGGAAGATTATTCTATAACTTTTGATAAACCTCAAACCAAAAGGATACCAATAATTTCAGCAGTGAAAGCTTGTAAATTAGTACAGAAAGGTTGTCAAGGGTATTTGGCTTCCGTGACCCTATTAAATCAAAGCATTGCGGGATTGGAAGAAATTTCGATAGTAAGAGAATTTCTTGATGTTTTCCCTGAAGAGCTACCTGGCGTACCACCTGTTAGAGAGGTGAATTTTCAATTGAATTGGTGCCAGGAGCTACACCAATTTCTAGAACACCCTACAGAATGTCAATAGAAGAACTGAAAGAACTGAAAAGACAATTGTTGGAATTGATAGAGAAGGGATTCATTAGACCTAGTACCTCACCTTGGGGTGCTCCGGTTCTATTTGTTAAGAAAAAGTATGGGTCTATGCGGTTGTGTATAGATTATCGGCAGTTAAATCAATTGACTATAAAGAATAAGTACCCACTTCCGAGAATTGATGATCTATTTGATCAATTGTCTGGAGCTCAGTGTTTTTCCAAGATTGATTTAAGATCTAGATATCATCAGCTTAAAATTCAAGAATCATATATTTATAAAACGGCCTTTCGAACAAGATATGGACATTATGAATTTGTGGTGATGCCGTTTGGATTGACCAATGCACCGGCTGCATTTATGCGTCTGATGAATGATGTGTTCAGATCTTATTTAGATCAGTTTGTGGTTGTGTTTATTGATGATATACTGATCTACTCCAAAAGTATGGAGGAGCACGAAGCCCATCTACGGATCACTTTGCAATTGTTACGAGACAACAAGTTATATGCAAAGTTTAGTAAGAGTGAATTTTGGTTGAAAGAAGTAATGTTCTTAGGACACATTATTTCTAAAAAAGGTCTATCAGTAGACTCCTCAAAGATTGAAACCATTCAGAAATGGGAGCAACCTAAGAATCTTACTAAAGTAAGAAGTTTTCTGGGCATGGCCAGTTACTACCGGCGATTTGTCAAGGATTTTTCTAGAATTGCCTCACCTCTTACACAGTTGACTAGAAAAGGAACTGCTTTTATCTGGAATGAGAATTGTGAGGAAGCATTCCAATTGTTAAAAGAATGTCTGTCATCTGCACCAATTGTAAAGTGGCCTTTGCTACCTTTCGGGCTGCTCTTTGGTGGATTTGGAAAGAGAGATGTACGAGAATTTTTGAATCCAAGAACAGGAGCTGCATGCAGGTTCTTCTTTCAATTCTATCAGATATTCGTAACATTACTGAGTTCCACACTCACATGGCTCCCTCTTCCCCTAAGACTAATAGAATCCTGAGAAACTTCAATATTCAAAGGATTTGATTAGCTTGTAGGAAAGCTGATTGATTTTCATGGTTTTTCACCATTGAGAGTTTAGCTGTTCTATGAATCCATAGCTATCGGTCTGTGATAGCATGGATTCTCATTGTACATAAACTTCTTTTGTCATATTTAATACAAAAATCCGGTATTACTTACCAAAAAAAAGAAGCTTTGCCGGTGGAAGGAAAAATATTTGAGGTTTATACTGATGCTTCCAACATTGGACTGGGTTGTGTATTAATGCAAGATAGAAGAGTAATTGCCTATGCTTCAAGACAATTGAAGACTCACGAGAAGAACTACCCAGTACATGATTTAGAATTGGCTGCTGTGGTCTTTGCTCTTAAGCTTTGGAGACACTACCTATATGATACCCAATTCATAGTGTACTCCGATCATAAGAGTCTTTTCACAAAAAGAACTGAACATGAGACAAAGGAGATGGATGGAATATATCAAAGACTATGATTTCAAGATTGAATATCATCCAGGAAAAGGAAACATTGTAGCTGACGCACTCAGCAGAAATCCTATAGCTAGGATATTCTGGTTGCAAGTAAGGGAATGGAAATTGTTGGAAGAATTTTCCACATTAAGCTTGAAAGTTGAAACACAAGAAGAAAGAATTGTGATTAGCAACTTGATAGTGCAGTCAGATTTGTTGAAGCAAATCAATGAGCAACAGGACAATGACCCTATATTGGTAGGAATCAGAGAAAAATTGGCTTCTAAACCTGATTTTAATGAAGATTCTCATGGAAATCTTCGATTCCGGGACAGATTGTGTGTACCGGATAATTCCGAAATCAAGAAACAGATCTTAGAAGAAGCTCATCGGTCTCACTACACTATTCATCCCGGAGCTGTCAAAATGTATCAGGATTTGAAGAAGTATTTCTGGTGGTGCAACATGAAAAAGGATATTGTGGAATTTATTGCAAAATGTTTGACCTGTCAGAAAATTAAGGCAGAACACCAGAAACCTACAGGAAAATTAAAACCACTTGAGATACCAGAGTGGAAATGGGATAGTATTGGTATGGATTTTATTGTGGGATTACCTAAGACACGGAGTGGATTTGATGCTATTTGGGTAATCATTGACATACTTACCAAATCAGCTCATTTCTTAGCAATAAAGACAAGATGGTCTGTTAATATTTTGGCAGCGTTATATATGAAAGAAATTGTACGGTTACATGGAATCTCAAAGAACATAGTTTCTGATCGAGATGCCAGATTTACTTCGCATTTTTGGAGAGAATTGCAAGATGCTTTGGGAACTAAATTAAAATTTAGTACTGCATTTCACCCTCAAACAGATAGACAGACCGAACGGGTGAATCAAATTGTTGAGGATATGTGTCGTGCTTGTGTATTAGAGTTCAGAAATGACTAGAACACTCATCTAGCAATTATGGAATTTGCATATAACAATAGTTACCAGTCTACTATTCGAATGGCACCTTTCGAAGCCTTGTATGGTCGGCAATGTAGATCACCATTATGTTGGGTAGAACTAAAAGAAACACATATTCTTGGACCAGAAATGATCCAAGAAACGACAGAAGTTATCAAGTTAGTACAAGATCGGATGAAAGCTGCTCAAGACCGATAGAAAAGTTATGCCGATCGACGTAGAAGAGAGTTAGAATTTCAGCAAGGAGAACATGTATTTCTTAAAGTATCACCCCGAAGAGGAATTAAAAGATTTGGTATCAAGGGAAAATTGAGTCCAAGATACATTGGACCTTTTGAAATATTGAAGAGAGTTGGTGAAATGACATACCAACTGGCACTTCCACCGCAATTATCCAATGTGCATGATATCTTTCATGTGTCAATGTTAAGAAAAATATGTATATGATCCGGAACACATTATTGGATACCAAGATCTAGATGTAGAAGGAAATTTGGCATATGAAGAAAGACCAGTACAGATCCTTGATCGAAAAATCAAGCAACTTCGGAATAAGAAAGTTCTTTTACTAAAGATTCAGTGGAATAAGAAAGGACAAGAAGAAGCAACATGGGAATTGGAAGATTCCATCAAGGACAAGTATCCAGAGTTGTTTACAGGTCAGTAACCACATCCTTGGGTAATTAAATTTGGAGGACCAAATTTCTTTTAGTGGGGGAGAGTTGTAACACCCCAGAATTTTTATTTGTAGAAAAATATGAATAATAAAGTTATTGGACTTAAGCATTAGTCTTAAATTGTAACAATTGATATTTGGGAATGACTAGTATTAACTAACGTTACCCCAGTATTGTACTCGGATGTGTGCGCTCCCACAGGGTGACACTGAAAATGGTAAGGAAAATGAATCCGAGAACACCATAATTTCCATAAAAATATGGAGATCTCAGAAAGTAAATATCTGAATTTTTCGACGTGCGGATTTCGAATTAAGTCGACGCGACCATTTTCGGGTGATTTTTCACCTACTGTAAAATAAATTCTAAAAATTGAATAAAAAAATAAATGTAAACCATCATATTAGTTATGGTTAAAATTTCAATACAAACTGATTTTTTTGGACATATTTACATTAAGTCTAATGGATCAGTTGATTTATGAAGTAATTACGTAACCAATTTTGTGTTTATTTACGGGAGCTTACGTGTGAGGCTTAGAAGAGGCCAACACACATTAGGATAAGGCTAAGCTAAGGGGTTGGGCCATCATTAAGGTTACCTACGTGTAACCAAGAGAGTGTACCTGCGTGTAAATATCTGAATTTTTCGACGTGCGGATTTCGAGATTAAGTCGACGCGACCATTTTTCGGGTGATTTTTCACCTACTGTAAAATAAATTCTAAAAATTGAATAAAAATCATCATAATTTGTAAAACCATCATATTAGGTTATGGTTAAAATTTCAATACAAACTGATTTTGTTTGGACATATTTACATTAAGTCTAATGGATCAGTTGATTTATGAAGCAATTACGGTAACCAATTTTGTGTTTATTTACGGGAGCTTACGTGCGAGGCTTAGAAGAGGCCAACACACATTAGGATAAGGCTAAGCTAAGGGGTTGGGCCATCATTAAGGTTACCTGCATGTAACCAAGAGAGTGTATGCATGGGTAACATGTTAAGATAAAAACCCAATGGTTTTTACCATGACACGTTAGCAGCTAACGTGCCATGCGCATGGAGCAGCCACTGGGTTATAAATACTCCCCCCCCCCCCCCCCCCAAGAAACCATGTTTTCCACCCTTTCCTACTGTTATGCTGCTGCCATTTCTCTGGATAACATCTTGTTTGGGGAGGTGTTCCTGGTTGCAAGCACTGTGAAGAGGTTGCTGTTGCTTGAATTGCTGGTTCTTCTTGCACTTTGTTCCTGCTCGAGCTCTTGTTGGAGCTGTTGCTGAGAAGTGGTTGTGGAGCCATCTTGGAGGCTGTTGCTGCTACAACAACAAGCTCCACTTGCTTATTCCTTCACTTGTGGTCCTTCTTCATTTTCCTCAACTAGGTAGGATTCATCTCTCTTTGGTTCTACTCGGTTTTTCATGTGTCACAAGGAATTCTTAATGAACGAATAAGTGACTATACTTGCGATCCTCTGTTTTCCCTTTCCAGTCATAGCAAAATTGATCTTGTTGGGAAAGGAACAACTTGGTTCTATTTTAGAGATCGTTTCCTATCTTCTTCCTCTACCTCTGATCCTTGTTCATGTTATAAAGCCCTGAGGAAGTCTTAATCTCTTTAGAACTATATGAGAACTTCTGTTTAATTGTTAGGTATTCCAAGTTTTGATTTAGATCCATAAAACATTGTGTGGTTTAATGTCCATCATGTATACCTTCCATCCAACCATTGCTATCAAGGTTCTACTTCTAGTACTAAACTATGTTTAGTTTCAAGCAAGTCAAGCTTGAATTGTAAACTTATTATTCGCCTCACCCTCATTCAGCCTCTGATGTTTCCTTATCATCCAAACTCTGCACCCCGATTGATAAACCAGCCCGACCAGATTAACCACCCGATTAGAGCTCAGCCTCCAGCCTAGCGTAATGTCCAACCTCCAAAAAGGGTCGGATTGCGAACATGACAATAGAAGAGCTGGTACAGCTCATGAAAGACACTATGAATCCTTGTTTCATCTTGTTTGTTCGGTTTATAAACCACTATGAGAACTATAATTAGACTCTTCTATTTGATATAAAACATGTCTTGGTTCATAGATTCAAAAATTAGGGTGTTTAGGATAGATTTAAAGTCCTTTCTGGAAGTTCTGCAGCTACCTGTCGACAGCCAGCCCAAAGCTGTCGACAGGCGCATGCCTTCCAGAACTCCAGGTTTCTGGACTGTGTGGATCTGTCGACAGGTCCCTTGTTGCTGTCGACAGGAACACATAGAGCCAGAAAACCTGAGCTCTGTCTGCTGCTTGCTGTCGACAGCCCCTTCCTGGCTGTCGACAGGTACTATGCTGATTCGAATTTCTGCACTCTTTCATGTCCGAATCCATGCTAAAACTTCATCCTAAAAGCCAAGGAAGTTACCCTCTCATTTACCTTGATATTTACTGTCATACTACTGCAAAGTTCACCCACTTTGTGTACCTTAACTTCCCTTGAATTAGTCTTAAAGTCGTCAATTACGAATAGCACTCCGATTGAGTCTATTCTTCGGTACTCGGTAAATGAGTTTATGAAATCTGATCACCTGAGAGTTCATATGCTTGAACACCTTATGAGATGTGAATAATTGATGATGACATTATTGAGTCTTTGTACCCTCTGTGATTTATATGCCTGTGCAAATAGGGCTGGTCCAGTCCTGGGAGGAGCACCCGAATTCATTTTCGGACCACGTGGAATGATAAAGGGCATCTGGATGTCTGGCATTACATCAACCATTTTCTGAATATGGTCATCATAATTTTTATACTGTGTAGCTGATATGTGAATCAATTCTTGAGCTATATATCTGAGTATGATTTGAGCTTTACTGTCATTGCATCAAGTTTACTGTTCTGAAATCTGGTGTGTCTCTTTGATATTCTGTCCTGACCTTGTCTTGGTCATCATGTGTACATTCCTGAACTATGAATTGAACTATGGAATTTAAATTCTACTGGGCTAGTTAGCTCATCATTTCCTACCATTTTCAGGTAATACAGATGGGGGTGACGCTTAAGGGATTGAGTGCTGAGTGGACTGATCGTGGCAAGCGAAGCCAACTAGTTCTATTTCTGTTTAGTAGTGTGAAATGAGAAATGTAAAATAAGTTTGTTTTAATCTACTCCTCTCTTAGTTGTTTTGAGGAGTGTCTATGTAATAAAACTTCCGCTTATGACGTTATGAATGGATAAATAATTATTACCTTTTGTGCCTGTTTTCTGTCACTTCCGATAAATAGCCTTTTATTAGGACGTGACGCATCGATTTCATCTCAACATCGATTTCATTCCAACAACGATTACACTCACATCGACTTCACTTGAACATCAGTTGTGTTTGGACATCGATTGTCTTTTGATATAGACTGTCTCAAAACATCGACTTATTTTTAAACAATGATTATGTTTTAGACAATAAATGTATAATATTGATAATGATCTTTATAAATATTCTGGTTCCAAATATAAGACAGTCTTGATTATATTTTGCCTCGCATTTCATTCAAATGCTTTCTTGAACCACTATGCATTTCAAATTGTCCCGCGAACTGTTGCGTACCCAGTGCACTCAAACATTTATTATTTTTGGTACAATATCTATGCACGACATCTTTTTATTGGCTACTATAGTCATGTCTAGGGCTGCCAATGGACCTCCGAATTCCGTTTAGCCGACCTGTTTCCGCATTTTTTATAGGATGCGGAACTCCGAAAAGAACTTTCCGATAGCTTAGCGGAAGCAGAAATTAATATCCGAATTCTTATAGGATGCGGAAGCGGAAACACCCAATTCCGCATCCGCTTTTCCGTTTCCGTTTTCGATAACTTTTAATATATATTATATAATATTTTTATAATAAAATATCCTCAAACTTTGGCTCTTAAATTTTTAACTCATTGTCTCTCACCTCCCATCTATATGTAAATGTCATCTATTCTAGTCCCAATTATTGGCAGCTTTTTTCTCTAATGATATTCATATCTACATATATTGATTATCTATTACTCAACCATTATATATCACTATATGATTTTATCATACTAGAATGTAAATTCTAATTGTAATTGTACAAATGTAAATTCTAATTCTAATTTTACCATTATATATCACTATATTAGTAAGGGTCATTATAATGTACATGATGAAGAAGATATGGTAGAAAAGATTATTAAATTTACATTTAAAACTATTCATAAATTTAATAATTAATATACATATAAATTTATAAATTAATTCTAATTGTACAAATGTTATTACATCCGAAGTTTTTCGTTTTGTTTCCATTTTCGTTTCCGATTTTCGATAGAAAGCGGAATGGATGCGGAAGTGGAAACACCTTTTTCCGTTTCCGTTTCCGACTCCGACATTTCTTATAGGAAGCAGTAGCGGAAACACCCTTTTTTCGTTTCCGTTTCCTTTTCTGACTCCAAAATTTCTTATAGGAAGCGGAAGCGGAAACACCCATTTCCGATTCCGACTCCGACCCGTTGGCAGCCCTAGTCATGTCACATATATTAGAACTTTAAATGATGACAGAATGGTGTTTCCTCTTTGGTATATACTCCTGCAGCATGGTAGTGATGTTGATTGACAGTTTAGACATTTTTAAGATGTCTACACTCCAGCATTTAATGTATGCAGGTTTCCGGTAGTCACACATGTTACAAACGTTGGACATGTCATGTTTATAGAAGTAAAGAAGATATTCAGAAGATCCTTCTCTCTCTGGGTCTCTATCCAAGCATTTAATGACTGCATGCTTTTTTGAGATCTTACGTTGGACCTGCTACAACTAACATGTTTCAAGATGAGAGACAACAGACACTTCAACAGATACTTCTTCAAACTGAGGATAAATAGAAGTGTGTCAACACCTTGAAGAGTATCCTTTGGGAACAAAGAAAGAAGAGCTCTTAGCTCTTCACGCAACACTGCTCTTTCCTGTCCTCTAGAGTGTGGAAGCTAGTTGTAGATCTAAGAGAATCTCTTCTTGGCATAATTCTAATTGTTTCTCAAATCTTGTCTCAGATCAAGCAGTGTATATTAGCTTGGTCTAGGGGCCATTACTTCTTTACTTTTTATTGAAGTACTCCTCTTCTCCCGTGAAGAGAAGACTTGCTATGAAGTAGGTGACTTCTTCCCTTTTGCTGAAAGGAAGACCTGTTGTAACAGGTGGTGTTTTTCCTCTTTGTGTAGTGAAGAGAAGGCCACCTTGTGCTGGATGTGTAAGTGTCCTTAAGGGGGACTGTACCATTGGTTAGTGGAATCCCAAGTTGTTGCTTGGGGACTGGACGTTGGACTCCTTGTTATAGGAGGTCCGAACCAAGATAAAAATCCTTGTGCATTTTGTGTGATTGTGTTTCTCTTGTTTTTGCTATTTACTAACTCTAACATCTGTGTTTAGTGTTTCTTGTCTAAGTAAATTTTCAACAGGAAAATTTATAAAGATTATTTTAAGCAACCCATTCTCCCCCCCCCCCCCCTTTGGACTTGCAACCTGGTCAACAAGTGATATCAAAGCCAAGTCTCTTCGAGTAAGTAGATCTCAAGATCTGAAGAGCAAAGATGAATGGCAGCCAAAGGATATGTAGAGGGATAATTAGTCAACCGACCTCCACTGTTCGATGGAGAAGACTACAATTATTGGAAGACAAGAATGGAGTTCTTTCTTCAAGGTCTACATTATCAGCTATGAACCATAATAGAAGATGAAGATCTGATAATTCTAAACTCCAAAGAAAACTGGACAGATGCTGACAAGAAGCAAATGTCTTAGAACAGCAAGGCAAAGAGCACATTGTGTTGTTCACTAAGCAAGAAGGAGTTCAACAGGATATCTGCATGCAAATCAGCTAAAGAAATGTGGGACAAGTTAAAACTGACTTATGAAGGAACAGACAAGGTAAGAGTAACCAGAATAGATATACTGGTAACACAGTATGAAAAATTCCAAATGCATTCTAGAGAGTCCATTTCTCAAATGTACAATAGGTTTACAGATATCACAAATGGCCTGGCTAGGCAAGGCAAAAGGTATGAGACAAGAGATATGGTGAGCAAAATACTTAGATCCTTACCAACTACATGAACTCCCAAGGTTACTACCATAGAGGAAGCAAATGATCTCATGGCAATGTCTCTCAAAAAACTCATTGGGTCTCTAATGGCTCATGAAATAAACATGGAAAGGCTGGGAGAATCCTCCAGCAATAAAAAGCACAACAATGCCCTCAAGGCTGCATAAAACACATCTGAAGGTGAATCAGAAGGAGAACGAAGTGAAGAGAACAGTGAAGATGAAGAAGCCTTCCTCTCCAGACGACTGCAAAGAATTATAGCTAAAAAGAAGTATCAATCAAGAAGGAGAAACTTCAAGAAGGGTAAATAATTCAAAAGACCTGAGCCCATCTGCTATGAATGCAAGAAGCCAGGACATCTTAAAGTTGACTGTCTGAAACTGAAGAAGGTAGAATTCAAAAAGAAAGATAATACCAAGAAATTCAAAAGATACAAGAAGAAGGCGATGGCTGCCGCATGAAACAATGAAAGTGACGAAAGCAGTGAGTCAAGCTCCAGTGAAGATGAAGAAGAAAAGGCAAACCTAGCATTTATGGCAAATATCGACGATAAGGTAACCTCAGACTCCTCTTTTACCTCATGTAATGATTCTGATTCTGATAGTCTAGAAGAAGCATTCAATGAATTATATGGTAAATATAAAGATGTATGTAAATAATTAAAATCAATCAAGAAAAATTATGCATGTCTTGAAATAACTAACTCTGATTTAAAATCAGAAATGGAGCAATTGGAAAAGCAAATTTTAGAACTAAAAAGAGAAACGAGCTGTTATGTGAAGATGTAAAAATTAAGAATAAAAAATATTAAATCTAGAAAGCCAGGAAACTATAAGTAAATTTAAAAATGAAATTGATGTATTAACAAAGGATAATAAGTATTTAACAGCCACAGTTGAGAAATTAACTAATGGAAAATCTTCATTAATATTAAAAAGGGCAAGAAGATCAGGTAGAAAGAAATATGGAATTGGGTATACTCCACCAGACAATGAAGAAATAATTGTATATCCTAAAATATATCCACTGCCAAGATTTGTAGCTGAATAAGAACCTGGCTATAAAACAAAGGTAAATAAACACAGTAAGCCAAGCAAAACAACAAATAATATTTTCTGTTGCACTAATTGTAATAAATTAGGTCATACAAAAAGTAACTGTACAACTAAACACCTAAAGTGGATTCCAAAAAGGAATTATGTAGAAACTAACCAATCAGGACTCAAAAGAAATTGGATACCTAAATCTCATTGATTTATTGCAGGAAAGCCTTAAAGCTTCAAAGTGGTACCCGGACAGCGGGTGCTCAAGGCATATGACCAGAAATAAAAAGTTGTTCTCATTTATCAAAAATGAAGAAGGAAAAGTCACATATGGAGACAATGGTAAAGGTACAGTCATTGGTTGTGGAACAATTGGAAGCAAAGACAAGACACTGATAGAAGAAGTTCTCTACGTCAAAGGTCTCAAGCATAATTTGATCAGCATCAGTCAGCTATGCGACAAGGGTCATCAAATAAAGTTTCAAGAATCCAAGTGCTTAATCATCAAGGAAGGAACAACAATCTTTGAAGCCTGCAGAGAAAGAAATCTTTATGTACTGCGTCTAGAAGATTTGAAAAGTCAAGACATTTATCTGGCAGCTAGCAAAGAGCAAAATGCTGAACTATGGCACAGAAGACTAGGACACGTCAGCTTGGATAGAATCAGAAAACTCATCAAATATGACCTAGTAGAAGGCCTACCCAAGATGAACTCAAGACTGGATAAGATCTGTGAACCTTGTGCAAAAGAAAAACATGCAAAATCTTCTTTCAAATCCAAAACAATTGTCACCACCTCTAAACCTTTAGAATTGCTTCATATGGACCTATTTGGACCAATGAGAACTACAAGTTTAGGTGAGAAGAATTTCAGATTTGTTATTGTTGATGATTTCCCAAGATACACATGGGTATCATTTCTTGAACACAAAGATGACACATTTGAAGCTTTTGTAAAGTTCAGCAAGTTAGTTCAGAAAGATAAAAAGTTCAGCATCATAAGTATTCGATCAGATCATGGAGGAGAATTTCAGAATGACATGTTTGCAGAATTCTGTGATGACCTAGATATTGAACACAATTTCTCAGCACCAAGAACACCACAACAAAATGGAATAGCATAAAGGAAATAGAACCTTGTTGGATATGGCCAGAACCATGTTGTCTGTATACAGCCTTCCAAGATATTTCTGGGCAGAAGCAATTAATACAGCTTGCTACATAATCAATAGAGCCATGATTAGGCCTATACTGAAGAAAACATCATATAAATTGTACAAGCAGAAGAAACCCAAAATCAGCCATCTCAGAATATTTGGATGCACATGCTTCATTCACAATAATGGTAAGTCAAATATTGGTAAGTTGGATCCCAAATCCGATAAAGGCATTTTTATGGGTTACACTTCTAAACCCAAGGGATATAGAGTTTTCAATAAAATAAGTTTATTAATTGAACAAACTGTACATGTTATTTTTTATGAATCTAACCATTCCTTGAGAAAGGAAATTGTTAGTGATGATGATGGTACAGAGAATCTATGCGAGAAATTGAAGGAAGCATCCATCAAAGATAATGAGGATCCACCCGTGGAAGAACTGTGACAAAACAATATACATAATGATCTTCCTAGGGAATGGAGATATCAAAAGGATCATCTAGTAGAAAACATAATTGGAGATCCATATGTTATGGTGTAACGACCCGAGAACCCGACCCTCGGCCCACGTCGAGGACCCGATTTTCGCGGTCGCCGCCCACGGATCCAGGGACCCGGAAGGGCTATAATCTACGTCTAACAGGATATGTAACGGAAGTAAACGTCAACTACTAATCTAGAAGCGTACAGGCAGAAACAGAAAAGAGAGCGAGACCACTGTGTACCGCTCTAAGTACAGTCCCAACGCACGCACGCTAGTACAAGTAAAAGGCAGGGGAAGAACAAGTCCCTTAGGGGCATACCCCAAGGGTGACGTACACTGAAAAATGGGAACCACTGCTAGCTACGGGGACTCCGACTACCGCCCCGTCTCCTCCGCCCGGCGTGCGCCCTGCCGCTACTGAGAAGTCTCACCTGGGAAAAGGAGGGATGAGCTTCACAACAGAAGCTCAGTAGGGACTACCAATCTCCTACTGGCTCTAAACAGGCAGGAGAATATATAATATAATAAATGACAGTAGTTTATATCTTCTACCTACAAACGGAAGTGCGGAAGCAAAACTACAACTAGCACGGTACGGAAAGTGTACGCGGTCGGAAACTCCGTACGACTGCTCTTCGTAACCACCACATGGCTAGTAAACACAGACAGAGGGAACTCCGCCTGGACTAGGAACACTAGCTATGGAAAACGCTACCACTAGTCAAGGTCAGGTGCGTCCACCAACGTCTTATCCTCGACCCGGGTCCTGACCCTCACGTCTCGTCAGAGCGAGGTAGGACACAAGTAACACAACAGTAATCGCCGTAGTCTGGCCGGACTACGGTCCCACGCCTGACCTCTCCAAATGGTTCCGGGGCCGTAAGGAGCGAGGCAGTGAGAAGAAGGACTGGCTGGCCTACGCCGGGTAGAACTCCTAACTGTCCTCGGCGTCCCAGACCACCCACGAGAGCTCTGCAAGTGACTCACATGCCACTGTCCTAACCACCGTTTTCCCCTAAGCTCCAGAGTCTGCTTGGTGGCTGCCAACTCGAGCGCACTCGTAGCCCGGAGTACTCCCTCAACAGGCTCCCGAGGATGGGGGTCCCAGGCAACGGTAACAACCTCTCACACGGGACAAGCCCTCAAGTGCCGAGCACCGGGCGAAGGACTAGTGTAGACCGCACTAGGGAACTAGCATAGGTTCCACGGGTATAGTAAAAGAAAAGCGGAAACGAAAAAGACCAAAACCTGTCTCTCGGTCGGGGTCGCGACGCAGCGGGCTGTCGCGATCTTGTCGCGATGCCCAACCTGGTCGCGACACTGTCGCGGAGGCCTAGCCGACGCGACCAAGTTGCGACATACCTGGGCACTGCGATGATGTCGCGGCGGCCTCGCCAGCCGCGACATCATCGCGACACCACGATATGTCGCGTCTTCAGTCGAGGGGGGGGGGGTTCCGGAACCATCTCTTCCGGAGATCACCCCAAAATGCGGTACAACCAAACCATTGGGGGAGGGGAGCATGCTCAACATGTATTTAAAACTTTAAATCATCCAAACCACCCACAACCCCACGAAAACATGGATTTATACAAATCTACGCTCGAAGGAAACCTCACCCAAACTCGAGCATGGAGTTCTCACACTCCCAAACCCCAAACCACAGAGGAAACATAATCTAGAGGGGGAAGGGAGCATGCTCAGGGCAAGAGGATCAAGGGTCCCTACCTCCACGCGAAGAACCACCCCGTTGGGGCCTTTTTTTTGGGTAAGTAATATCGGAATTTGTATTGATCAAAATTGACAAATACAAGGATGAATCCATACTATCACAAGTCGATAGTTTTTTTGGTAAGTCAAGTCGATAGTTATGAATAATGAAGGAGCAATCTGCTCAAGAAAGGATGCAGATTAAAAAAGCACAATGTATCCCATCACAAACACTTCAAGTACTTCGAAGGAGGAAATTTCTGATAATTCTCTTGGATCTGGTTGAGGGCTTATTCTCCTGAATGTGAGATTCAGTAATATGTCGGATGTCAGACAAGATGGAGAGGAGCACATGAACTCTGGTGCGATGAGAAGAGTCAAATAACTGGGAACATCTCTCCTTCCAAATCCACCAAAGTGCAGCCCGAAAACTAGCGAATGCCACAATTGTACCTGTACCAAATCCATGAAAACTTCTTATCAACTTTCGCATTCAGCAATGAGAATGTCCTTGGGTCTCCGGTGAATATCCAACCTATGCAAAAGCTGAATCCAGATCCAAGAACTATAAGAACACTGAAAGAACAGATGATGAAGGTACTCATCATGCTGCCTACACAAAACACAGATGCTTGGTCCATGGATTCCACGCCTCTGAAGGACTTCAAAGGACGAAATCCTTCTCAGCAAGCACTGCCAAGCATGAAGGGACTGTTTTTGATTAGTAGGCCGTTTCCAAACAATTTGAGACCAAGGAACTTTTGGGTAAATAGTTCTCTTCAGATCATAGATGTGACAAGTGCTAATTTTTCCATTATTATGCTTCCAAACAATTGAGTCCTCACAATCAGCATGGATGGGAATACTAAGAATCTTAGGCCAAAGATCCATCATCCCACTAGAAGTCGGGAGGGGAAGGCACCATCTCCCATTCTGAATGAGGGCACTAACAGTTGCATTGGCGGGCAGCCCAAGAAAGAACCTGATGTAATCACCACCCAAAGTAGATATGGAATGACCATCAATCCATGGATCCTCCCAGAGGTTTACCGAAGTACCATTTCCAATCTTGAACATGACATGAGGCCGCATCCAATCTCTGACTTGTAATATACTCTTCCAAGCCTGAGAGTGATAGGTGTGGTTGCACACAGACCAGACTGAAGCCTTTGTAAGATATCTACTTTTCACCCAGTTAGTCCATAGGACATCATGATTAGAGACAATTCTCCATAACTGCATAGAGATTGCAGAGAAGTTCCAATCTTCAAGTCTTCGAATACCCAGCCCCCCTTCATCTTTTGGACGACACAACTAGTCCCATTTGATAAGGTGAAAAGGTTTGTAGTCACCATATGCATGCCAAAAGAAATTCCTCAACATTCTTTCCACTTCACCAACCAGCTTCTTAGGCAAAATAAAGGCTACGGCCCATTAAATAGCATAGGAGTTTAAAACAGATCTGATCAGTTCAAGTCTACCTGCTTTAGAGAGTACCCTTGTCTTCCATGAAGCAATATGACTTTGATTTTCTGAATGATAGGAGTGCAATGAGAACTTGTCAGTCTTGTAGGTATAAAGGAAGACCCAGATAGTTAGATGGTAACATCCCCTCCTGGACTCGTAAAGCATGAAGAAGAGGACCTTTATGATGGATTCTCGCACCACAAAGACCTTACTTTTTGCAACATTTAATTGCAACCCAGAACAACCATAGAAGGTATCCAGAATAGTAGAAATGCAACAAGCTGAAGAGATATCAAGCTTCATGAAAATGAGTAAGTCATCAGCAAACATCAAATGAGACACCTTCACATTACCAAAAGTGGGAACCTGTAAACTACCCTCTCCCACCTTCTGCTCAATCAGAATAGAGAGACCCTCCATAGCAACATAGAAAAGGTATGGAGATAAAGGGTCTCCTTGACGGATGCCATTAGCTGAATGGAAGAACCCAATGGGACTGCCATTAAGAAGAACAGAAAAGGTTGCAGAATTAATGAGAATGTCAATCCAATCAACGCATTGATATGGAAATCCCATTTTCCTTAGCAGAAAAAGAATGAATCCTCGATGAACTCGTAGGAAAGAACACCTCCTCCCCACACCGGACAACCCGAGCACGCGCCCTGCACGAACGGCACGTCCACACCTCAGCACGAGCACCACGAGCAAGGAGAAATACCGAGAAACCGCGAGAGAGCTCGAGAGGGAGAAAAAGAGGTAAAAGGGGCGAGAGATGAAAATGGGGCGCACCCTCGGTTTTGAACCGATGGCCCCCAGAACACGACGTGGTGGCCAGTGCGGTAACGACACTGTCGTGACGCTTATGGGCGTCGCGACCCTGTCGCGACCGTCCGCCAAGGTGCGACACCAAAAGTGCGGTCAAACCTCGAAGACCGGGAAAGCAAACACGACGGTCTGGCAGGTCGCGTCAACCCTGTACGCTCCTGCCACCCGACACGACCGTTCTGACAGACGGGACAGCGGTCACGTCGTGTCAGAACGCAGTCACGACAGCCCAAGGCGACGCGACAAGGACGCGACGTCCACCCCTGTCGCGAGAAAGATGCGGCAGACGGGGTCGGCGCGTCACCAAACCCGTCGCGGCAGGCCGCTCTGGCGTGACCAAGTCGCGGCCAGGGCGCCTGTCGCGACCCTGATGACGGGGCCAAGGGCCCAAGGGGACCGGGTCTTACATGTGGTAAGAACCATAGGTAATGTCATTCCTTGTGATTACCTAGCTTTTGTCTCTCAAATAGAGCCGAAGACAGTCAATGAAGCACTAACTGATGAATCTTGGATTCTAGCCATGCACGATGAACTAAATCAGTTCAAAAGAAATTAGGTCTGGTCCCTTGTTCCTAGACCATCGGATCATCTTGTGATTGGCACCAAATGGGTGTTCAAAAACAAATTGGATAAAGCTGGTGTGATTACTAGAAATAAGGCTAGATTGGTTGCTCAAGGCTATTCTCAGGAGGAAGACATAGACTTCGATGAAACCTATGCACCAGTTGCTAGACTTGAGGCTATTCAAAATTTTTTTTTTTGGTAAGTAAAATGAATATATGAAAAGGTATGTACAAAACCTATAACCATAAGAATATGGTATAGGAAAAAGACTCCAAATAGGGCCAGGAGAGTGCACCCTACCTCAAAGAGATAGAATGTTCTCATTCGAATTTTACTTGCTTATGCATCTGCGTTGGATTTAAAACTTTTTCAAATTGATGTAAAATCAGTCTTTTTAAATGGTGTTATAAAGGAGGAAGTCTATGTAGAACAGCCTCCTGGTTTCGATGACTTAGATTGTCCTAATTATGTTTTTAAATTACATAAAGCTTTATATGGTTTAAAACAAGCACCTAGAGCTTGGTATGAAAGACTTAGTGTATTTTTATTAAACCATGATTTTATTAGAGGAAAAGTAGATAGCACTCTTTTCATTAAATCTATTTTTTTTTAGGTCGGTCAACCAAAGGAATGAATAAATTAATGAAAAGATTCAAGGTACAATAGAAGGAATTGAGTAAGAAACCCAAGACCTACAGGACATCAAAAGAGGAACAAGGACACCTCCTAACAAAGACCAATGTGACATCACAAGCTGATGACTACATTGGGTTATTAATGCTAATATTGAATCTTTTACATAATGATTTGGACCGACCAGATAAAGGACGAGTGTATGGATAGACTTCCATACAACTCTTTTCATTAAATCTAGTGTCAGAAACATATTAATTGTACAAATTTATGTGGATGACATTATCTTTAGATCTACTGATGAATCTCTGTGCAAGTATTTTGAAAAGCTAATGTAGGGAGAATTTGAAATGAGCATGATGGGAGAACTCAACTACTTCCTTGGACTACAAATCAAGCAAAGCAAGGAAGGAACTCACATCAGTCAAATCAAATACACCAAGGAATTATTAAAGAAATTTGGATTTGAGAATGCCAAACCATTATCTACTCCTATAAGCACATCAACGAGGTTCAATAGTGATCCAAAGGTAAGAAGGTGGATCAGAAACTTTGCAGAGGTATGATTGGTTCACTACTTTATCTAACTGCAAGCAGACCTGATATTTTATTCAATGTATGCAGTGTGCTAGGTATCAATCTGATCCTAAGGAATCACACCTGATCTCAATAAAAGATTTTTAGATATTTAGCTCATACTCATAACTTAGGTCTATGGCATCCTAAAACTTGTGAAACAAAATTTAATTGGATACTCGGATGCTGACTATGCTAGATGCAAAGTGGATAGGAAAAGCACTAGTGGTTGTTGTCAATTTCTTACAGGATGCTTAATATCATGGTCTTCAAAGAAACAAAACTCAGTAGCCTTATCACAACTGAAGCTGAATATGTAGCCACTGGGAGTTGTTGTACATAACTCCTTTGGATCAAACAACAACTTGAAGATTATGAACTACACATCAAAACTATTCCACTATTATGTGACAACACCAGTGCTATAAATCTCACCAAGATCCTGTTCAGCACTCGAGGACAAAGCTCATTGAGGTTAGATATCATTTTATTAGAGATCATGTAGCAAATGGTAACATCATATTTTCCTTTATAGATACTCAAAATCAGTTAGCAGACATCTTTACAAAAGCCTTACCTGAAGAGAGATTTACCTCTCTGAGACGGGAATTAGACATGTGCAATTTGTAACTGATTTATCTGCATTTAACTAAAATAAATTAAACCATTTCAGAACATGTGTTAACTCTCTCTCCTTTATTTAAATAAATACTATACTCTCTGCTATTCTTTTTGCCTTGGCGCTATCGTCACACTTTTTTTTTTTTCATCTTGTGCATTTATTGCTCTGTCCTTTTTACTTTCTCCTTCTTTATATCGAAGACAACTCATCCCTTACTGATTCTCTCTCTCTCTCTCTCTCTCTCTTCGCACCCTTTCGACTCCGAGGTCTGCAAAACCCTCCATCGACTCTTGAATCCTTCTCCCCATTCAAGAAACATTTGATTCTTCCCGCTAAATTCTTGAGGGGTTTTACTCCTCTTCCTTCCACGATCCTTCAGAGTCTTCTCTTCTCATTTTCCATGGCCGCTTCTGGAAGTTCTAGCAGTTTGGGAGGTTACAGTGCAGCGTTCCTCACGGTCGAATAGCTCAAAAGATTTCAGGCAGTCAAGATCAAGATTTGTGGGAATAAGGCAGTTGATTTGGCAGATTTGGAGAAGCATGGGATGGTTAGTGTGATTGAAGCTCTTCAAAGGATGAAATGGACAGAGGTATGCACTGTGTCAGAACCCAGCTACCCGCATCTGGTGAAGGCGTTCTATACTTGCCTTCAGTCTGAAGATGGAGGAACTCTCACCTCTTTTTTCAATGGTAAGATTATTTGAATCACTCTTGATTTGTTGGAAGAATTATTTAATGTTTCTAAGGAAGGTCACAGCTTGATCAACACAGTAGACATTCATGCCAAAGGACTTGGGATTATTGGAACAGAGTATAAGCTCAGGGAAGGAAAAATAGACATAAATCAGTTTAAAGCTTTCAATTGGTTACTACACTTTATTGTTTGCCAAAATTTAGTACCTCGCAGTGCCACTTTTTCTCAATGCACAAAAGGAGACGCTGATATCATGTTTTGGGCTGTGCAAAATCAGAAAGTGAATATGGCACAAATCTTGTTTGAAAAGATGAAGTCTGCAAATGAACTTATTTGGGATAAGAAGAACAAGTTGGCAGTATCTCTTCTCTATGCTCATCTACTTACCAGAATTTTCTGTTATTTTGAAGTTGATCTGGAAGGGGAGCTATTGAAAAAATGGGGCAGCCCATCCGAACTAGAAATTTAAAGAAAAGTGGTTTTTCTGAACCAGTGGAGCGACGATCCGTGGCAAAACCGGCCCAGTCCGCATCACAGAAGGCACTGAGATGAAGTTTAGAAGAGCATCTGAGAAGAAGGCCATGTTGAATGGTACCTTTAAGATAGCAGAGGAGACGCTTAACAGCAGCCCAATGCGCTGGCTGGGGATTATGCATCACTTGACATGCTTGATTTACTGCGAAGGAAATATCAGGGCGAGTGATGGTAAGGTACTGAAGAGCTCCCACAATACTGCGATACATTGTAGGATCTACTGGTATAGCTGAGTCAGCAGTAGATATAGAAGAATCAATTGCATTAAGAAAAATCATTGCTGCCCAATCATTGACAAGATCAAAAGAAGAATCAATTCTTGGAAAAGTAGATTACTTTCAAAAGCAGGAAGGTTGGAATTGATCCACTCTGTGCTGCAATCATATTCCTTATATTGGGCAAATGCTTTCTTATTACCAATTGGTTTCATTCATGAAATAGATGGCATTCTTAGCAGATTCTTTTGGGGAGGTACTCAAGAAGGGCAATCCTTGCATATGGTGAATTGGAATGCAATTTGCAAACCCAAAGAAGAAGGAGGGGATGAATTAAAGAACTTGCAGGAATGGATAAGGCTTGCTTGATAAAACATTTGTGGGATCTGATCAAAGGTAAACACTGTCTCTGGATCAATGGATTAAAGACAAGTACTTCAGCAACAATCAATTGGGAGTAGGGATATAAAACTTACTACTCAACAGCTATAAAAGGAATTCTCAAGGCAAGTGCTGGTTGATGAATCACTTCTCATATGTTATTCTCAACAGGTAATGGCAAAACATTGGTATGACCCTTGGATAATAAAATGGAAAAGCATCTATTAGCTTTGTGGTGATAGGTTAAGACAGAACTTGGGTGCCCCTAAAGATTTGCAGATTTCACACTATATCCAGAATGGAGAATGGAAGCTTCCTAATCCAATTCTATTGGACATGTTTCCTTATGGCCTCAAATTGCAGCAATTCAATTTCTAATAATGGTGTTGATGGGTGTAAAGTGGAAGTATGACAATGGAAAATTTTCAATCACTTCAGCTTGGAATCAAATAAGATCGAAGGCTAGGCGCATGGAATCAAAGCACTTGGGTTTGGAAAGGCCAACGGTTCAGAAATTTTCTCTTGTACTTGGCAAGCTTTCCACAATAAACTTCCAACATTGGACAATTTACAAAGGAAGGGTTATGCTTTAGCCAATAGATGTGTTTATGCCTCAAGGACAGGGGACCACTGATAACCTCTTCTTTGAATGCACCTATCGAATTGGATTGGAAACAATCTAACACGATATGATTTGAGAAGGAATCCACAAAAAAGGCCTCTTGCATGAAGTCAAAGAAATTGCTTTGGAGTTCCTAAGAATGGTATTCTGGTTAAGATGGTGAGAGTTATCTTAGAATCAACTATTTGGTGGATTTGGAGGGAAATGCAAAAGAATTTTGAAGGAACTAGCAGGGATAAAGTTCACATCTTCTTAATATCATCATGGATACTAGATGCTGCATGGAAAAAGCTGGGAAATTTGCAAGATTTTCAAACGTGAGAAAGGGATTCTTACTAGATTCAACTTCTCTATTAGCTAGATTATGCCTCTTACATATAATTCTCTTTAATGATAGTATGATCATTTTAATTTCTGGTTCAACTTTGGTATTTTCTATGTTTGGACTTGCTATGTAAGTTTTCAGGTGCTGCAAGAAAGATGGAGGATTGCAACAAGTGCGGAAATGTAAACCATGATCAGCAAAGGGAAGAATTTCAAGACTTGGAGGATCAAAAGCTCAGTCAGGTCTCTTTTAAAGCAAATCTTAGGTCCATGTCTTGTATCTTTTCAAATATTATTTAGACCATAGTCCACAACCTGTGTGGTCATGATCTCCAGCTTTGTAATCTAGAGTGAGAATGGTGGAGTGGGAACATTTCACCTCATGAGGTGAGGTGCGTAACACCCCGGAAATTTAGTGATTTAAATAAAAGGGGAATAAATTAAATAAACAGCGTGGAGAGACTTCCAATACCATGTATTAATGATCCATTACAAGATTGGGCCAATAGAGCATATTTGGCCAAGGATATGAATGAACTAGGACAGGAAATTACCCAGAATTTCGTGTATGTAATTATGCCATAATTGGAGAGGGAAGTTAGGGTTAAAATTAAGGTAATTAGTCATGCAAGGTAAGCCAAAACGAACCCAACCCCAATGGTGGGTTCCTAAACCATACTACCTCCTTTGGAGGAAAGAGTCTCAGATTTCTTGGAAAACAGGGAACAGAATTCGCAGCCCTTTTCCTAGTCTCATTAGGACTCTTAATACATCCTAAAACTATAAGAACTCATCCCTAAACTCTTGGGGAAGGTTTAACAACGAGTTAGGGTCGTTTGGAGGCAGACTAGAGCTTCTGAGGAGAAGTAGAAAAAGGCTGGGAACCCGGAGCTTCATCCCCTGCATCCTCTGTCGCGTTCAGAACATCGACTGATTTTAGATCTTCATAAAGGTAGGTGTTCTCGGGCCAAGATTAAATAAAAATCTATACCATCATGTAGAGCATCGTGTCTATGTTCATTTGCACTTGATTTGCCCAATTTTCATGTTGTATGCATGGAGTATTGGTCGTTTTCTCTAAGTCGTGTCTAGTTAGGGCTTATTTCCGTTCGTCTTATTATGCACGAGATTCGAGACCACATTTGACTAAACTTCCTTCACAAAAGTTCTTCTACTTGAAGTCACGATCCTTTTATGTTGGACGTTTTATCCAAAAGTCTTTCGTTAGAGAGTTATAGACTTCGTAAGGGAGTCACTGCATGATACTACGATTTCGGGCTACACTTGACTTTTTGTTCTTCATATGTTTTCTCGGAATTAGAGAGCTAATAGATCAAACCCTCAACATCAAAGTTCTTCACTAGTTGTCCTCTTCATCTTTCGTGTTGAACATTTTGTCCAAATATCATTTGTTAGAGAGTTATAAGAGTTGGAAGTGAATCGCTGCATGAGATGTGTTTTCCGGGTTCCACTGACTTAAAGTTTTGTTTCTGGAAGGGCACTAGTGTCGACACTACTTGGGCTAGTGTCGACACACTGTCCCAGCTTGGCCAGAAGGTGTTCTGGGAGCTGTCTCTAGTGTCGACACTACCTGAACTAGTGTCGACACTACTTGACCTTTCTACCTTGTATTTGAGGCACTTGTCGACACTACCTGAACTAGTGTCGACACTACTTGACTAGTTTGCATTATTTTGTCTTGTGTTTTGAGGCATTGTGTCGACACTAGTAAGGACTGGTCGACACTACCCTTACACAAAAATTACATAATTTGGGTCTGATCATTTCATGATGTCTACTAGCATGTGTGCATGATGTTACATGGTATGCATGGACCTAAAACAATCAACCCATTGAAAAATAGTAATGATATGAATATGATTCTAATGTGAGATTGTGATTGATCTTATGTCCATTGGATTATCTTGTGATCTTGCTTATTGTCATTGATAAGATAAGAATATGATATGAATGTGGGGATGAATACATGTTAGTATGGACATGTTAGTGGTGTTATGTTATGATTTGCATATGAGTTTCATGGATTACATGTTTCCGGTGTTCAATTAATTATGTGTCATATGCATACATGTTAGGAAGCACGTTGTTCTATATACGATCTGTCTTTAGAAACATCCTCATGTCAAGACATTAATGACCTATGAAACATAAGATACGTCGTTATCCTACCTTGTTCTTTTGAGATGTTTGTCATTCCTGACTCTATGAATGATCATGTTCTTTTACTACGAGCTTGTTAATTGAAACTCTGTGGCCATAATATGAATCTGTTTGTTCGGCACAACGTGGGACTCCGGTCAAAACTTGATCTAATGTCGTGCAATAGGGCCCTGTCCGGTCCTGGGGAGGAGCGCCCAAACGTACTTGTTAACCGCGGGAGTATGGACTCTTGGTGCTTGGCATAGCACACTGACATGCAAGATTGTGAAAATGTGCTCCTGTTTGACATGATAAGTTTGATTGACATGATATGATACGTTGTTCTTGTGAACATATGAGATCTGATTGAGTATGGCCATCTCTTCTGATATGATTTTTCTCTTGAATTATCTGTCCATTGTATATGGAACTCGACATTGATCTGATATGATATCCGTTCTACTTTGCTATTCAACTTATTAGAAAAGCATGCATTGTCAGCATATTCACATGCATATCTGCCTATTTAAAAATGTTAATCATGTATATTAGTGCCCGCACGTTATTGAGATGTAATCCTACTGAGCTAGTTCGCTCACCCCTATCATCCTGCCCTTTTCAGGTAGTGATGAAGAACCAGTGGAGTCAGATGGGACTGGGCAAGAGTGACGAGCACCCGTCCTAGTAATAGAACAGTTTAGAAATAGACAATTGAGTAGTCGATGTATTAGAGAAACCTGTTATTTGACTAATAAACACTTTTCAGTTGATTCTTCTCATGTGAGGTTGTATCTAGTTGAATGGAATAAAATAAGGTATATGTTTGGACTATAGTATAGTCTCGAATGTGTTATTATATTCAATTGTGACTCTGTGTTATTCAACTGTGATACGCCTGTTTGTATCGTTCACGTCCCCCGGTATTTATTCCGCTGCTAAATATCGGGGCGTGACAGTTGGTATCAGAGCCTAAACTTTAGGGTCCAAGGGATTAGGAACATAGATGAAAACTAGATTACACGAGTCAAAATCTGTCGTACCTAATGTGAGCTTGGGTAGAGCCATGGGAATAGAAGTCACATGTGATATATTTAGATGACTGACTCATATTATTATCTTGAAGGTGCTTATTACCTCAATGGCCGCTGAACGTGCCCAGGCTAGGGACATGCAACGAAATACAGAACTTGACTCAGGCCATTACAAGCCACCCAAGGTGGAGGTAACCGCGGAGCCGGTGAGCTCCACCGGAATTTTGGAATATGGATCCGCCTAGGTTTGAAGGGAGTACGGGTTAAGGAGATTGAAAGGATATTCAGGGTCATGCAATGCACAGACCAGAACAAAGTACTACTGGCGACTTTCCAATTGGAAAAGGATGCCAGAGCATGGTGGGAGTCGGTAGAAGCAACACTAAATGGACAAACACTAACATGGGCTCAGTTCATTGAGCGATTCAACACCAAATTTTTTCTGAGAGGGTCCAAGAATGGAAAGCAGCCGAATTTGCGGCTTTGAAGCAAAGAGGACTCAATGTGGCTGAGTATGAGGCCCAATTTTCTCGTCTGTCCCGATATGCTGTGCACTTAATTGGGACAGAAAGGATGAAGGCGAAACGCTTTCTGAATGGCTTGAGACCCAGTTCATCACTCAACTGGCGCCAATGGACATTCAAACTTATGTCGACATGGTTAAGAAGGCTCAGCTATTGGAAGATGCCATGGAGACTGCCGAAAGGATCAAGGGAAAATTCCGTGGAAACGGGAACAAGTGTCTTCTGCTGGGAGTATCAGCCGACTATGGGAAGAAAAAGGCCCAGTGGCGGGTAAATGAACCAGTGGATAAAAAGCCAAAGGAGTTAGGTAAGCAGGCAATGGTGACATGGGAGAAAGGTGCAAACATTGTGACAGAGCTGGTCATCCGTTCGAAGAATGCTGGAGAGCGCAAGGGAGATGCCTATGCTGTGGGAGTCATGACCCATAGGATCTCGGACTGCCCAATGTTGAAAGAACAAGCCCCACAGGACAAACGTCCGAATGGACAGAAGAGGCAAGGCCGACTGCAAGCTGTCCAGGAACCAGAAACTGCTGAAGAAGGAGGTATCGTGGAAGGTACACTACTATTCTTTCCCAGACCGCATATGTTCTCTTTGATACGGGAGCTACGCATTCCTTCATATCCCAAACATTTGTTGATACCCTACCTGTGAAACCTGTCCCAATGAAATCCGGAATAGTTGTTGTCAACCCGATTGGTCCTGGCACCAATCTTACAAACCATTACCGTCCAGTGAGGTGTTGATTGAACCCAAAACCTACCAGCAAATTAATATGTATGGATATGGCGGGGTATGATGTGATACTGGGAGCAGACTGGATGTCTGAACATGGGGCTAGTATAAATTGCAGGAGAAGTCGGGTAACATTTAGCCAGTACCCAAAACTAGTGTTCACCGGGGATAGAAACCGCAGGAGATTGTCAATTATCTTTGCATTACAAGCCAAAGGATGATGAGGAAGGTTGTATGGCCTTCTTGCTGCTGTAGTCATTGCAAGGAAGGAAGTCAAGTTGAGGACATCCATGTTGTCAGCGAATACGCTGATGTTTCCCTGAAGACTTGCCAGGAATTCCTCCTGAGCGAGAGGTAGATTTCACCATCGAGTTGGTCCCTGGAGCAGCACCAGTATCTAGGGCACCATATAGAATGTCCCCCGCAGAACTGAAGGAATTAAAAGAGCAACTGATGGAACTGTTAGAGAAGGGTTTCATCCGACCAAGCACATCGCCATGGGGTGCACCTGTCCTCTTCGTCAAGAAGAAAGATGGGTCGATGAGGCTATGCATAGATTACAGACAACTAAATCAGTTAACCATCAAGAACAAATACCCTCTGCCGAGGATTGATGAGTTGTTTGATCAATATATGGAGCTAGATACTTCTCTAAAATAGATCTCCATCCGGTTATCATCAATGAGGATCAAAGGGAAGACATTCACAAGACTGCCTTCGAAGCAGGTATGGGCATTATGAATTTATTGTTATGCCTTTGGACTAACAAATGCCCCTGCAGTTTTCATGCAGTTGATGAATAGCATTTATCGCCCATATCTTGATATTTGTGGTGGTATTCATCGATGATATATTGATCTATCCAAGATAAAGGAAGAGCATGAAGAGCATTGAGGATTTCATTGCAGATTTTAGGGAGAACAAACTATATGCCAAGCTAAGTAAATGTGAATTCTGGCTTGAGGAGGTACTTTTTAGGGCATGTGGTAACCAAAGATGGTATCGCTGTTGATCCATCAAAGGTTGAGGCTGTGTTGAAATGGGAAAGACCGAAAGCGTCACTGAGATCAGGAGCTTTCTAGGATTGGCTGGTATTATCGAAGGTTTATAAAGGATTTCTCAAAGATTGCAGTGCCATGACCAAGCTAACCCGGAAGGAAAACCCATTTGTGTGGACCAATGAATGTGAGGAAAGTTTCAACAACTTGAAGAAGTGTCTGACTACTGCTCCTGTCCTCGCCTTACCACTGAAGAGGGAGATTTGAAATTTATTCAGATGCTTCTGGAACAGGTCTGGGATGCGTCTTAATGCAACAAGGGAAGGTAATAGCTTATGCCTCAAGGCAGTTGAAGATCCACGAAGTGAACTACCCGGTTCATGACCTGGAGTTAGCAGCCGTAGTATTCGCCTTGAAGATCTGGAGGCACTATATCTATGGTGAGCAATTTAAAGTCTTTTATGACCACAAGAGTTTGAAATACTTGTTCTCACAGAAGGAGCTTAACATGAGACAAAGAAGGTGGTTAGAGTACCTTAAGGATTTTGACTTTTCCATTCAATATCACCCTGGGAAAGCCAATGTAGTGGCAGACGCTCTAAGTAGACAACCAGGAGCTATGCTAGCTAGTATGATGCTGGGCGAATGGAAGTTACTGGAACAATTTGCAAGTTTGAACATAGATGTGGGAAAGAAGGAAAAACAAGTAATGATTTCAAATCTCCAAATACAATCCGATCTACTGACCGAAATCAAGGAAAAACAGGGTGAGGATCCATTCTTAGTTGAGATCAGGGAGAAGCTAGAGCAAAGACCTGACTTTACTCTATCAGCAGAAGGAAGATTATTATTCCAAGGTAGTAGAACATGTGTCCCTGATCATGGGGAACTCAAGAAGAGGTTACTGAATGAAGCTCACAGTCCAAATATACGATTCATCCAGGATCAACAAAGATGTATCCAAGACTTAAAAAGGTCGTACTGGTGGCCAAAAACATGAAGAAGATGTGGCCAATCATGTGGCATAAGTTTAACATGCATGAAAGTCAAGGCCGAGCATTTCCGTACAGCTGGTGGACTGCTACCACTGGAAATCCCAGAATGGAAGTGGGATAGCATCGGTATGGATTTATCATGAGCTACCCAAAATTAGAGGTGGTATGGATGCAATTTGGGTAATAGTTGACCGATTGACTAAGTCGGCTCATTTTTTGCCGATTAAGAGTACATGGTCAGTGGATGTATTGGCTGCACTATATGTTAAGGAAGTAGTTAGACTTCATGGGGTTCCATCTAACATAATATCAGATCGGGACCTAGATTTACTTCACACTTCTGGAAGGGGTTGCAAGCAGCAATGGGTACTAAACTAAATTTTAGTACTGCCTTTCATCCTCAGACTGATGGACAACTGAAAAGGACCAATCAGATTGTGGAAGATATGCTTCGTGCTCTTGTTGCTAGATTTTAAAGGGCGATGGGATGATCAGTTGTACCTGATGGAGTTTGCTTATAACAACACTATCAGGCAAGTATCAAGATGGCTCCATTGAAGCCTATATGACAGGAGTTGCAGATCACCCTTTGTTGGGAAGAGGTTGGGGAGAACCAATGGGTTGGACCCGACTAGTTGAGGCGACTGTCAGAAAGGTTCAGATTGTCAGGGAACGTCTGAAGATAGCACAATCCAGACAGAAGAGTTTAAAAGACAAAGAGAAGGAGAGAACTAGAATTTCAGGTTGGCGAACATGTGTTCTTGAAGGTCTCACCTTCAAGGGGAATACAAGATTTGGGATCAAAGGAAAGTTGAGTCCCAGATTTATAGGGCCATTTGAAATTCTGGAAAGGATTGGTCAGGTGGCGTATAGACTTGCACTACCTCCACAGCTGGCGAACGTGCATAATGTGTTCCACATATCCATGCTGCGGAAGTATTTATTCAATGCCGACCATGTAATCAACCATGAGGACTTGGAGATTCGGGAGGACCTGACTTATGAAGAGAAACCGATCAAACTGTTGGATCGAAAGATTCAACGACTCAGGAATTGTACCATACCTATGGTGAAGGTCCAATGGAGTCGAGAAGGAGTTACTAATGCTACCTGGGAAACAGAAGAAAGAATGAAGAAAAACCATCAGAACTATTCTCAGGTACGAATTACACCATTATGCGTAAATTTGGGGACCAAATTGTTAGTGGGGGAGGATGTAACACCCCGGAAATTTAGTGATTTAAATAAGGGGAATAAATTAAATATACAAGAGTGGAGAGACTTCCAATACCATGTATTAATGATCCATTAACATGATTGGGCCAATAGAGCATATTGGCCCAAGGATATGAATGAACTAGGATAGGAAATTACCCAGAATTCGTGTATGTAATTATGCCATAATTGGAGAGGGCAAGTTAGGGTTTAAATTAAGGTAATAGTCATGCAAGGTAAGCCAAAACCGAAACCAACCTCAATGGGTGGTTTCCTAAACCATTACTACCTCCTTTGGGGAAAAAGAGTCTCAGATTTCTTGGAAAACAGGGAACAGAATTCGCAGCCCTTTTCCTAGTCTCATTAGGACTCTTAACTACATCCTAAAACTATAAGAACTCATCCCTAAACTCTTGGGGAAGGTTTAACAACGAGTTAGGGTCGTTTGGAGGCAGGCTAGAGCTTCTGAGGAGAAGGAGAAAAAGGCTGGGAACCCGGAGCTTCATCCCCTGCATCCTCTGTCGCGTTCAGAACATCGACTGGTTTAGATCTTCATAAAGGTAGGTGTTCTCGGGCCAAGATTAAAGAAAAACCTATACCATCATGTAGAGCATCGTGTCTATGTTCATTTGCACTTGATTTGCCCAATTTTCATGTTGTATGCATGGAGTATTGGTCGGTTTTCTCTAAGTCGTGTCAGTTAGGGCTTATTTCCGTTCGTATTATGCATGAGAGATTCGAGACCACATTTGACTAACTTCTTTCACAAAAGTTCTTCTACTTGAAGTCACGATCATCTTTTATGTGGAGTTTTATCCAAAAGTCTTTCGTTAGAGAGTTATAAACTTCGTAAGGGAGTCACTGCATGATACTACGATTTCGGGCTACACTTGACTTTTTGTTCTTCATATGTTTTCTCAGAATTAGAGAGCTAAATAGATCAAACCCTCAACATCAAAGTTCTTCCACTAGTTGTCCTCTTCATCTTTCGTGTTGAACATTTTGTCCAAATATCATTTTTTAGAGAGTTATAAGAGTTGGAAGTGAATCGCTGCATGAGATGTGTTTTCGGGTTCCACATGACTTATAAGTTTTGTTCTGGAAGGGCACTAGTGTCGACACTACTTGGGCTAGTGTCGACACACTGTCCCAGCTGGCCAGAAGGTGTTCTGGGAGCTGTCTCTAGTGTCGACACTACTTGGGCTAGTGTCGACACACTGTCCAGCTTGGCCAGAAGGGTTCTGGGAGCTGTCTCTAGTGTCGACACTACCTGAACTAGTGTCGACACTACTTGACCTTTCTGCTTGTATTGGAGGCACTGTGTCGACACTACCTGAACTAGTGTCGACACTACTTGACCAGTTTGCATTATTTGTCTTGTGTTTGAGCATTGTGTCGACACCAGTAAGGACTGTGTCGACACTATCCTTACACAAAAATTACATAATTTGGGTCTGATCATTTCATGATGTCTACTAGCATGTGCATGATGTTACATGGTATGCATGGACCTAAAATAAATCAACCCATGGAAAAATAGTAATGATATGAATATGATTCTAATGTGAGATTGTGATTGATCTTATGTCCATTGGATTATCTTGTGATCTTGCTTATTGTCAATTGATAAGATAAGAATATGATATGAATGTGGGGATGAATACATGTTAGTATGGACATGTTAGTGGTGTTAATGTTATGATTTGCATATGAGTTTCATGGATTACATGTTTCCCGGTGTTCAATTAATTATGTGTCATATGCTACATGTTAGGAAAGCACGTGTTTATATATACGATATGTCTTTAGAAACATCCTCATGTCAAGACATTAATGACCTATGAAACATAAGATACGTCGTTATCCTACCTTGTTCTTTTGAGATGTTTGTCATTCCTTGACTCTATGAATGATCATGTTCTTTTACTACGAGCTTGTTATTGAAACTCTGTGGCCATAATATGAATATGTTTGTTCGGCACAACGTGGGACTCGGTCCAAAACTTGATCTAATGCCTGTGCAATAGGGCCCTGTCCGGTCCTGGGGAGGAGCGCCCAACGTACTTGTTAACCGCGGGAGTATGGACTCTTGGTGCTGGCATAGCACACTGACATGCAAGATTGTGAAAATGTGCCTCCTGTTTGACCATGATAAGTTTGACTTGACATGATATGATACGGTTGTTCTTGGAACATATGAGATCTGCTGAGTATGGCCAATCTCTTCTGATATGATTTTTCTCTTGAATATCAGTCCATTGTATATGGAACTCGACAATTGATCTGATATGATATCCGTTCTACTTTGCTATTCAAATTATTAGAAAAGCATGCATTGTCAGCATATCACATGCATATCTGCCTATTAAAAATGTTAATCATGTATATAGTGCCGCACGTTATTGAGGTGTAAATCCTACTGAGCTAGTTCGCTCACCCTATCATCCTGCCTTTTCAGGTAGTGATGAAGAACCTGTGGAGTCAGATGGGACTGGGCAAGAGTGACGAGCACCCATCCTAGTAATAGATGACAGTTAGAAATAGCAAATTGAGTAGTCGATGTATTAGAGAAACCTTGTTATTTGACTAATAACCACTGTTCAGTGATTCTTCTCATGTGAGGTTGTATCTAGTGAATGGAATAAAATAAGGTATGTTTGGTGACTATAGTATAGTCTCAAATGTGTTATTATATTCAATTGTGACTCTGTGTTATTCAACTGTGATACGCCTATTTGTATCGTTCACGTCCCCCGGTATTTATTCCGCTGCTAAATATCGGGGCGTGACAGGTGCACTCTCCTATTCTCCTCTAGGTGATGTTTGCCTTTTGACTATTGCTATGGTCAAAGGCTTCTGTAAATCTTGTTTCATTAATACCATTTTACTTATCAAAAAAAAAATGTTTGGTCTAAGACTTCCATGGCTGAAGGAGCTCCATCATAGGAGATACTCCTGCTACTGAAGCTCCATTTGTTCAAGAAGTTAAAACTGCAGTTGGGGATGGTGAACCTGTTGCATCCACACTTACTGAGCGGAGAATTGAGGATATTTCTTCTGAGCACATTGAGCCAATTGAGTCTTATGGACAATTAGCTAAAAGAGTTGTACTTGAACCTGAATTAGAAACTCCTGTTGTACAAGAAACTTTTGCCAGTACTATTAAAGAAGTTGCTCATACTGAGGGGGAGCATATAGCAATCCCTGTTGAGAAATCACAATGTGCTCCAGTTAAGAAACTCATGTTGAAGAAGAGCATGAAGAAGTTGTGCTAGATGGTATGCCTCTGGGCCAATCAGAAGAAGTTCCTATGGAAGATGCTCCAACTCAGGGGGAGCCTATTGTTGCTATCTTTGAAGATCCCTTTCAAGAAGGTATAGTGGAAGATGCTTCTGATGATGATGATAATGCTCACCAGAAACAGAATTTGTAGCTATGCATGATGAGCTAGCTGTTAGTGATGTTGGAAGAGAAAAAGTTGTAACTAGTAGTATTCCTAGGCTCACTAGAAGGGTCATAACAAATCCAAGAAAATGAAGATATGTGTTCATCTGAACCCTATTGTAGCACGTTGAATGCTCATGGAGAGCTATTTTGTTCACTTCAGGCAGATTGTTCATCTATCATTCACAACCAAAGCTCTCAAGCTAAAGTTTAGTGTGAAGTAAGGTCTGAGCTTCAAGAAATGAAATCTGACTCATGCAGTTTAAAGACCATGGTGACTGATCTCACACAATTTGTGAGACATCACTTAGTTCCATCTGCTTCTGCAGCACCCCCTTCAGTTCATGATCCTTCCGTTCAAGCCACTATAGTTCCTCTAGTTGTATCTGAACCAGGGCCATTTGTATCAGCACCTGAAGTTACTGCTGGGCCATCAGGGCCTTCTCAACAGTTAGACCAAGCAGATCAGTCAGTGCAGGAAGAACCAGTTGCAAGGCCATCAGGGCCATCCATTCCTGCAGAAGAGGTGACCGGGCCACCAGGGCCTTCTGAGCAGGTAGAGGCAGTTTTTGGGCCATCTGTGCATATGGGAGACTCCGAGCCTTCTAAGCATTCATCCTCAGTTGATCCTCCTCCAATCATACAGACTCCTGCCCCTTCCTCACCTATTGCTCCCTTCACTACTCCACCTACTCCTGAACCCTCCAAGAAACCTCTTCCCAAACACTTTTCCTCTCCTACTCCCTTCATTGGTGAACCCTCAGCATCACCTACTCCTTCTTCCTCTATTCCCCCTCCTTCTTCTGAGGCACCTCCAACCTCTACCTCTGGTCCCTCTTCAGCTGGACCATCTAATCAACCTCTCCCCTCTTCTTCTTTCTCCTCTCTCCATCCTCCTACTCCACCATCCTTCATCACTCAGAGTGCTAGCTCTACTGTCCTTTCTGTAACCAACATTAAGGATGAATTTGAAGAGGCTATACTCAAAACAATTTTATCTGTTTCCTCTCATCACCACAACACTAACTCTCATCCCTCTTCCAGTCCTGCTTTGAAGAAGAGGAAACTTTCCAAAGAGCTTGTTCCCCACAACTCTTCAGCCCTATTTCCTCCTGTGTGGTATCTCTCAGTCCACAGAAGGAAATCCCTATACACTGAATACCTTCAAAAATGTACTTTTGTTGCAATTTTTGGACTCCCTTATCTGAATCTGTCAGAATATCTCACTCTTATCATTCATGTATCTACTGTGCCCAAACCTGAACACAATAAGATCCTTTCTTCAGCTGAGTCCAAGACAGAGGAACAGTGGGCGAGATGCCATAAAGCCCTTTACAGAAAGTTTGAGATTGCAAGAGATCGCAGATACCCTCCATCAGATCATACTCTTTCCCTTTCAGAATGGTTTGAGAGTCAGCACACCTCCTCTTGGGGTCCTCTCATTCAGAAGGAAATCAAATTGATAAGGCAATTTCAGATGTACAATGACTATTGCCATGTTAATGGTCTTCCTGAAGTCCAGCTTGCTCAATTCCGAATTGCAGTTAATGACCTATGGTCTCAGCACACTGACAGTATAGTTCTTCAAGTTGACTTTGCCACATTCAAGATGCCAGAATTCAAGCTGCTCCCTCAGTTACATTTTCTGCTCATGGACTCTGATGTTGGTCCAAATATTTTTGAGAGGTTTGCCAGAGTCAAAGCCCGGATCCAAGTTCAAAAAGGGGTCTCCTTAGCATTCCATCGATTTCTGTTCAGAGAATATCACAGAGGGTTCATTAAATCTTCAGTATTAGCCCCTCTGCTGACAGAATTTGAAAGGTTTTTCCAACTGACTGGCATAAAATATATCATCAGGCTGCTCTCTAGTTGGATCAGCTCAATGCATCTCAATTCCAGTCAAATCAACCCACCTTATCTCCTGAGCAATTCATGGATCTCAACTCCATCAATCTGGTGTCAGATCCTTACTCCATCTGGGTTGAAAAATACAAAGTGTTCTTTGCTATGAGGTAGGAATTGCTAGCTCACAATATTCATTATCCTATCTCAATAGACAAGTTTCTGCAACATTCAAGTTTTGGTACCCCCTGTTTTTACATAATGCCTCTCATCGCTCTAGAGTATAATTAGTTTATTGAGGATCAGAGGCAGCTTCACATTCAAGGACTCAGTGCAGACATGGGGCCTTCCTATAATATCATCTGGGAGCTATTTAAGAATCATTTTGAAGAGCAGGAAGTCCAAGCTTGGCCAATTATCTCACGCCTTGCTTCTCTTCTATCTCTTGCCTTCTACATCTCTAACCCTCACTAATTAATATCATCATGATCTCTTGGATCCCATTTCTCTTTGTCTCTATTATTCCCTTCATTTCTTTTTGATTACTGATAAAAAGGGGGAGAAAACACTCTGAAATACATACTTTAAATGTTCTTGGAAAATTTATTTCAGATATTTAGTATACACACTTTTACTATTTTGTCATCACCAAAAAGGGGGAGATTGATGATCAGCCTATCTCCATATATATTTATATATTATATATTTTTGGTGATCAACAAAACCTTGGAAATATTTGACTAACACAATTTTCTGAAGCTTGTCAACATGTATCAAATAAAACAAATTATGTAAGTTATTTACACTCATTTATATTAGAAGTCAAGTGCATATGATATGTCTAAGTCTACATCGATTACTGTTGTAAGTTTACAATGATTACTGTTTTAACATCACATTGATTTTATTCAAACATCGATTTCACTTAAACATCGACTACGTTTCAACATCGATTTCATTTAAACATCGATTTTATTCAAATATCGATTTCACTTAAACATCGACTACATTACAACATCGATTTCATTTAAACATCGATTCTATTCAAACATCGATTTCACTTAAACATCGATTATGGTTCAACATCGATTTTACCCAAACATCGATTACAGTTCAACATCGATTTCAATTAAACATCGATTATGGTTAAACATCAATTTCAATTAAACATCGATTACGGTTCAACATTGATTATGATCCAACATAGATTACGTTCACATCGATTTCATTTTAACATCGATTATGCTCCAACATCGATTACATTTCAACATAGATTATGGTCACATCGATTTCATCTCAACATCGATTTCATTCCAACAACGATTACGCTCACATCGACTTCACTTGAACATCAGTTGTGTTTGGACATCGATTGTCTTTTGATATAGACTGTCTCAAAACATCGACTTTCTTTTTAAACAATGATTATGTTTTGGACAATAAATGTATAATATTGATAATGATCTTTATAAATATTCTGGTTCCAAATATAAGAAAGTCTTGATTATATTTTGCCTCGCATTTCATTCAAATGCTTTTTTGAACCACTATGCATTTCAAATTGTCCCGTGAACTGTTGCGTACCCTGTGCACTCAAACATTTATTATTTCTGGTACAATATCTATGCACGACATCTTTTTATTGCCTACTATAGTCATGTTACATATATTAGAACTTTAAATGATGACAGAATGGTGTTTCCTCTTTGGTATATCCTCTTGCAGCATGGCCAATTACGTTGACTGACAGTTTAGACATTTTTAAGATGTCTACACTCCAGCATTTAATGTGTGCAGGTTTTCGGTAGTGACACATGTTACAAACATTGGACATGTCGTGTTTACATAAGCAAAGAAGATATTAAGAAGATCCTTCTCTCTCTGGGTCTCTATCCAAGCATTTAATGACTGCAGGCTTTTCTGAGATCTTACGTTGGACCTGTTATAGCTAACATGTTTCAAGATGAGAGACAACGGACACTTCAACGGATACTTCTTCAAACTGAGGATAAATTCAACACCTTGAAGAGTATCCTTTGGGAACAAAGAAAGAAGAGCTCTATCCTTCACTTAGAAAAAGACTCTCGCTCTTAGCTCTCCACGCAGCACTGCTCTTTCCTCTCCTCTAGAGTGTGGAAGCTAGTTGTAGATCTGAGAGAATCTCTTCTTGGCATAATTCTAATTGTTTCTCAAATCCTGCTTCAGATCAAGCAGTGTATATTAGCTTGGTCTAGGGGCCATTACTTCTTTACTCTTTATTGAAGTGCTCCTCTTCTTCTGTGAAGAGAAGACCTGCTTGTTGGGTATGGAATGAATATCTAGAGGGGGGTGAATAGATATTGACCACTTAAAAAATTACTAGCCCGAAACAGATCTTAGAATATGAATGAGCTATTTATATCAAACCAGACAAAGCAATAGAGTCAATGCACAACACACCACACAATGCAAGCAGAATTTTTAAGGTGGTTCGGCTCCAGTGTGGAGACCTACATCCACCCCTCACTAAACTAAGTGAGACTTCACTCACCAACTTGGACGTGTGAAAACACTCACACAATTGCTGATTCACAGCTTCATATAGCCCGCTAATTCACAGCTTCAAGATTGTATCAATCTCTCAATCCTCACACACAAAATGTAGGATCAATCCATCTACTCCAACTGGAGCAGAAAACCAAGCAATTTGATGTTTAGAAGAAATGGGAAAAACCAAACAAGAGAAATTGCTGAGAGAATGCAGAAATTTGCAAACACTCTGCATGCAGTTTCACTGAAGTTGAGATCTGATCAGATTTCTCCTTGAACTTCCAAATGCATCTTCTCCAGGCTTGAGCTCATCAGATTCTCCTTCTGGCCACGGCTTAAGGATCAATTGTCTCTGAATTGGGTTGAATTCTGATGCTCTGCTTCAATTGATCAGCAACAGATCTTCATACGGGTAGAAGAAACGATTCAGCATCCTTTCTTCTTGATAAGTTGACTACACCAAAGCTTGCTCTCTTCTCTGAACTTGAGCTCTCTGCTCTTTTTGCACTTTTCGGCTCTCTGATGCTCTTCTCTTTTTCTGTGTATGTTATCTTCTGAAGAGGACGATGCGCCCCTTTTTGATCAGCATCACGGAAATCTGTAACGGCCCTCTTTATACCAGTACGATTATACCAATCCACATCGATATAAAGTGCGTCGTCACAGTGGGACATGTACCCAACACAACACAGTACGTAGAGATGTACATAAATAACAAAAGAAAGTACATAGGAAATAAAAAGATATTCTTATTCCATCATCAATCACACATTCCACAGTCTATATAGTAGAAATGAAAGTAAACCAATGTTCACAATTATACAAGTCCATAACATAGTATTATTGTCCACATACTAATGAAAGAAGTGCAGTCTAAACAAGTAATCTCCACAAGCACAACTACTCCTCTCGCTCGGAGTCGCTCCTCACAATGTCCTCCTCTAGCACGGGGACACCTGTCTCACCTATATGTTAAAGCAAGTATGAGTCTTCACAAAGACCTAGCAAGCAACCCGTTGGCACATCCTTACACATATCACATTCATGCTATTCTTTTAAACAACAAGAGAAGTATGGCACATGGTTTATGTCAAATAAGCAAGTACACATGAATAACCTATAACATGCTTTCTACACATGGTCTTTAACTTGATTCATGGTACCAATTTCAATTCATATCATTTCATTTTTCTAAACAAATAGATCATGGAATTAAGCACATGGTTACTAACAAACCTAGCATGATATCTAAAACTTTTCACATGCTTTTATATCACATAATCACATCTTTTACTTGCTGTTTTAACATAAATAAAACATATTCACATGGTTTCACATCACTTTACATAGTAACATATTTACATATCACTTTTTTTTCAATAAGTAAATAATTGGATTAATGAGGTGGAATGTACAAAACCCTTTGTCACACAAACTGTGACATAAGGAAAAATCTCCTAGAGTGGGCCAGGAGAGTGTACCCCTTCTCAGAGAGAAGGAATGTTCTCACTCCACCGTCCACAGCTCCAAGAAAGCAGAAATTAACTATCATGACCACACAAACCGTGGACTATGGTTTGTGTGATCAAGAAAGAGGAAAGAGGATGCTGTAGATGTAGGAAAGCATGTAGAAGACTTTCAGCCGCCCCTTATGACTGCACTTCCCCCAAATTATGGCTTGATCCACGCAGAACCTGAAAGCTCAACAAGATAACAAGACCAAACAATGCTAACTAGGAGAATAAAAGTTAAACGACTGGCAAAATGATACTAATCTAGCATATGGAAAAGTTAAATCTAGTTAGAACCCTTTTCTCCTGCCTATTGAGACTGTTGATTTTCAACCTACCCTCCAAGCAACTTCTTGAGTCATTAAGGATATCAATGAGAATATGAACCTTGTTTCTGCTCTGATTTTCAAAAATTCTAGTGCATCTTTCTCTCCAAATCCACTAAATAGCAGACCTCAAGTTGACTTTAATTAAACTTTTCAAAATGCCACATTTCTGAAAATTCTGATTCAGATCATGAATTTCATGCTGAAGATTCACATGAGGATTTCTGTGGAGATCATATCTATTCAAAATCTCTTTCCAAATCCAACTGGTGTAAGGGCAGGCAAAGAATAAGTGTTGAGCAGTTTCAATGTTATTTAAGCAAAGCACACATCTATTAGCAAGAACAAAACATTTACGCTGCAAATTGTCCATGGTAGGGAGCTTATTTTGAAGAGCTTGCCAAGTGCAAAGAGCATGTTTTTGAACAATAGGACGATCCCAGATCCATCTAGATAAATTCAAGTTGTTGCCTTTGATTCTAAGATGATTCCAAACAGAAGTAATAGAAAATTTCCCTTGGTCATGATTCCATTTAATCCCATTGTCATCATTCGTTATAGGAATAGCTTCAATCTGAGGCCATAAAGTAAACATTTCAGATGAGATTGCAATTGGAAGATTCCAAACCCCATTGTTAATGAACTGAGAGACATTGGTATCCTTAGCAGCCCCCAAGTCTTGTCTGACCCTCTCCCCATAAAGTTGAAAAATGCTCTTGCCATTAATCCAAGGATCATACCACATGTCCATGTCATTTCCAGAACTGATATTGTAAGAAATACTGATGAGGAAATAAAGGAGGTTGTCTTCAAATCTCCTAAAGGTAAAATTTCGGGTCCTGATGGCTTTCCTGCGGAATTTTACCAAGCCACCTGGGATATTGTAGGTGAGCAAGTGACCATGGAAGTTAAGCACTTCTTCCACACTTCTAGATTGCTGAAACAAATCAATTGCACTTTTATTGCGCTTATTCCTAAGATGGAAGGGGCGGACTCTCTTGATCATTATAGACCGATCTCTCTATGCAACTTTATTTACAAAGTTATCTCCAAGATTCTGGCCAACCGTTTGCAAAAGGTTCTCCATAAGCTCATTAGTTCCAATCAAGCGGCTTTCATCAAAGGGAGATCGATCCATGATAACATTCTTCTAACGAATGATATTGTCCGTGATCTCCACTCCAAGACTAAAGGTAATATTCTTTGTTTCAAGGCAGATTTGAGGAAAGCTTTTGACTCTTTAAACAGAGGCTTTGTTTATTACATGATGAGAGAAATGGGATTTCCTGAACGTTGGATAAATTGGATCAGGAATTGTATTGAAAATCCTACCTTCTCTATTTTGTTCAATGGTTCTCCTGCTGGTTTCTTTCATGGTAACAATGGAATTCGTCAAGGAGATCCTTTATCTCCTTATCTATTTACTATCGCCATGGAAGGTTTATCTTGTTTAATGGAAAAGGCTGTTCTCAGAGGTGATATTAAGGTCCCTACTGCTGGTAATATGCATATCTCCCATGTCATGTTTGCAGATGATCTCATTATTTTCCTTAAGAATGATATTCAATCTACTGTGAATCTCATGGAAGTTCTCAAGGACTTCTCTACTTGTTCGGGTCTCAATCTTAACAAGCAGAAAAGTAAGCTTTTCATTGGTGGTAGTGTGCAGCAAAAGGATATCTTTCTGAAGACCATGGGAGTCGGAGAAGGTGAATTTCCTGTCCCCTATCTTGGTCTGCCTTTGATATCTTCCTCCATTAAGAAAGTGCATTGTCTTCCTCTTGTGGAGAAAATCAACAATAAACTGAATTCTTGGAAGAACAGACTCCTATCTAAAGCAGGCCGTTTGAAACTCATTCGTTCTGTTCTGCAATCTTATTCTATTTACTGGTCTTCTGCTTTTATTCTTCCTAAGGGGCTTATTACTCACATTGAAAATACTTTAAGAGACTTCTTTTGGAAGGGCTGCTCTGATAATAAACCGCTGCATATGGTCAAATGGAAGGAAATCTGTAAACCAAAATGGGAAGGTGGTTTGGGTATTAGAAGCTTACATGATTGGAATAGAGCTGCCTCCATTAAGCTTCTTTGGGATACTTTGCAGAGGAGGGACTCCATATGGATTGAATGGATCTACAACAAGTATTTGCAGAAACAAAGTATCTGGCTTGTCAAATTGAAATCTCATTTCTCAAGTGCTTGGAAAGGGGTTTTAAAAGAAAGGGAGTGGATGCAACATCAAATCACCTACTACATTGCAGATGGTTCTCTTTTTAATATGTGGTATGATCCTTGGATTGCTGGGGAAAGTATTTATCAGAAGTACGGGGAGAGAGTTCGCCAAGATTTAGGAGCTGACAAGAATATGAAAATCGCTCCTTTCATCTCTAATGCTAACTGGAATTTACCTTATCCCATTTCACCTCAAATGCTTTCTCTTTGGCCAACTATCCAAAATATTGTCATTCATGCTGGGGAGAGGGATGCCATTACTTGGAATCATAATGGGGAAAGTTCTCCATTGCTTCAGCCTGGAACGCACTTCAGAATTCTCATGTTGAAAGTCAATTCCACAAGTGGATTTGGGCTTCTCCAAGTGCCCAGAAGTTTAATATCTACCTTTGGCAAGTTGAGAAGAACCAGCTTCCCACCCATGATCAATTAAAATCCAAAGGTATCCAGCTAGTTAGCCGATGCATACTTTGCAAGAATAATGAGGAAAGTCACAACCACCTCTTCTTCCAATGTGAGTATACTAGATGGATATGGAAGCAAATCCTTTGCAGATTTGATTTTGGAAGGACCCCAGAAGATACTATGACAACGGAATTTCAAAAATTAAAAGAGAATTTCCCTTACAAGAATGCTACTTGGTCGCTGGCCCAACTTGCTCTTAAAACAACGATTTGGTGGATTTGGCGCGAAAGGTGTGTTAGAACTTTTGAAGAAAAAACGAGAACCAAAGTGCAATTGCTCATTAGCATCTTGCTGGACATCAAGATTTGTATGGAGAATACAAATATCCAATGCCATTCTAGAAGAGAGAAGGACATTCTAATCCGTTTCAATATCACACATCTGTAATTTGCTCCTTTGCTTTTAGTTTTGTTACTCATAGTCCACAACCTGTGTGGTCATGAGTTGATCTTCTTGGTTATCCTATTGTTGAGGGTGGTGGAGTGAGAACATTTCACCTCTTTGAGGTGGGGTGCACTCTCCTACACTCCTTTAGGAGCCTTTGCCTATGTATCTATTTGATCATAGGTTTGTACATCTAGTTACTTTATCAATACATTTACTTACCAAAAAAAAGAAATATGGTTGACCAGTCATCTTCTACCTTTAAGAATACCTTTTATTGCAGTGGAGTGATGAGACTTGATATCAATGTTCCAAATTGAGGTTTTGTTGAAATACTTCTAACTGACCCACTTGCTCCAAAGAGAGTTATTTACATATCACTTTCTTTTTTTTATATAAGTAAAATGGTATTAATGAAACAAAATTTACAGAAGCCTTTGACCATAGCAATAGTCAAAAGGCAAACATCACCTAGAGGAGAATAGGAGAGTGCACCTCACCTCAGAGAGGTGAAATGTTCCCACTCCACCATTCTCACTCTAGATTACAAAGCTGGAGATCATGACCACACAGGTTGTGGACTATGGTTTAAATAAAATTTCACATGAACACTTTGCACATTTACACATATTTCACACTTTTACACATTATTTGTCATGACATATAGTCCAAACCACCATAAAGAAGGACACACATTCACATAACACATACTCGTCACCTAGGCAATATAGTGACGAATCTTGGTAACTGTGCAGACTCGGGAGAAGCCCTCTCCACCCTAACCAGTGGTACTTGTCCACCTCCAGGATTTCATCCTGATGCCTACAGGATATCATATACATATTGAGCCTTCCCATAGGGACTTTTCTACAGTACGGCTCCACAGCCTTCTATGGTAGCAGTGTCAATTTCGGCACATATTCCACTTAAACACATTATCTCACTTAATCACATGATTAACATTATTTACATGCACTATTTGGTCCATTCACATGCATATTATTCAAATACATATACTTCAGTTTACATAACCTAACATGACTATCTAACAGTATCAAATCATGCATAACAGTACCTAAACATGCTGCTAATCACTTGATAATACATTTTCTTAATCAAACATGCTTAACATGGCTTTAATACCCTTTATAAGTGCAAACAGTACCTACAAATATCAAACAGTCCCAAATTTTAACTACAAACTCTACACATGTAACATATCAGGTGACTAATTTTTTAGAATTTTTGTAACAATATAACTATTTTTAATATTTAATACATATTACATATAATTTTAACAAGATATTACACTTTAACATGATAAACAGTAAACAGTCGGTTCTCACAGTTTTAAAACATGTAAACAGTAGCCCTAAGTTCATGAACATTTTCTGAAACAATAACATGCATCAAATCTAATTAACCTGCATTTAACTCTATCAAATTATGTATATTTCTCCATAACAGAAATTATATTAAATGTACTCATGATCAGAAATTCGACAGAAATTCATGATTTGACCTAAAGACTATACCTGACCAACCAAAATTTTTATAACATGTACAAACATCCATAAATCCGAAAATCACAATACAGGGACTAAATAAATATTTCTGTCAAAATCAGATGAACTTGGCGGTAAGGGTCTTGCCGTCAGGGTGGGTTAACAGCACAATCGATTGTCGTTAACTCAGGAACTTGGCGGTGATAAGGTTGCTGTCAACTTCCTGTCTGTAGACAGTGCAGACCGAACGCTTAAAAAGACAGAATTTGGGGGTCCAGAACACGATTTAAAAATCCGTAAAAATTTGCCTTTAGAAAAACCTCAGAAGATCTAATTTGGTGATGAATCCCTCCTCAGCCAAGCTAAAAAGGTTATTCCTTCAGCCTAAATATGATCCTTACGCTTGCGTACAGATGATCTCCCGGAGTCAGGTAGGGGTGTTCACGGTTCGGTTCGGTTCGATTTTCTCCATTTTTGGAGGAAACCGAACCGAACCGAACTGAACCGAACCGGTTCGGTTCAAACCGAAATCTGGCATCTAGCATTTTTTATGGCATTTTTGGTATTTTTATGGCATTTTGTATGGCAAAAACATGTAAAAAGGTGGTTTTTTGGTGGTCGCGAGTTTCGAACTCGCGACCACCAGGCGCGTGGAGGGCGCGCGACGCCGCCCTCCACTGCGCTACCACTTTTTTTTGTATAATTTTATTATTTATATAATTATATATAGATATTCGGTTCATTTCGGTTTCCCAACCTGAAACCGAACCGAACCACCCAGCCCATGAAACCGAACCGAACCGAACCGACCGACCGGTTCGGTTTTTCAGTTTGGACCATATTTTGCACAGCCCTAGAGTCAGGGGAGCTCCTTCACCTCCAGAAGAACCTTCCAGTCGAAGAAGATTTCCGGAGAAGCCTCCCAAATGCCAGATCAAGCCTCTCAAAAGTCTGCCTTTTTCTCACCCGAACCCTAGAATTCTCTTTCAAAACCAAAGGGTCTTTCCTAGCCGAGATGTTTAGGTTATATAGGCTAAGAGTCGGGGTAAACCTAGTATTAGGAGTCCTAACCGTTGGGGAATACGTTTCCTAATCCCACTCCGGAGAAAATGTGGTCGTTTCAGATCTAGAATCCCAAACACAATCGGAGAAGTAAATGGCCACATTACTGCCGTCAACCGGAAATAGGCGTCAATCGATGTTGACGTCTATACCCTCTGGCCATACAGTCAACGGCACAAAAATTTCCGTCAACCTGCTATTAACGTCAATTGATGTTGACGTTAAATATGGATTTCGGGCAGAACACAAAAACATCAAAACATACATTTTTTTTTGGTCGGTCAACCAAGGAAATAAATTAATTAATGAAGAGAAAAAGATACAAATACAGCTGGGGGGGTGTCACCACAAGCCGATGGCAGCCCCCATAACACCAAGAAGAGAAACATTGTGACACCACAAGCTAGTGACTACAATGTAGTTTTAAGAATGATATTAAATCTTTTACAAAGCACTCTTGACTGACCAGAGATAGCACCAGTGTGAGGCATAGCCTCCAAACAGCTTCTAACATCATTTATAGTGGAAAGAACAGTATGCATGTAAGATCTTTTTGTATCCTCAAAGGTTCGGTTGCATCTCTCTCTCCAAATCCACCATATTGTGGCTCTAAATAGAAGGCAGGCTAAAGATGTTCCAAACCCATCAGTTTTGAAGCTCATTCTCAAAGCTTGCATTTCCTCGTAGATGGAGCGACGAGGAAGGCGGTTGACCTTAAGTCGCTGCAGCATCTCCCCCCAAACCGAGATGGTGTAAGAACAATTGAAGAAAAGATGATCCTCACTCTCCTCTGAGTTGTAACAAAGAATACATCTGCTGGGAATCTGAAAACCTCGCTTCTTAAGATTAGAAATCGTAGGGAGCTTATGCATAACCGCCTGCCAACAAGTAATGGAAAACTTCTGCACTGTAGGGCCTTTCCAAACCCAGTCGTCCCAGCCAACTTTCTGGTTCTTCTCTCTAATCATGTTCCAAGCACTCTTAACACTGAACTTACCATAGTTCCAGCAGATCTCATCAGAGTTATGGAGAGGGGTTGTATTAATCATGGGCCAAATGTCAAACATTTCCAAAGCGGTGGGAGGAGGAAGGTGCCACTGACCATTACTAATAAAGGAAGAACATGAGACGTTAGCATGCATGCCAAGATGCTGTCTCACCCGATCACCACTCAGCATATAAAGGCTTTTACCTTGGATCCAAGGATCATAGAAAAAATTAAAGGTACTATCATAACCCACTCTATAGCTAATGTGCTGAAGAACCCAGTTGCGCTGCTTAAGAATTCCTTTCCATGCCGTGGAGTGGTAAGACTTCTGCTTGACGCACCAGATTGAGTTCCGCTTCAAATACTTCTGCTGAACCCAATGGACCCAAAGAGAGTTAGTCTTCTGGAGGATGTCCCAAAGGTTTTTTGTTGCACAAGCAAGATTCCAGTCTTTTAGTCTCCGAATGCCAAGACCGCCTTCAGATTTAGGATTACAGATGACCTTCCAACTAACCATATGTGGGGACCCATTCCAATAAAAATTGGATAAAGTTGTTTCAATCTCTTGAAGAGTAGCAGCTGGGAGAATGAAGGAGATAGACCAATATATAGAATAGGATGAGAGTACCAATTTGATAAGCTCCAATCTTCCAGCTCTAGAAAGGAGGTGTGTGCGCCAAGACTCAATTCTGCTTTTAATCTTCTCAATAATCGGTTGGCAGTGAAGTCTTTTTAAAGAGGAACTAACAAGTGGCAGCCCCAAGTAGGCGGTAGGGAGTTTACCTTGGGGGACTTGCACAGCTTCAAGAATAGCTCTTTTGTTTTTCACATGACCACCTAAGTACAATCTGCTCTTGTTAGTATTGAGTTGGAGACCAGAATAGCTGTAAAATTCCTCAAGAATCCGATGGATAGTGATGGCAGAAGACACATCATCTTTGAAGAATATAATGAGGTCATCTTCAAAAACAAAATGAGAGATAGCCATAGAACCCGCAGTAGGAACTTTTACCAACTTTTGCTGAACAGCAGTCTCAATAAGGCAGGTGAAACCTTCCATTACAATAGTGAAGAGGTAAGGAGATAACGGGTCACCTTGATGAATACCATTAGAACTCTTAAAGAAACCTTCCGGGCTGCCATTAACAAGAACAGAAAATCGGGCAGACTCCAAGTGTAACAACCCTCTTCATACCGGTACGATTATACCAATCCCCATCGGCATAAAGGGCGTCGTCACAGTGGGACATGTACCCAACACTAGTCGATAGGTTGATATGTACCTAGATAGCAATAGAGTACAGCGGAATAAAATAAATAACTCAACTTTTAATCCATCACCAACACACATTCCATAATCTAAATAGCGAAATAGAAAGACAATGCCCACATTAATACAAGATGAAAGAACTGCATTGTCCAATTATTGTCCATACAATAATTCTTTTCATACTATGAGAAAAGAAAAGTACAACTAGTAGCAGCTCCACAAAATAGTCTTCTAAAAGGCGATCCTCACTAAGCTTCCTTCTAGTACACGATACCTGTCAACCTGTACGCCGAAGCAAGAGTGAGTCCAAAGACTCAGCAAGCAAACCAAAGACTTAAACTTAAACATGTCACACTCACACTAAGCCATTAACATTAAAGAGATGCACACTATCATCAAATCACAAGGGTACTCATGGTCCTTACTCTTATCTAGCAACACATATTATATTCACATGAGCATGCTTTAGTCTATCATATTTCTATTCTAAATCATGAGCATTACATCATACACATGTACATATTTCATACACCTAACATGTAGCATGATTCGTCCACACATTCTTTTTCATTCCATAGATATCTCTATCACTAAAGCATAAAATTTAGCATAAGGGAAAAGAACAAGCTAGCATGATGACTACTTTCTTTTCACACGCTCTTTTTGTATCTAATTGAATAATTTACTTGCAGTTTTAACATAATAAAATCACATGCTCATAGCTTCACATTTTTATAGCATGAATTGAAGGTTAAAACATTGTAAAACCATTTAGCAACAATAAGCATTTAAGTATGAAACTTTATACTAATCGAGCATTTCAACTAGCATGGAATCCAAATATTATTCATGCATTTATCATGTACATAATCACACTTTACTTGATGTTCTTATTGTTGCCCAGCTAGCTAGCCCAGAGGGGGGGTGAATGGGTTATTAAAATTTGATCTTTGATTAATACATGTTCACTAAAAAGATTACAACAACTTAAACGAAGGTTAGAGTTAGAGGAAATAAGATAGCAAACACACAAAACACAACCACAAGACAGTAGGATTTTTATCCTGGTTCGGAACTCCTTTCCACAGGAGACCTACGTCCAGTCCCTGAGCAATACCTAAGGATTTCACTAATCAAGGGTACAGTCCCCCTTAAGGACACAACAACACCCTGGATACCACCAGGTCTTCCTTCACACCAGAAGGGAACAACACCCTGGATACCACCATGTCTTCCTTCACACCAGAAGGGAACAACACAAAGAGAGGTTTGAAAGACAAGCCCCTAGATCAAACTGCAACAAGCAATGATCTGAAGGACCTAGCACTGAGAGCAAAAGAATCTAAATCTAGGCTCACTCTCAGAACTACACAAGCTCTCTTCAAATGATCTTTCACTAGCTAGTAGAGAGCAAAAGAGCAAAAGCTAAGAGGAATGAAGTTTTCTGCTCTAAAACTTTCTTCAGAAGAATTTGAATGTTTTTCTTGAACGTTGTATCTTCTGTTCTTCTGACTTGTATATATATCTTCAATTTGAAATCTAGACGTTAAAGAGTCTGTTGTCTCTCTTTTGAGTAGTCGTTAGACTGAATGACATCTGGAGTCTTGGAAGCTTCTTGTCAACAGTCTTTTGATTACTTGAGCACGCAAAGAGATGAGATCTTCAAAGATATCCGATGGCTTCTATTTGTTTAACGTTGTACCATGAAGCTAGTTCAGAGGTCTGCACAGATGTCAATTTTAAATAGCAGACAGATAAGCTGTCTCTGATGTCAGTCAACGTCAGTAGCAATAGTCAAGAAAATAGTAATGCCAAATAGCTTTAGTCTAAAGGACGTTATCAGAGTAGGCACGATAAAGGATGATATGGTCTGCATGCATGCAGAGATATGTTCAGATCTCATAAATGCAAAAGCGTCAGAGAGATGTCTACGTGGACTTTGACTGGTCAATGCTTTAAGATGAATAAGATATCAAGATATGAAATTGATGACTGTATGGCTTATGAAATCGTTATGAGTCATAGCAAATCGTTATGAACACTTACAAAGTCGTTATGAACTCTAAGGAAATCGTTGCGCAAAGCAAGTCGTTATGAACACTTACAAAGTCGTTATGAACTCTAAAGAAATCGTTACGGCTATAGAAATCGTTACAGCTAGCAAGTCGTTACGAGTTTCAAAGAAAACGTTACGAGAACTAAAGAAATCGTTACGGCTATCAAGTCGTTACGAGTTTCAAAGAAATCGTTACGAGAGCTAAAGAAATCGTTACGGCTAGCAAGTCGTTATGAATTCTAAAGAAATCGTTGCGAGAACTAAAGAAATCGTTACGGCTGGTAAGTCGTTACGAGTTTCAAAGAAATCGTTACGAGAACTAAAGAAATCGTTACGGCTATCAAGTCGTTACGAGTTTCAAAGAAATCGTTACGAGAGCTAAAGAAATCGTTACGGCTAGCAAGTCGTTATGAATTCTAAAGAAATCGTTGCGAGAACTAAAGAAATCGTTACGACTGGTAAGTCGTTACGAGTTTCAAAGAAATCGTTACGAGAACTAAAGAAATCGTTACGGCTAGCAAGTCGTTATGAGTTCTAAAGAAATCAATGCACAAATCCTTATGAATCAATTAGGAAATCGTTATGAAAACAAATCGTTACGAAGTCTAAAGAAATCGTTATGGTATCGATTTGTTTGCAATTTGGTCAGAAAGGAAATCGATCATAATACTTATAAATTGAGAGTCTTACCTGATTGTCTTGAACTTTCTTTTGCTTTTATTTCCTGTCCTCAAGACTCAAGTAATTCATTAGTAATGTTTTGTTAATCATCAAAATTAATATATAAATAAATGAATTATTTTATATGGGGAAAGTTTGGTCATCAATCTCCCCATTTTTGATGATGACAAAATATACTAAACATTATACAACACAAACATGTTTTTCAGAATAGTTTTAGTTTTCTCCCCCATTTTGTCAATAAGCAAAAAGATAGTCGATGAGACAAAGAAGAGAGAAATCATTGTATTAAGTGGGAGGAAGATAGTACATAGGAGACAACAAAGAGGCATGCTGTGAGATGACAGCCCATGCCTTGATCTCAAGGTCTTCAAAAGTCTGTTGGAAAACTCCAGAAGCAACTGAAAAATTAGGACCCATGGATGGAATGGCCCTTTGAATGTAAAGTTGCCGTTGCTTTTCCAGGAATTCTTCATACTGATGTGGGTCCAAGATGAATCTGAAGTAGGTGCTCTTTCCAAAGCTGGCACGATGGAGAAATCTATCCAGAGAGATTGGATAGAAAATCTTCTGATCAAGCAGATCCTGCTTCAGAGCATAGAAGGTTGTATATCTGGCTGCCCACTGAACATAGATCTCTTGAATTGGATTTATGGAGTTGAGATCCATGAAGGCTTCGGCTGAGAGTGGGCTTAGCTTGACGAACCAAGGAACTGTTGATGGCCTGTAATTGAAGATGGGGTTCCTTGTAGAGTGATTCCCATATGGTGGGAGTAAGCCTTTCACATTCAGAAATGAGTGGGGCCAAGGTTTGGGAAGAGATGCGGCCAGAGTGATATTCTCTGAAAATGAACCGCAAGAAGGAGGGTAATCTGCCTAACTTGGCTGACAAACGGCCCATCTGCCTAGCAAACATATCCAGTGCATGGGATCCAGCATCTGAGTCAAACACTAAAGAGTGTAGCTTTGGCAGAAGAACTGGAGAATCAACTTTGAGATCGGCAAAGTCCACTGTGAGGGGAAGATTTACTGGACGTTCTGATCTCAGCATCACTAAGGCTGAATGAAATTGGTAGAACTGTACTTCAGGCAGCTTGTTCAAATAGCAAAAATCACTGTACAGCTGAAAATTCTTGGCAATACGAATCTCTTTCAAAATAAAGGGTCCCCAAGAGTTCTTATGCTGAATAATGAACCACTCAGAAAGAGTGAGTGGGTGAGCTCGATGGGTAAGAGATTCTGCCCTGGCAGTCAAATATTTGCTGTATTGAGCTTTGTTGCCCTTGACATTGGCCCACTGATCTTCAGTCTTGAACTCAGTGCCCTCAAAGATTTTGGATTTTTGAGGGTGGGACAGCTGGGTAAGAGGAAGAACAATGTTTAGATGCTCAGAGAGGTTGAGGAAAGGAATACCATAGATGGTGGAGAGGATGCACTTTTGAACATATTCCTTATAGAGGGATCTTCTCTGAGGTTCGAGGGTAAGAGAGTACCAAAGAGGAGGAAATAATGGTGAGGAGGGGATGCTGACAGAGGATGATTGTTTCCTCTTTTTCTTGGCAGGACTGGGAGGATCAGTCCTGTGGATATGAGTGGCAGTGGAGAGAATGGTGATAAGGATATTTCTCTCAAAATCATCCGGCAGATTTGTGTCAAAGACACCAAGTAGTGAAGGTTTTTCCGGAATGATAGTGACAGAGGAAGGAGGAGTAGGAGGATAGAAAAGGTGTTTGGGATTGAAGGAAGAAGGTGGTGAAGGTTTGGGATTGAATGATGATGGAGCTGAGGTGTGAGAAGGAGTGGGAGAGAAGGAGGGTTGAGATGAAATGAGAGAGGAAGATGGTTGGGTGCGAGGCACAGGGTGTTTTACAGTTGGTGGTGCAGGAGGGGCTGTAGAAGGAGATGAAGGTGAAGAGAGGGTTGGAGTTGCAAGGGTAGAAGTGTCAGGGGCCTTAGTAGCTGTCATGGGCTCTTTCCCTTTGTCTTGACCTTCTCTGACAACTGAAGAGGGTCCTGATGACCCTGAAGCTAGCACTGGTGGCCCTGATGCTTGAGCTGATGGCCCTGCTGGCCGAGACTCTTGAGCTGGAGGCCCTGGTGGCCGGGGAACAGCAGCTGGTCTGCTCTGAGTAGCTGCAGGAGAAACTCCACTTGACCTTGAAAGAACTGCTAGCATCGACTTCATATCAGACATTTCTTTATTAAACCACTTCATTGCATTTCTGACTGAAGAGAGCTCAGAGGTGGTCGAAGCTTGACTAGCAAGCATCCCTTGCACACTGGACTGCACTGCTGACAGAATCTCTCCCTGAGCCTTCAACAATTCCAAAACCGGGTTCAGATTGACTTTCCTGTGGCTCTTTCTGAGTTTTCTGTGAGCTATCCTTTTGCCTTTCCTTTGAGGTGCTGGTCTTTCAATAGACTGCTCCCCCTGAGCAGGAGCTTCCTCTTCAACTTCTATTTGCTCCCCCTGAGCAGGAGCTTCCTCTTCAACTGGATCTACTGGAGCACTGGACTGCTCCACAGGAATTGATTCTTCAATGTGGCCTTCTGCCACAGCTTCTTCCATTTCAATTTCACCAGACTGTGAGTCGATTCGCGTGGAGAGAGCTGATTCAACTAAATTCCTAAGAATTGAGCCAATTATTGAGGTAGGCGAATCACTGGCTTTATCTGCCACTTCCTCCTCAACTACAGAAGCTGTAAGAGATTCTGGCTGAAATGCTGGTGCTACTGCCTACTGCTCTGCTGCTGACTGACTGCTTGCTGCTCTCTACTGCTGCTGCTCTGCTGGTGCTACTGCCTGCTGCTCTGCTGGTGCTACTGCTGCTGCTCCGCTGGTGCTACTGATGCTGCTCTGCTGCTGACTGAGCTGCTTGCTGCTCTGCTACTGACTCTTCTGCTTGCTGCTGCTCTGCTGGTGCTACTGCTGCTGATCTGCTGATGGTGTTACTACTGCCATTTCTGAACATCAGAATTTCTACATCACCAATTATGGCCTCTCCCTCGGCCACAGTGGTCTTAGACCATACACCTTCAATTACAGAGAAACCACTTTTCTTGAGATTTCTGGACCTTATACACTGGCCCATCTTCTCCACAACTGCCCCAGATAAATCTATTCCAAAGTGATTGAAAATCTTTGTAAGTAGATGAGCATAGGGCAATGAGACATTTAACTTACTTTTTGTATCCCATATTTGATCTCTGGCAAATTTCATCCTTTCCAACATGACTTGCGCCATATTAATCTCCTTTTGTTGAATCGCCCAAAACATCATATCAGAATCTGCCCTAGTGCACGTTGAGAAGGTGGCACTGCGAGGAACCAAAATTTGACAGATAATGAAATGAAGAAGACGGTTGTATGCATTCATCTGATTAATATCCAATTTTCCGTCTCTTAGCCTAAACCCTGGACCTATAATGCCAAGGCCATGAACCCCACTGAATCCAGACGTCTTCACTCCAAACAACATGTGCAACAACTCATGATCGACTTTAATTTGGATTCCCTTTACCGATGATACAAGGGACCCATCTGCCTCTGACCTTAAGCATACATAAAATGCTTTCACCAGGTCGGGATAGCTTACCTCGGTGAAAGTGGCAATTTCCATCCACTGCATCCTTCTCAGAGTTTCTGCTATACTTCCCATACCATTCTTCTCGAGATTTGGAACATCCACTGCCTTGTTTCCGCATACCTTTGTCTTCACGAAGGTGAACCTTTCCTGCTGTTCTGCGGTCAGGTACTCAGCACTGTAGCCCCCTACACTTCCGGAGATCATCGGAGCGGCCATGGGTAGAAAGGAGAAGAACTGTTCTGGAGAAGGAGATGATGGAAGAGATGGAAGCCCTCGAGGGATTCTTCGCGGGAAGAGGGGAAAGCTTCAAATCTTGCAGAGAGTCGATGCCGGAATCGTTAGGGCATCGGCTTTGGGTGAATAGATAAAGGAGAAAGGGTAAAGGTAGAAGATGAGTCGTTCCCAGAACGATTTGACTAATTAGAATTATTTTATCGAAAACAGGAAGCGCCAAAAGGCGGTAACGGCACAAGGCGACAAAAGGGTTTGACGAGTCAAACTGCTTTTAACACAATAGCGGTCAAGGAAGAGTAAATAAACTGAGTTTTGCTTAAAGTGAGAGAGAGAGAGAATTTTCATTTATTCTGAAAAATTTATATGCCATTTTAAATACAGGAATCTTTTCACAAATTGCACATCCCTAATTCCCTTCTAAGAGATGTAAATCTCTCTTCAGGTAGGGCTTTTGTGAAGATATCTGCTAGTTGGCTATTTGTATCAATAAAGGATATTTCTATATTTCCATTTGCAACATGATCACGAATAAAATGATATCTAACCTCAATATGTTTTGTCCTTGAGTGCTGAACTGGATTCTTGGTCAGATTAATGGCACTGGTGTTGTCACACAGCAATGGAATTGATTTGATATTTAATCCAAAGTCTTCAAGTTGTTGCTTTATCCAAAGGAGTTGTGTACAGCAACTTCCAGCAGCTACATATTCAGCTTCAGCTGTTGATAGTGCCACTGAGTTTTGTTTCTTTGAGGACCATGATATCAAACATCCTGCAAGGAATTGACAACAACCACTGGTGCTCTTTCTATCTATCTTGCATCCAGCATAGTCAGCATCAGAATATCCTACTAAATCTATTTCACATGATTTTGGATACCAAAGACCTAAATCATGAGTTCTAGCTAAATATCTAAATATTCTTTTTACAGAAATTAGGTGTGATTCTCTAGGGTCTGCTTGATACCTAGCACACATGCATACACTAAACAAGATGTCTGGTCTACTTGCTGTTAAATAAAGTAAAGACCCTATCATACCTCTATAGTTCTTTTGATCTACCTTTTTACCATTTTGATCACTGTCCATTCTGGTTGATGTGCTCATTGGAGTTGACAGTGGTTTGGCATTATCGAATCCAAACTTCTTCAGGAGTTCCTTGGTGTATTTGGCTTGACAGATGTGGGTGCCTTCCTTCCCTTGCTTGACTTGCAATCCAAGGAAGTAGTTTAGCTCCCCCATCATACTCATTTCAAATTCTCCCTGCATAAGCTTCTCAAAATACTTGCAAAGAGATTTGTCAGTAGAACCAAAAATGATATCATCTACATAGATTTGAACTAATAGTATGTGATTGACCTTTGACTTTATGAATAATGTGCTATCTACTTTGCCTCTATTGAAACCATGATTTAACAGAAAGAGCTAAGCCTTTCATACCAGGCTCTAGGTGCTTGTTTTAAACCGTATAATGCCTTATGGAGTTTGAAAACATGATTAGGAAATTCGGTGTCATCAAAACCTGGAGGTTGTTCAACATACACTTCCTCTTTTATAAAACCATTTAAGAATGCTGATTTAACATCCATTTGAAATAGTGTCAAGTTTAGAGCTGATGCATATGCAAGTAAGATTCTAATAGCCTCAAGTCTAGCTACAGGTGCATAGGTTTCATCGAAATCTATGCCTTCCTCTTGAGAATAGCCCTGAGCTACCAATCTGGCCTTGTTTCTTAGGATTACACCAGTTTCATCCAATTTGTTTCTGAACACCCATTTGGTGCCAATAACTGGATGATCTGATGGTCTAGGAACAAGTGACCATACTTGGTTTCTCTTGAATTGATTTAATTCATCTTGCATGGCTATTATCCAAGATTCATCAGTTAAAGCTTCATTGACTGTCTTAGGCTCTATCTGAGAAACAAAGGCTAAATAATCACAAGGGATTACATTACCTCTTGTTCTTACCCCTATGGATGGATCACCAATGATATTCTCAAGTGGGTGATCTTTCTTGTATCTCCATTCCTTTGGAAGATTTTCATGAGTAATTTCTTCTTGTTGTAATTCTTCCAGAGGTGGATCATCCTTGTCCTCAATTGATGTATCTTTAAGCTTTTTGGACAGTCATCTGCATCATCATTATCACTATCTACTTCCTTTCTCAAGGAAGGGTTAGTTTCATCAAAAATAACATGCACAGTTTGTTCAATTAATAGTGAGCGTTTATTGAAAACTCTATAGCCTCTGGGTTTAGAAGTATACCCCATAAAGATGCCTTCATCTGACTTGGCATCCAACTTACCAATGTCCCTTTTTCCGTTGTTGTGAATAAAGCAAGGACATCCAAAGATTCTGAAATGACTTACCTTGGGCTTCTTTCCTTTGAACAACTCATATGCAGTCTTCTTCAGTATTGGCCTGATCATTACTCGGTTGACAATGTAACTGGCTGTGTTGACTGCTTCAGCCCAAAAATATCTTGGTAGCTCATATTCAGAGAGCATGGTTCTTGCCATATCCAAGAGAGTTCTGTTCTTCCTCTCAGCTATACCATTTTGCTGTGGTGTCCTTGGTGCTGAGAAATTGTGCTGAATTCCTTGATCATCACAGAATCTAGCAAACTTTTCATTTTGGAACTCACCACCATGGTCTGATCGAATGGACACAATACTGAACTTCTGATCTTTCTGGACCTTCTTACTGAAACTGACAAAATTATCAAAACTATCATCTTTATGCTCTAAGAATGATACCCATGTGAATCTTGAGTAGTCATCTACTATGACAAATCCAAAATTCTTTCCTCCAAGACTGGTAGTCCTCATTGGTCCAAATAGATCCATATGTAGGAGCTCTAAGGGTTTTGAGGTAGTCACCACTGTCTTTGACTTGAAGGAACTCTTTGTGTGCTTTCCCTTACTCACAGGTGCTTTCCCTAGCACAGGGTCTAAACACTTTCCAATTTTCCATTGACTTTTGGTAGACCTTCCACAAGATTCCTCTTTCTGAGCTTGTTCAATCCGTCCAAGCTGCAGTGGCCTAGTCTTCTGTGCCACAGCTCAGTTGATTTGTCTTTGCTGGCTGCCAGACACACATTTTGCTCTTTGAGTTCTTCAAGGTAGAGCACGTACAGATTCTTCTCTCTATTTGCTTCAAAGATGACTGCTCCATCCTTTAGTATGCTGCACTTTGATTCTTGAAACTTGATTTGATGACCTCTATCACACAGCTGACTTATACTGATGAGGTTGTGCTTTAATCCTTTGACTAATAGCACATCTTCTATGACTGTTTTTCCTTTGCTATTTACTGATCCACTGCCTACTACAGTTCCTTTCCCATTATCTCCATAAGTGACTGTTCCTTCTTCAGCTTGGAGATGGGAAAACAGCTTCAGGTTTCCTGTCATGTGCCTTGAACACCCACTATCCAAATACCATTTGGATGCTCGAGGATTAACCTGAAATTAAGACATCAAGCTTTAGGTACCCAAGTTCTTTTGGGTCCTGATGGGTCAGTATCATTATTTTTTACTTTCATTATCCACTTCTTATGTCTTGTTGGACAGGTGGATTTTAAATGACCTAGCTTATTACAGTGACTACAACATGATGTTTTTGTTACTCTTTCAATATACTTAAAATTAGCTTTATAGGCTGTATTTTCCTCAGGAACAAATCTTGGAGTTGGATACACCTTAGGTGGAATTATAGTTTCTGCATTTTCAGGTGGTGTGTAGCCTACACCATCTTTTCTCTTACCTGAGCGTCTAGCTCCTTTTAATATTAAGGGATTCTTACCATTTGTAAATTTTTCTAATGTGCTTGCTAATTTCTCATTCTCTTCATTTAGATTTTTAATCTCTTTTCTTAATTCATCTACACTTTCTTGTTTTTCTAATTTTGTTATTTGTTTATTCTTAACTTTTAAGTCTTCACACAACAATTCATTTCTTCTTTTTAGTTCGATTAATTGCTTTTCTAGTTCTTCATTTTCTGTTTTTAAGTCTGAGTTAGTGTTTTCTAAGCATGTATTATTCTTCTTACTAATCTTAAGTAATTTAGACACCTCTTTATATTTGTCGTAAAGTTCATTAAAGGCGCTTTCCAAATTGTCAGAATCTGAATCAGAATTATTACAAGAATCGAAAGAAGAGTCAGAGGTTACCTTTTCTTCGATGTTGGCCATGAGAGCCAGGTTGGCTTCTTCTTCATCACTGCTTGAGCTTGACTCACTGTCTGAGTCACTGCTGTTCTCCCAAGCAGCTGCCATTGCCTTTTTCTTGTATCTTCTGAACTTCTTGGAGCTATCCTTCTTCTTGTGATCATTTTTCTTTAGCATTGGACAATCTGCCTTGATATGTCCAGGCTTCTTGCATTCATAACAGATGGTCTCTCCTTTCTTCATTTCTTTGCCATCTGATCTTTTGAAGTCTTTATTTTTCTTAAAGTACCTTCTGCCGGATTGAATTTTTTCTTCTTGGCCAGGATGCGTTGCAATCTCTTAGAGAGCATTGCTTCTTCATTTTCGCTGTCTACCTCACTCCCGCTAGAGCTTGCTTCTGATGACTCTTCTTCTGCTTTCAAAGCATTGGAGTGCTTCTTTCTGCTAGATGATTCTCCTAGCCTTTCCATGTTGATCTCATGGGCCATGAGGGACCCGATGAGCTTTTCTACTGACATTCTCTTAAGGTCATTAGCTTCTTCGATAGCTGTGACCTTTGGTGTCCATGAAGATGGCAAGGATCTGAGAATCTTTCTTACCATATCTGCAATCTCATAGGACTTTCCTAGACTGGCTAAACCATTGGTGATGTCAGTGAATCGACTGAACATCTGGGTGATTGACTCACCTGACTGCATTTGAAATCTCTCATACTGAGTGACAAGAATGTCGATTCTTGTCTCCTTTACTTTATCTGTACCTTCGTATGTGATCCTTAGCTTTTCCCACATTTCCATGGAGGATTTGCAGGCTGAGACTCTTTTAAACTCCTTCTTGCTTAGAGCACAACATAAAATGCTCTTGGCTTTACAGTTCAAGGAGATTTTCTTTCTGTCTTCATCTGTCCATTGTGCTTTCTCATTTGTGACAACCAGGTCACCTTCTTCTACTATCGACCAGATTTGATAGTCGTGGCCTTGTAGAAAATATTCCATTCTGGTCTTCCAATACGGATAATCTTCACCATCGAACAAAGGGTGTCTGTTGACTGACTGACCTTCGAAGTTGCCTTGGGCTGCCATTGATCTTTGCTCTTCAGATCGTTGGATCTTCTTCTTTGTCGAAGAGACTCGCTCTGATACCACTTGTTGCCCAGCTAGCTAGCCCAGAGGGGGGGGTGAATGGGTTATTAAAATTTGATCTTTGATTAATACATGTTCACTAAAAAGATTACAACAACTTAAACGAAGGTTAGAGTTAGAGGAAATAAGATAGCAAACACACAAAACACAACCACAAGACAGTAGGATTTTTATCCTGGTTCGGAACTCCTTTCCACAGGAGACCTACGTCCAGTCCCTGAGCAATACCTCAGGATTTCACTAATCAAGGGTACAGTCCCCCTTAAGGACACAACAACACCCTGGATACCACCAGGTCTTCCTTCACACCAGAAGGGAACAACACCCTGGATACCACCAGGTCTTCCTTCACACCAGAAGGGAACAACACCCTGGATACCACCAGGTCTTCCTTCACACCAGAAGGGAACAACACAAAGAGAGGTTTGAAAGACAAGCCCCTAGATCAAACTGCAACAAGCAATGATCTGAAGGACCTAGCACTGAGAGCAAAAGAATCTAAATCTAGGCTCACTCTCAGAACTACACAAGCTCTCTTCAAATGATCTTTCACTAGCTAGTAGAGAGCAAAAGAGCAAAAGCTAAGAGGAATGAAGTTTTCTGCTCTAAACTTTCTTCAGAAGAATTTGAATGTTTTTCTTGAACGTTGTATCTTCTGTTTTCTGACTTGTATATATATCTTCAATTTGAAATCTAGACGTTAAAGAGTCTGTTGTCTCTCTTTTGAGTAGTCGTTAGACTGAATGACATCTGGAGTCTTGGAAGCTTCTTGTCAACAGTCTTTTGATTACTTGAGCACGCAAAGAGATGAGATCTTCAAAGATATCCGATGGCTTCTATTTGTTTAACGTTGTACCATGAAGCTAGTTCAGAGGTCTGCACAGATGTCAATTTAAATAGCAGACAGATAAGCTGTCTCTGATGTCAGTCAACGTCAGTAGCAATAGTCAAGAAAATAGTAATGCCAAATAGCTTTAGTCTAAAGGACGTTATCAGAGTAGGCACGATAAAGGATGATATGGTCTGCATGCATGCAGAGATATGTTCAGATCTCATAAATGCAAAAGCGTCAGAGAGATGTCTACGTGGACTTTGACTGGTCAATGCTTTAAGATGAATAAAATATCAAGATATGAAATTGATGACTGTATGGCTTATGAAATCGTTATGAGTCATAGCAAATCGAACTCTATGAACACTTACAAAGTCGTTATGAACTCTAAGAAATCGTTGCGCAACTAGCAAGTCGTCGTTATGAACACTTACAAGTCGTTATGAACTCTAAAGAAATCGTTACGCTATAGAAATCGTTACAACTAGCAAGTCGTTACGAGTTTCAAAAAAATCGTTACGAGAACTAAAGAAATCGTTACGGCTATCAAGTCGTTACGAGTTTCAAAGAAATCGTTACGAGAGCTAAAGAAATCGTTACGGCTAGCAAGTCGTTATGAATTCTAAAGAAATCGTTACGAGAACTAAAGAAATCGTTACGGCTAGTAAGTCGTTACGAGTTTCAAAGAAATCGTTACGAGAACTAAAGAAATCGTTAGAGTCGTTACGAGTTTCAAAGAAATCGTTAAAGAAATCGTTACGGCTAGCAAGTCGTTATGAGTTCTAAAGAAATCAATGCACAAATCCTTATGAATCAATTAGGAAATCGTTATGAAAACAAATCGTTACGAAGTCTAAAGAAATCGTTATGGTATCGATTTGTTTGCAATTTGTACTTATAAATTGAGAGTCTTACCTGATTGTCTTGAACTTTCTTTTGCTTTTATTTCCTGTCCTCAAGACTCAAGTAATTCATTAGTAATGTTTTGTTAATCATCAAAATTAATATATAAATAAATGAATTATTTTATATGGGGAAAGTTTGGTCATCACTTATATGCATTACATTCAATTACATGGATCTATAATTATTCACATATTATCTTATCCCTTCGACAAATCTACATGTTCATATTTTGTGTTGCATAAATAACATAGTTGTCTAAGTTTACTCACATACACCATTACATGACGAATTGTAATCTACATGATATGATACTAAGCATGACATTTCAATTGAGACATTAACATATGGAAAACATAAACGTAGCATGCTAATAAACTAGTTTTCACATGCAAGCACACTCTCATTTGCATTAACTCTCCCTCACATCTCATTTCACATAATTATCATATCATTTACTCTTGTTTTCGCTTATCACATATCATATCATTTGCACTCACCATGTGCCACATTCACATATCATTTCACCCTTTATTCATATTTCACTGCTTAAACAAATTGCCATGACACATAGTCCTAACTACCAGTAGAGGACACTAACAAATATCTCATTCTCATAACTCATCGCATAACACAACTCATCACATCTCATAACGCATAACACATAACACAACTCATAATCACATACCCACCACCTAGGCAATACAGTGGTGAATCTTGGTAACTGCGCAGACCGGGAGAAGCCCTCTCCACCCTATCCAGTGGTACTTGTCCACCTCCGGGATTTCCCTAATGCCTTTAGTTTGAACTTTTCACACATAGAGATTTCCATAGGGACTTTTCTATGTACAGCTCTCGATGCCTCTAGGGTAGCCGTGTCATTTTCGGCCCAATTATTACACATTACATTCACTTTATCGCATTTTCACACATTGTTCACATGTTTTACTTATTCTGTTGAATCATTTTATATGTTACATCCATAAATTCCACATGTCTCAGTTAACCTAACATGATACTACTGTTAACAGGATTTAAACACTCAAAAAATTATCCCAATCATATTGAAATCAATCAGTAAGTAAATCATCTCAATGGACACACTTTAATCTCTATTTTCATGTGAAATTTACATGAATATTACTTTCTGTTCCCCAATTAACATGAGAATTTAACCACAGCCTTATTGCAGGTTTCAAATCATACATGCAATTTTACATATTTTTTTGAGCTATGCAGGATTTACAGAAAATAAAACACTTAATTACATGTCGTCCATAAATCAGTTATCATGGAAACACAACATAAATGTCGGATTGGATAGTTCACAGACCTGTATCTAACATTCATATCATCATAGAAATTTTTCCCAAATTTATCTCACATTATACAATTTACTATAATTTTTACAAGAACCTACACATGCTTTCTATTTTCAATACAGAAATTGTAATAAATCACATGATCATGGGAAAAACTTCCAATTCGCAGGGCACGGACTGACATCCATACACATGATCTATAAAAATTATGTCATTCAAATTCCTCACGAATCAAGTGAACAGTAGGCTATCATATCCAAGGTCTTTATCTAACATGTATGTCAAATAAATATAGCCATTCATAATTTTACAGAAATTCACAAAATCTCACAACACCTGCCACCATTCATATTACATAGCATATAGCGTTTACAATATATCCTCAAGCGAAGGAAAATCCGGAAATTAATCATATATAAGGAAGAACAACTCACTGTTCTGTCCTGATGAACTAAACGGCAAGGTCTGGCCGTTCAAAGGGATTAACGGCATCATCGTCTGCCGCTAACTGTAGATCTTAACGGCAAGGGGAATTGCCGTTAAGTTCCTGTCTGTGCAGAAACACAAACCGGACTCCAGGGATTTGGTGAATGTGGGGTTCCAGGACTCGAGGAAAAATCCGTAAAAATACTAAGACTCAAGGGGACATGTATAGGATCAAGATCTAGGTTTACTTGCCTTTCTAAAAACCTCCAAAGGGATCTAAGTTGTTGTTGAAGCTCTCCTTGGGCAGTCCCAAGAAGCCTCCAAAAGAGCTCTCCTCCGAGTTCTGTGGCGTTGTAGCTTCCAGTCCGTGGTCGGGGAAGCCTCCTCCTATGTCCAAGCTAGCTTCTTGTTGCGGTAGATCGCCGGATGAAGCTCCAAACCGCCGGATCAAAGCATGCAAAGTCCAGCTCTCCACCAGTTCGAGCTAGGGCTTTCTCTCCTCTTGCAAAAGGCCAAGATAAGCTTTTTCTAGTGTAGAAAGGGTTTAGTTTATAGGAGAGTGGTTTGGGATATCTCGGAGGATGTGATGGGATCCCCCAATGGTTGGGCTTGCTTGCCCCCGGAGTTTCGGGGTCTGCTGCGCATGCATGTCAGAGAAGTAGACGTCCATATCTCTGGACGTTTATATAAGCATTGGCTTCCATCGAGGTGGACGCTGACTCATCATGGACGTCCATCCATGTTGACGCCAATTGGCCCTTCGGCCAGAACTTAAAATCATGCAGAAACCATGCTTAACCCATACATATATACATGCAATATATATGAGGTATAACATGAATATTACTACACCATGCAATCAACAATATTTATACCTAGACATACACATGCATACATAAGTACACTAAGATAATATGTACGTAGATATCTACCTATGCGTACATGATGTTTTACATAAGCGTGACTCAACACGCGGCAAAATAAAATGACAAGAATTGCGAGGGCTTCACAATCATTAGGAGGCAATATGAATTACGTTAGCTAGGAATAATCTATTCAAGAAAATAGTTCTTGCATGCACACACTTGATTTGACATATATATATATATATATTATATATATATATATATAGTATACACTCACGGATGTAACATACTTATGTACATTATGCATGAAATAGATAGATACAACATGCGCACCGGTAATTAGATTAAACTTGCACAACATTACTTTTTTTTTTGATAGGTAAACTGGTTGGGGAGGGGGAAAGGTAAGGAGAGGGCCCGGGATCGATCCCGGGTCCTCCCGCTTCCCCCCTTCCATTTTGGCAAGGGGGGAAGCCACTGCGCTACACCGTAGTTCCTACATTACTTAAGTACTATATGCATGGGATTCTTAATTGCACAATTTAGCTAATTGCCTATTCTCACCTTACTATCATAAAAATACATGCATGTTATTCGCATGAGGAATATAGAATTACAATATACACTACTAAATACACCTACCATACTTGCGACAATCAAATGCACATGCACAAATTATAAGTAAATAAAAATTCAGGGCATCACACCAAGCAACATCTAATCCACCCAATCCATACAGGAGGAAACTTCATTTTCCGCATCATATAGTAGATAAAGTCCCAGGAAACTGAGTCAAATGCTTTGCATAGATCAACTTTTAAGCAAATACGAGTACCTTTGCTCTTAGAATGCAGATCTCTTGCAAGATCATTTGCAAGAAGAATATTACTCTGGATATTCCTACCTCGAATGAATGCCGTCTGATTCTGGCTGATAATAGAGGGGAGAACAAGTTGCATCCGGTTAGCCATCAGCTTAGTGATTATCTTGTAGATGAAATTACAAAGAGAGATAGGTCGGAATTGATCAAGGGAATCAGCATTAGGCTTCTTCGGAACCAGTGCAATGAAAGTAGAATTGATCTGCTTTTCCCAAGAGCCCTCTTGGAAAAAAGAAAGGATAGCACTAGAAACAAGGTCTCCAACAATATCCCAAGTAGAGATAAAGAACTCCACAGGAAACCCATCCGGACCAGGGCTTTTATCCCGGGGACTACTGAAAACCACCTATCGGATATCTTCTTTGTTGAAAGGTTGCATGATAGAAGCGACTTCAGTCTGAGAAAGGGAAGCTCGAACCTCAAGAGTGGGAAGCTTCTTTTCATGAGCTTTATTCAAAAGAGAATGGTAGAACGATAAAGCATGGGATCTGATCTCATCATCGCCATACAGAACAGTACCATCAGTAGTTTTGCAGCTTTTGATAGAGTTGTGAACTCGACGAGCCTTAATAGCAGCATAGAAGAACTTAGTGTTAGAATCTCCAAGGGACAACCATTGTTGCTTGGACTTTTGTTTAGCGAACATTTCTTCATTGTCGAGAGCTTGAAGGTAAGCAGTACGACACAAATTTTATTTTTCTTGAATCATGGCATTTTGAGGGTCATCTTCAAGAAGATGCTGGTAATGAATGAGCTCATCCCTAGCTTTTGAAGTATTAGTCTGAACTGAACCAAAAATTGTCTTATTCCACTCCCTCAAGGCATTCTTAACAAATTTGAGCTTCTGACAAACTTGGTAGAGAAGTGTGCCATTAACGTGCTTGTTCCATGCTTCATACACAACAGAGTGGAAACTTGGGTGGGAAGTCCACATTTTGATAAATTTGAAAGGCCTAGGCTTAGAAGTTCTACTGATCTCATTAGTTTTCACTAAAAGCAAAGAATGATCAGAGATAGTCATATTTTCATAAGCAAGCATTCCATCTTCATAGGTATTTGTCCAAGAGGAATTAACCAGAGCTCTGTCCAGCCGAGCTAAGATATGCTGGCTACCACCTTTCCTATTACACCAGGAAAAAGAGTTCCCAGTATGAGGCATATCAAGTAACTTCGCAGCATCAAGAAAACATTGAAAGTCTGACAAGTGCCTTGGCAGTATTGTGCGGCCTCCTTTTTTCTCTTGAGGATATCGAACTGTATTTAAATCACCCATGATGAGCCACAGTTGGATATAGAGTGAGAGAGATTAAGAAGCTCTCTCCAAAGTGTCTGTCTTTCACCCACCAGATTGGAGCCATAGACGGCAGTTAAAGTAAAGCTTTCATTAGTCTTCCTGTTGGAACAGTGAACATGAATGTATTGAGGACTCTCAGCAAGAAGAGTTAGAGAAAACAGCTCATGTTTCCAAATGATCCACACTCTACCACCCGGGGAGCTTCTGTAGTTGTGAATAATACTGAGTTGAGGGCCAAATAACTTCCTCACTTGCTCCAGATTGGATTCTTTAATTTTGGTTTCACACATGATAGTAATATCACTCTTGTAGAAAGAAATCTCCCTCTTAATCGCCAGCTTCTTAGATCTGTTGTTCATACCCCTCACATTCCAGGAAACAATATGCACGGCAACTATTCATGTGACATACCCCTTAGCCGAGTCTTAGCCCAGCCTACCATACTCATCTTGTCCACATCCTTTAGCTTTGAGGTGTCAAATCGAGTGTCTAAAAGAAGTGGAGAATCTGATGAATAATCACAAGTATTAGAGTAATTGCAAGAGTCTATACCTTTGGACTTGGCAGCCCGATCTCCTGAAGAATTAGAATCCTTACAAGTTTCCTTCTTCTGCATTTTAGAGATCCCCACCTTTCTATTATCCTCAGCCGTGAGAGAGTGAGTGTAACGACCCTCTTCATACCGGTACGATTATACCAATCCCCATCGGTATAAAGGGCGTCATTACAGTGGGATAAAACCCAACGCTAGCCGATAGGTTGAAACGTACGTGAATAGTAATTTACTATAGCGGAGTTTAAAATAAACAATTCAACTTGGGCTCATACATTCACAAAATATTCCAGCACATTGTTCAAGCTGAGAAATAAAAGTACAACTAAAATCTACTCCTCACGAGCTACTCCTCCAATAGATCGACCTTCGCTATGCCTTCCTCCAAAGTAGCAACACCTGTCTCACCTGTACGCCGGAGCAAGGGTGAGTCCAAAGGCTCAGCAAGTAAAACAAAGACTTAAACTCAAACATGCCACCTTCACATTAAGCTATTAGACACTAAAGTATACACACTATCATTCATATTACAAGAATACACATGGAACACACATTCAACTATCAACACGATTTTGAATCATTTAACCATGCTTTGTTCTATCACATGTTTATTCTAAATCATGGATGCTAATGCTATACACTTGTACATACGTTCTATTTACATGTAACATGAGACATTCATTCACACAATTATCCATTTCATGATATAATTTTACAATTAGAACATGGAAGTTGACATAAGGAAATGAGCAACCTAACATGATGACTATTCACTTTTTTCACATGTACCTTTCATATGGAATTTCACATTTCACTTGCTGGTTTTTAATGTAATTTATTCTCATATGCATGGTTTCATAGTTCATAGCATGAATTGTAAGGTCTAGAATATCGTCAATTGATTGGCAAATCCAACCGATTTAAACATGAAACTCTATGCTAATTACTCATCACTCCTAGCATGGAATCTAAACATTCTTACTTATGTTTATCACATTCCTAACCATACTTTACTTGCTGTTTTGACATGAATTGGATTTAATTGCATGGAATTAGATTTATTCGCACACAATCTCATTCATTAGGTAGCTTCTCATATTTATTGTTCGTATTACACGAATAACAGGGTCAAATATATTTATTTACATGCGCTATCACATGAATAGAAATAATTTACATGACATTGTGCTAAACATGATATTGTAAGGATGTTAAACATGACATTGCAATGATGCTAAACATGATATTGCGACGAAGGTACCCAATACATGAACTTTCACGAGCATACCGCATTAACATATTTGTTTTCTCATGCAAGCACATTCTTATTAGCACTAACTCTACTCTTCACATAATCCTCACATTACTTACTCTTTCATTTTCACACATCACATTTCATGTCATTGTACTCATCACATGTCACTTTTGTATATCATTATGCACTTACTCATATTTCAATAATTTAAAGATGCCATGACACATAGTCCTAACTACCGATAGAGGACACAACGAACATCTCATACTCATGACTCATGTCACATAACTCATATCACATATCTTATGTCACATAGCCCATGTCACATAACTCATGTCACATACTCATATCACATAACTTATGTCACATAGCCCATGTCACATAACTCATATCACATAACTTATGTCACATAACTCATAACACATACTCACCACCTAGGCAATGTAGTGGTGAATCTTGGTAACTGCGCAGACCGGGAGAAGCACTCTCCACCCTGTCTAGTGGTACTTGTCCACCTCCGGATTTTCCCCAATGCCCTTGGGACAAACTTATATCACATAGAGCCTTCCATAGGGACTTTTCTATGTACAGCTCTCGAGGCCCCTAGGGTAGCAGTGTCATTCTTGGCCCAATTATTATACATTTACTTATTCGCATTTTCTCTCTCATTATGCACACACTTTTCATAAATCACTTAATCACTTTACATACACTGGTGATCAATTATACATAACTTCAGTTAACCTAATCATGATACTACCCACAGAGTTTAAGCATTCAGTAAATTTACACTAATCATGTGGGGAAAACACATTATCAATCAAAATCATAATATCATGCTTTAAGGATTCATTTTCGCATGGAAATTTCATAAAGCACTCTACAGTAATCCAAATAACATGAGAATTTAACCACAGACTAATTTCAGGTTTTTTTTTTTTTTTGGTAAGTAATACCGGACTTTAGTATTGAATATAGGAAAAATGGAGATCATGTACAATGGAGGGACCATGCTACCACAGCCCAGTAGCTATGGACCCGAAGAAGGAGCAAGAAGCTCACTAAAGAGGTGCAAGATATACATCAAATCAACCAGCACCAAACAAAGGAATTCAAAGTCTTCTAATGTTGAAGTTTCTTAGAATTCTATTGGACCTAGGGGTAGAGTTGAGCGCCTGAATGTGGAATTCAGTAGTGCAGCGTATATCTGAAAGAATGGACAGCAGCACTTGCATTTTGCTCCGATGTTTGGCATCAAAGATTCTCGAGCACCTCTCCTTCCAGATCCACCAAAGAGCAGCCCTAAAGGAAGCGAATGCCACACAGGTTGCAGCGCCAGAAGCATGGAAGCTCAAGATCAGACTTTCACACTCAGCAGAAATAGTCTCCTTTGGCCTACGATGGATATCCAATCTATGCAAAAGATTTATCCAAATCCATGAGCTGTAGGAGCACTGGAAGAAAAGGTGATTGACATACTCATCATGCATTTTACAAAGAACACAAATATTGGGGCCATACAAACCCCGCCTTTGAAGAGCATCAAAGGAAGGGATACCACCCATCATAACATGCCAAGCATGGAGGGAGTGCTTCTGAAAAGTCGGCCTCTTCCAGACAAGATGAAACCATGAGACTTTTGGATAGGTGACATGCCAAGCATGGAGGGAGTGCTTCTGAATAGTCGGCCTCTTCCAGACAAGATGAAACCATGAGACTTTCGGATAGGTGACTCTTTTCAGATCTTGAATGTGATTACTACTGATGACTCCATTGTTATGCCTCCAAATAACAGAATCCTCTTGATCACCATATATAGGAATGCAAAGAATACGGGGCCAAAGATCAAGCATCTCACTAGAAGTGGGAGTAGGTAGACACCATCTCCCATCTTGGATGAAGGTACTTACAGTGGCAGTAGAGGGCAGCCCAAGTAAGTATCTGATGTACTCACCCCCAAGAGCATTAAAGGATTGACCATCAATCCAAGGATCCTCCCACAAGCTGATTGAGTCTCCCTTACCAACTTTATATGTCACATTAGACCTCATCCAATCTCTAACCTGTAGAATGCCCTTCCATGCATGAGAATGATAAGGTTTTGCTTGAGCTGACCAAATAGTGTTCTTTTTTAGATATCTGCCCTTCACCCATTGAGTCCATAAGGTTTGTTGATTAGAAAGGATCCTCCAGAGCTGCATAGTAATCATTGCAGAATTCCAAAGAGATAGTCTCCTGAAGCCCAGTCCGCCCTCTTCCTTTGGTCTGCACAACCACGCCCACTTGATTAAGTGAAAAGGCTTATACTCCCCAGAAGCATGCCAAAAGAAGTTCCTCAGCAGTCTCTCAACATCACCAATAAGCCTCTTAGGCAAGATGAAAGAAACAGCCCAATAAACAACATAAGAATTCAGCACAGACTTAATCAATTCCACTCTTCCAGCTTTAGATAGCAATCTAGTTTTCCAAGAAGCAATGTGATTAGTGATTTTCTGAATAATTGGAGCACAATGTGAAGTAGTCAATCTAGTGGAAAATAAAGGAAGACCCAAGTAGGTGGTTGGTAAAGTCCCCTCCTGAACCCCCAACGCACTAATCAAAGCTCCTTTATGATGATGAATGGCCGCCCCAACAAATATCTTACTCTTAACAGCATTCAACTGTAACCCAGAGTAGTTGTGAAAAGCCATGAGAATATCCGAAATACATTTGGTAGAAGAAATGGTAGGCTTCAAGAAAAGGAGAAGGTCATCTGCAAAGATGAGGTGAGACAACCTCACAGCACCAAAGGTTGGTACTATAAGAGTACCATTCCGCCACCTTCTCCTCAATAAGCATAGAAAGACCCTCCATGGCGATACAGAAGAGATAAGGAGATAGAGGGTCTCCCTGCCGAATGCCATTAGAAGATCCAAAGTAACCAACCGGACTTCCATTAAGTAACACCGAGAAAGATACAGTATTAATGAGGATTGCAATCCACTCAACCAGCCGATCAGGGAAACCCATCTTTCTAAGCACAAGAAGATGAAGTCCCGATTAACCATATCAAAGGCTTTCCGAAGATCAACCTTCATGCAAAGAGTGTTACCACGATGCTTGGAATGAATATCTCTAACCATATCATTTGCAATCATAATACTGTCTTGAATTTTTCGCCCCTTGATAAATGCAGACTGGTGTTTGCTAATCAGGTGAGGCATAAACTCTTGCATACGATTAGCAATCAACTTTGCAATAATCTTGTAAATAAAGTTACACAAGGAGATAGGCTGAAACTGATCAAAAGAATCCGCCGAATCAGTCTTAGGAATCAGAGAAATCAAATTGTGATTTACCTGTCGCAGCCAATGACCTCCCTTGAAAAAGTAATGAACAGCAGCCAAAACATCATTACCCACAATATGCCAACAAATCTGATAGAAATCGGAGGGAAATCCATCAGGCCCGGGACTCTTGTTCTTAGGAGCACTCATGATAACCTTAGTAATTTCTTGATCAGTAATAGGCTTCAAGATGGACTCACGGTCATCATCAGAAAGGACTTTGGAAGGATGCAGATCTAGAATATCATAATGCTGTTGTTGATTTAGAAGACCAGTATAGAACTCAGTGGCGTGTTGTTTAAGTTGCTGCAAATCAGAAGTCACCTGCCCATCAGATAATCGACAATGCGGATGGTATTAATCATACGCCTCCCTTCAATACTAGCATAGAAAAACTTAGTGTTATCATCTGTCTGGGTCAACCAATGTTGCTTAGCCCTTTGCTGCGCATAAGCTCCCTCCATGCTTAAACAAGTGATATAGGCTTCCCGGGCATTACTTTCTTCCTGAATCAACCGGTCATTCATAGGATCTGTAGCAAGGTCCACTTGAGCTTGGTGCAAGACTTCACCTGCATTGGCCACCTTTCAAAAAATGATACCAAACTTGTAAGGCCCTCTAATTTCCGTCGCATTATTGCAATTATGTGTGAATGTTTATGCTTGTGTATGTATGTACATATTTACGTACGTATTAATTGGTATAATTACGTATGCATGTGTTATATTAAATATAAATAATGTATATATTGCATGATGATAGTGTGGATATAATACCATATACATATTGCATGTATATATGCTTGGTATGCATGGTTTTTTGCATAATTTAAAGTTCTGGCCGAAGGCCACCTTGGCGTCAAGCCCAGGCCGTTGAGCTGGTGTCAGCGTCCAGACATGGACGCCAACACTAACTCCGGCGTCCAGCGATATGGACGCCAACTTCTCTGACCTGCATGCGTTGCAGAGCCAGAAAATCCGGGAGCAAGGCATGGCCACCATTGGGGGATGTCCCCCAACGGCTCTAAGGCTGTCAAATCGGTATGGTGAGTGGGTGAGGGCTCTCATTAGGTCTGAACCCGAATTTGGTCTCTCCCACTTCTCACTTCACCTTGCAAGAGGAGAAATAGAGGAGAGAAAAACCCTAGAGAAGCCTGTGAGAAAAACCCATTTTAGAACCCTCAAATCCGACCCCTTGGACCTTGATCCGGCGTCCCCCTGCTGCAAGGAGGTTGCTGGACCAACGAGGAAGGCTTCCCCGACATCCCCTCGGCGTGGAGATCATCCAGGAGCCCGGAGGAGAGATCGTTTGGAGGCACTTCTGCAACTTCTTGGGACTGCCCAAGGAGGTCTTCACCAAGCCTAAATCCCTTGGAGGAATTTTATAAAGGCAAGTGACCTATCCTTGATGTCCCCTTATGAGTCTAGGATGGTTTTGTGAATTTTAAGGATTTTTCCTCGAGTCCTAGACCCTCCAATTCACCCAAGATTCAGAGCTCGGGTCTGTGTTTCTGCACAGACCTGGTTAGACGGCAAGGTCCCTGGACGTCCAGATCATCCTTGGCGTCCATCGACCATGCCGCTGACCCTGAGTCAGCGGCCAGAGACCGCCGTCGAGTTCTTCTGGACAGAACAGTGAGCTGTTCTGTCCCTCTTATACATTAATTTCGGTATGTTTTACGTGATGAGGATATATGGTAAATCTTATACCCTATGTATATTGTGCATTGTGGTGTGTGAATGAATGTGGTGTGATGGTGAATGTGGGTTAATAGTATCTTTTAAATTTGTGAGCATGACTTGTAGATAATTTCGCAAATCCATGTTCCATGATTTGGATTAGTTGAATGTCTTGGTTGCAGTCTATTCATGAAGAATTGTGGGGCATGTATGTATGTTTTGAAATTTTGGTAATTCATGCATGCTTGCGAAATTGCTAATAAGTTCGGTAGAATAAAATGAAAGCATGCAAGAATGATTTGTAGGGTTCAATCCATAGATGTATGAATTAGGGAAATTTTATATTCTCAGTTCATGCATATGTGCTTAGCTTATGTATAAACAGCAAGTGGCCAAATTGCAAAATGTGTTAGACCCATGTTAATTTAAGTTGTTAATAGCATGCTAATTAGGCGTTTTATTTTCTGTAAATCCTATTTAGCTCAGAAAAATCTGAAAAATTGAGGGTATGACCTTGAACCCGAAAACAGCATGTGGTTAAAATTTCAGGTCTTTTGGATCAGTAAATAAAAAGTTATGTGTTTTTCATGTGAAATGTGATAATTCGTGCATATGATCTTAATGTGATTAGATTTTGTTTAAACCCAGCATGATTAGTGTGTTTACTGTATGTTAAACCTTGAAATTCTGTAGTACCATGTTAGGAAAAACAGAGGTATTCATGTGAGTGAGAAAGTGAATGAGATGAAGTGTTATGTGTAAAACCAAGTGTAAAACGGTAAATATGTAAATGTGTAACTGTGCCAATGTGACACTGCTTCCGTAGAGGGCAGTGGAGCTGTATCAGGGAAAAGTCCCCCTGAGAAAGTTCAATGTGTTAAGTGACCCTAAGGGCATTAGGGGGAAATCCTGGAGGTGGACAAGTACCACTGGTTAGGGTGGAGACTTGTTCTCCCGGTCTGCGCAGTCCAAGAGTCGCCATTGGAATGCCTAGATGGCGTCTATGTGTAATGTGATGTGTATATGTCCTTCTTTGGTGGTTTGGACTATGTGTCACGGCACCTAAAAATGTGTAAAGTGTAATGTGAAATGTGTATGTGACCATGTGTAAATGTGTAAGTGACATGTGAATGTGTATGTGTAAAGTGAACCATGTGAAAGAGAAACTAGTGTAAAGAAAATGTGAAACCTAAAGATGTGTAAATGTGTTATTGAAAACCATGTGAGACTAAATCTGAAACCATGTGAATTCAGAAAATGCATGTTATTATTCTTATGTTTATGTGTGCAAAAATGTTTAGAGTCCATGTTAGGGACAACTAATGAATATGTGTGCAAATAGCATGATAGATTGTTCATATGATATGTTTTAAGCAACATTGTAGCCTCATGTGTAGATTTATAGCCATTGAATCATGTGAAATCAGCAACCTAAAGCATGTGAAAAGGTTATGTATGTACTTAAAAATGTGGAACCCATGCTAGTTGCGTTACCTTTCATGCATGTAAATTGTTCATGTTGATAGCTCTTATGTTTGATTCTTTAAAAGTTAAAGTTCATGAGTAAATTGAATAGAGACCATGTGATAGGTGAATTTTATTTTAGAAATCTGAAAGCATGAGTTATGTATAAAATTGTAAATGTTCATGATAGGTTGAAAACTTGAAATGACTAGCATGCTATGTGTTGCTAATTGTAATGTGCATGTAGAAACCACTAGGACTTCTAAGTGTACATCATGAGTAGTGTTGCTTGCTGAGTCCTTGGACTCACTCCTTGCTTCGGCGTACAGGTATAGTTGGTGACACAGTACCTTTGGAGGAGGCAGCAGAGACGGACTCCGAGCGCGGAGACTAGCTAGTTTGGAGTTCTTGAGATTTGTGTACTTCATAGTATGTACTTGAAACATTGTATTAGAATTATTATGAAAGGAATGTATTATGTGGACATTTTGTAATCCTATTTCAGCAATTTAAATTATGTGAGCTCTTAGTTCCTCATTGTTAATTGCGAAAATTCATGTATGGTTAATGTGGATGATGAATGAATGGAGATAGTTCTCTTTTACTTCCGCTACTCTGTTGTATATTCGCGTGTATCTCAGCTGTATGTATCGTTTGGGTAAATGTCCCACTGTGGCAGCACTTGTTATACCGACGTGGGTTGGTATAACCGTACCGGTATAATGAGGGCCGTCACAGAGATTGGTATCAGAGCGACCGGTTGAGATTGCACATGAATATACCTAAGTCATCATCCCCATTGCATGCTAAGTATGTCCACATGTGTAGAAAACACTAATAGGAAGCGAAAGATAGATAAGAAATGGTTAGAAAATTTAGTAACCTAGCTCTAATAGTGGCTGGAATTTTATTACAGCCATGGCTTCCCGTGGACGACGTGGAGGTGTGCCAGCTCGCGATGACGAGCAGAGGCGTGAGGAGCGGGCGGAGCAGCAGGCCCCGGCCCCACAGGGTCCTGTGCTTCCCCCACCACCGCCAGTGGACTATGGAGTATTCATGCAAGGTCTGGTGCAAGCCATGCAGACGCAGGCCCACACCCAGGCAGCACTCCAGGCCCAGTTGGAGGCCCAGGTAGAATAATAAAACAACCTAGTAGTTGCTATTTAAGTTGCATGATATTGTGTTTATTGTATATTGTTATTGTTTAATGTAGCAGGCTCAGGCCCCAGCTCAGGACCATGGTGGACCTTCCATCATGGAGCGATTCAAGAGGATGGCCCCACCCTCTTTTAAGGGGGAGAGTGATCCGCTATTAGCAGAAAGCTGGATGAGGGAGACGGAGAAAATCTTCCGAGCTATCAGGTGTCCTGATGAGGACAAGGTGACCTTAGCCACCTACATGCTACAGGTATGTTTTGGTTTATGCTTGTATGTTGTTTGTCAAGTTAGAAATTGTTGGTTAGTGCTTATGAAGGTGTATTGCAGGAGAGAGCTGATGTATGGTGGTCCTCCCTACTGCGTACGCGCTTCGAGGACGGAGCAGTTGATGTGGCGTGGGACGCGTTCGTGAGGCTCTTCCGAGCCAAGTTCGTCCCAGAGCACATCCAGGACAAGATGGAGCAAGAATTCCTTTCCCTGACGCAAGGATCAATGACCGTCCTGGAATACGAGGCAAGGTTTTCTGAACTTTCTAAATATGCACCGCATATAGTAGAGGATGAGCGCAGGAAGACCAAGAAGTTTGTGATGGGTCTCAAACCATCACTGAGGACGAGGCTCGTGGCGTTCGACCACCGCACGCTAGACGAGGCCCTCAGCGCAGCCTGCAGACAGGAGGGAGAAATGGAATATCTGGAGGAGAAGAAGGCTTCGCAGAAGAGGCCGGCAGCGACTTTCCAGCGGCAGGATAAGAGGAAAACGGTGTACCAGACACCGCAGAAACAAATGACAGTCAGCAACTCTCAGGTACCTTCTGTACGTTCCCCCGGTGCGAAGAGAGAGTGTCCCCATTGTGGGAAGACCCATGGAGGTTCCGAGTGCTGGTTAGTAGCGGGTAGATGCTTAAAGTGTGGGAGCAGCGACCACAAGATCAAGGATTGCCCAAGACTTCAGCAGGGAGCTCAGCGTGGAGCGCCAGTACCAGCAGTAGCGGCAGCCGCGCCAGCTACAGGACGACCAGGAAGGCCTCGAGCCCCAGCTCGAGTGTTTGCGTTAGCTCGTGAGGACGCCGAGCAGGCGGAGCATGTCACCGAAGGTACAGTTTTACTTTTCGGTGTGCACGCTCGGGTTTTGTTTGATACGGGTGCTACTCACTCGTTCATTTCCGAGCGGTTCGCTAGGCAGTTAGCCCTAGAGTCAGGCATAGAGTCTGAGGAGTTAGAGGTCCCTTTGTCTGTGCACACCCCTGCGGGTACGGTATCGACTAGGAAGTGCATTCCGTCGTTACCTGTGTGCATTGAGGATAGATTCCTAGATGGGTGTTTCTTCTTGCTAAAGATGAAGGATTATGATTGTATCCTTGGTCTGGATTGGCTAGAGGAGCACTATGCGTTAGTGGATTGTCGTAGGAAGAAGATTGTTTTCCGCATTCCTGGTGAGGATGAGTTCTCTCATCCCTTGCCAAAGAACTTAGCGGGAAAGTTAGTTATCTCTGCCATGAAGGCGATGCGCATGGTGAACAAGGGTTGTGACGCATTTCTTGCCAGCGTTATGCTAGTACCCGATGCTGGTTCGTCACTGACTCTTGCAGAGATCGATGTGGTGCAGGACTTTCCAGATGTCTTTCCCGATGACTTGTCTGGATTGCCACCGGATAGGGAGATAGAGTTCACTATAGAGTTGCTTCCAGGCACCTCTCCTATCTCGAAGGCCCCATATCGGATGGCCCCTGCAGAATTAGCCGAGTTGAGGAAGCAATTGCAAGAATTGCTCGATAAGGGATTTATTCGCCCTAGTGTTTCCCCTTGGGGCGCACCTGTATTATTCGTCAAGAAGAAAGACGGGTCACTTCGGTTGTGCATTGATTATAGGAAGCTAAACCAGGTGACTGTGAAGAACAGGTATCCCTTACCTCGGATTGATGATCTGTTTGACCAGTTGCGAGAGGCATCAGTCTTTTCCAAGATTGACTTGCGATCTGGTTATCATCAGTTGAGGATTAGGAGTGAGGATGTGTCCAAGACGGCATTTAGAACCCGTTATGGACATTATGAGTTTTTGGTTCTTCCTTTCGGATTGACCAACGCCCCTGCAGCGTTCATGGATCTCATGAACCGGGTGTTTAGTCCGTATCTAGATAGCTTTGTTGTTGTGTTTATTGATGACGTGTTGGTCTATTCTCCGGATGAGGCCACACATCGTCAGCATTTGAGGTTAGTCTTAGAGGTTCTCCGTGAGCACAAGCTGTATGCGAAGTTCAGCAAGTGCGAGTTCTGGTTGCGCGAGGTTCATTTTCTCGGGCATGTTATCTCCGGCGCTGGTGTTGCAGTTGATCCAGCAAAAGTCCAGGCAGTTATGGATTGGGAGATTCCCAGGACCCCTTCGGAGATTCGTAGTTTTATTGGGTTAGCTGGTTATTATCGGCGATTCATTGAGGGTTTCTCATCCATCGCCGCCCCTTTGACAAAGCTGACCAGAAAGGTGAGAAGTTCGTATGGTCTGAGGCATGTGAGCGTAGCTTTCAGCTATTGAAGGCTAAGCTTACTTCTGCTCCGGTATTGGTATTGCCTAGTGGTCTAGAAGGTTTTGCCATTTATACGGATGCATCTCAGATTGGTTTAGGCTGTGTGCTCATGCAGCAAGAGAGGGTAGTGGCTTATGCTTCTCGTCAGTTGAAGGAGCATGAGAGGAACTATCCGACTCATGATTTGGAGCTCGCAGCTGTGGTTCATGCACTAAAGATCTGGAGGCACTATCTTTATGGTGTCAGATTTGAGGTGTTTACCGACCACAAGAGCTTGAAGTATCTTTTCTCCCAAAAGGAATTAAACCTGAGGCAGAGGAGATGGATTGAGTTCTTGAAGGACTATGACTTCGACCTTCAGTATCATCCTGGAAAGGCGAACGTCGTAGCGGATGCTCTTAGTAGAAGAGGTCTTCGCTCCAGCAGGATTGGAAGATGTTGGAGGATGCAGCGTGCTCTATGACCGAGTTAGAGCCATCGTTGTGTCAGGCTTTTGTAGCTCAGCTATCCCTTAGATCCTCAGTCTTGGATGAGGTGATTGAGCAGCAGAAAGCCGATCCTAGATTGTTAGAGTTAGTGGGTAAGGCGGGCATTGCTCGTGATGAGGACGGTGTGATTAGATTTCAGCACCGTGTTTGTGTCCCCGATGTGGTAGATGTCCGTGAGCATGTGTTAGCGGAGGCTCATAGATCGCGATTCTCTATTCATCCGGGTAACACTAAGATGTATCAAGACCTGAAGAGATCATTTTGGTGGTCCGGCATGAAGAAGGATGTTGCGGATTATGTGTCTAGATGTCTAGTATGTCAGCAGGTGAAAGCCGAGCGGCAGCGACCATCCGGCCTTATGCAGAGGATGGATATCCCCGTATGGAAGTGGGAAGCTGTCACTATGGATTTCGTATCGGGTTTGCCTCGATCTAGAAGGGGCAATGACTCGATTTGGGTAGTTGTAGATAGATTCTCGAAGACTGCTCATTTCTTGCCTATGAAGAAGAAGCAGTCAGTAGAGAGTTTAGCTAGATTGTATGTTAGCGGTATCATTAGATTGCATGGTGTGCCGAAGTCGATCATTTCGGATCGAGATCCGAGATTTACTTCGAGATTGTGGAAGGGTCTTCAGGATGCGTTAGGTTCGGAGCTTAAGCTCAGTTCGGCGTTTCATCCCCAGACCGATGGACAGTCCGAGAGGACTATCCAGACGCTCGAGGATATGTTGAGAGCGTGTGTTCTGGATTGGAAGGATGATTGGGAGCGTCATTTACCTCTTGTGGAGTTCGCATACAACAACAGCTTTCATGCTAGTATCGGTATGGCTCCATTCGAGGCGTTGTATGGTAGGCCCTGCAGATCTCCTTTATGTTGGGAGGAGACTGGTGATAGGCAGTTGATCGGACCGGAGTTAGTTCAGGAAACTTCGGATAAGATTCAGCTTATCAGGAAAAGGCTTGTTGCGGCACAGGATAGGCAGAAGAGTTATGCCGACAACAGGAGAAAGGATTTGGAGTTCGAGGTTGGCGATCATGTCTTCTTGAAGATATCGCCTACTCGTGGAGTTGTCAGATTTGGCAGGCATAGCAAGCTAAGCCCTAGTTCATTGGCCCATATGAGATTCTCAGACGTTTGGGCAACGTGGCGTACGAGCTAGCTTTACCCCCAGCTTTGGCTAGCGTTCACCCGGTATTCCACGTATCTATGCTCAGGAAGTATGTCCGAGATCCGTCTCATGTGATTAGTCATGAGCCAGTGGAGATCCAGCCAGATCTTTCGTATGTCGAGCAACCAGTAGCCATTCTTGACCGGAAGGTTCAGCATCTCCGGAACAAGAGTATCGCGTCGGTGAAAGTTCTATGGCGGAACTTCTCACGTGAGGAGGCTACGTGGGAGCTTGAGGATGCGATGAAGAAGAAGTATCCCCTTTTGTTTGAGTAGTGTCGTTCTAACTTCGAGGACGAAGTTTCTTTAAGGGGGAGAGGGTGTAAGGCCCTCTAATTTCCGTCGCATTATTGCAATTATGTGTGAATGTTTATGCTTGTGTATGTATGTACATATTTACGTACGTATTAATTAGTATAATTACGTATGCATGTGTTATATTAAATATAAATAATGTATATATTGCATGATGATAGTGTGGATATAATACCATATACATATTGCATGTATATATGCTTGGTATGCATGGTTTTCTGCATAATTTAAAGTTCTGGCCGAAGGCCACCTTGGCGTCAAGCCCAGGCCGTTGAGCTGGTGTCAGCGTCCAGACATGGACGCCAACACTAACTCCGGCGTCCAGCGATATGGACGCCAACTTCTCTGACCTGCATGCGTTGCAGAGCCAGAAAATCCGGGAGCAAGGCATGGCCACCATTGGGGGATGTCCCCCAACGGCTCTAAGGCTGTCAAATCGGTATGGTGAGTGGGTGAGAGGCTCTCATTAGGTCTGAACCCGAATTTGGTCTCTCCCACTTCTCACTTCACCTTGCAAGAGGAGAAATAGAGGAGAGAAAAACCCTAGAGAAGCCTGTGAGAAAAACCCATTTTAGAACCCTCAAATCCGACCCCTTGGACCTTGATCCGGCGTCCCCCTGCTGCAAGGAGGTTGCTGGACCAACGAGGAAGGCTTCCCCGACATCCCCTCGGCGTGGAGATCATCCAGGAGCCCGGAGGAGAGATCGTTTGGAGGCACTTCTGCAACTTCTTGGGACTGCCCAAGGAGGTCTTCACCAAGCCCTAAATCCCTTGGAGGAATTTTATAAAGGCAAGTGACCTATCCTTGATGTCCCCTTATGAGTCTAGGATGGTTTTGTGAATTTTAAGGATTTTTCCTCGAGTCCTAGACCCTCCAATTCACCCAAGATTCAGAGCTCGGGTCTGTGTTTCTGCACAGACCTGGTTAGACGGCAAGGTCCCTGGACGTCCAGATCATCCTTGGCGTCCATCGACCATGCCGCTGACCCTGAGTCAGCGGCCAGAGACCGCCGTCGAGTTCTTCTGGACAGAACAGTGAGCTGTTCTGTCCCTCTTATACATTAATTTCGGTATGTTTTACGTGATGAGGATATATGGTAAATCTTATACCCTATGTATATTGTGCATTGTGGTGTGTGAATGAATGTGGTGTGATGGTGAATGTGGGTTAATAGTATCTTTTAAATTTGTGAGCATGACTTGTAGATAATTTGCAAATCCATGTTCCATGATTTGGATTAGTTGAATGTCTTGGTTGCAGTCTATTCATGAAGAATTGTGGGGCATGTATGTATGTTTTGAAATTTTGGTAATTCATGCATGCTTGCGAAATTGCTAATAAGTTCGGTAGAATAAAATGAAAGCATGCAAGAATGATTTGTAGGGTTCAATCCATAGATGTATGAATTAGGGAAATTTATATTCTCAGTTCATGCATATGTGCTTAGCTTATGTATAAACAGCAAGTGGCCAAATTGCAAAATGTGTTAGACCCATGTTAATTTAAGTTGTTCATAGCATGCTAATTAGGCGTTTTATTTTCTGTAAATCCTATTTAGCTCAGAAAAATCTGAAAATTGAGGGTATGACCTTGAACCCGAAAACAACATGTGGTTAAAATTTCAGGTCTTTTGGATCAGTAAATAAAAAGTTAGGTGTTTTTCATGTGAAATGTGATAATTCGTGCATATGATCTTAATGTGATTAGATTTTGTTTAAACCCAGCATGATTAGTGTGTTTACTGTATGTTAAACCTTGAAATTCTGTAGTTCCATGTTAGGAAAAACAGAGGTATTCATGTGAGTGAGAAAGTGAATGAGATGAAGGGTTATGTGTAAAACCAAGTGTAAAACGGTAAATATGTAAATGTGTAACTGTGCCAATGTGACACTGCTTCCGTAGAGGGCAGTGGAGCTGTATCAGGGAAAAGTCCCCCTGAGAAAGTTCAATGTGTTAAGTGACCCTAAGGGCATTAGGGGGAAATCCTGGAGGTGGACAAGTACCACTGGTTAGGGTGGAGACTTGTTCTCCCGGTCTGCGCAGTCCAAGAGTCGCCATTGGAATGCCTAGATGGCGTCTATGTGTAATGTGATGTGTATATGTCCTTCTTTGGTGGTTTGGACTATGTGTCACGGCACCTAAAAATGTGTAAAGTGTAATGTGAAATGTGTATGTGACCATGTGTAAATGTGTAAGTGACATGTGAATGTGTATGTGTAAAGTGAACCATGTGAAAGAGAAAACTTGTGTGAAGAAAATGTGAACCTAAAGATGTGAAAATGTGTTATTGAAAACCATGTGAGACTAAATCTGAAACCATGTGAATTCAGAAAATGCATGTTATTATTCTTATGTTTATGTGTGCAAAAATGTTTAGAGTCCATGTTAGGGACAACTAATGAATATGTGTGCAAATAGCATGATAGATTGTTCATATGATATGTTTTAAGCAACATTGTAGCCCTCATGTGTAGATTTATAGCCATTGAATCATGTGAAATCAGCAACCTAAAGCATGTGAAAAGGTTATGTATGTACTTAAGAACATGTGGAACCCATGCTAGTTGCGTTACCTTTCATGCATGTAAATTGTTCATGTTGATAGCTCTTATGCTTGATTCTTTAAAAGGGTTAAAGTTCATGAGTAAATTGAATAGAGACCATGTGATAGGTGAATTTTATTTTAGAAATCTGAAAGCATGAGTTATGTATAAAATTGTAAAATGTTCATGATAGGTTGAAAACTTGAAATGACTAGCATGCTATGTGTTGCTAATTGTAATGTGCATGTAGAAACCACTAGGACTTCTAAGTGTACATCATGAGTAGTGTTGCTTGCTGAGTCCTTGGACTCACTCCTTGCTTCGGCGTACAGGTATAGTTGGTGACACAGTACCTTTGGAGGAGGCAGCAGAGACGGACTCCGAGCGTGGAGACTAGCTAGTTTGGAGTTCTTGATTTGTGTACTTCATAGTATGTACTTGAAACATTGTATTAGAATTATTATGAAAGGAATGTATTATGTGGACATTTTGTAATCCTATTTCAGCAATTTATTATGTGAGCTCTTAGTTCCTCATTGTTAATTGCGAAAATTCATGTATGGTTAATGTGGATGATGAATGAATGGAGATAGTTCTCTTTTACTTCCGCTACTCTGTTGTATATTCGCGTGTATCTCAGCTGTATGTATCGTTTGGGTAAATGTCCCACTGTGGCAGCACTTGTTATACCGACGTGGGTTGGTATAACCGTACCGGTATAATGAGGGCCGTCACAAACTCCTCCCGGTTCCACACTTTAAGGGCTGTCTTAACAGCCCGAAGCTTCTGACAGAGGACAAAGAGTGGAGTCCCTTGAAAGTGAGAATTCCAAGCTTGCTGGACTGTAGGCAGAAAAGAATGATGTTGCGCCCACATATTGAAGAAAATTTCAGGTTTATGATCACACATGTAAATTTTCATATTTTTCTGAATCATATTACATTTACAGAAATTAAAACAGTCAATCTCATGCCATTTATAATTCAATTTATCATGGAACATAACGTGAATGTTCGATTCGACCATTCACAGGTCTGTACCTATCATTCATAATGTCACAGAAATTTTCCCCGAAATTTTTACACAACATGCAAATTTTCTGAAGTTTTAAACCAATCTAGGCATGCTCTCTATTTTCTAATACAGAAATTTAACAAGTTTCATATTCATGGGAAAATTCCCAAATTTTGGGACATGGACTGACGCATATACACATGGTATAGAAAAATCTAGGGCATTTAATTCCTCAGGAATCATGTAGACAGTAGGTGAACATGCATAATCCATTTTTCCCCAACATGTATTTCAATAAATCTAATAATTTATGCCATCCACAGAAAAACACAGAAATTTCCACACACATCACATTAGCTATTTTACATAACATATAAAAATTACACTATATCCTCATGCGTCAAAGTCTAGAAAAATAATTACTTAAGGCAGAATAGTTCACTGTTCTGCACTGAAGAACTTGGCGGCAGTGTCTGGCCGTTCAAGGAGTTGGACGGCAAGATCGCTGGACGCATACTGAAGATCTTGGCGTCAAGGCATTGACGCCAAGTTCCTGTCTGTGCAAGACACAGACCGAGCTCCAGGGATTTGGTGAATGTGGGGTTCCAGGACTCGAGAAAAAATCCGTAAAAATACTAAGACTCAAGGGGACATGTATAAGATCAAGATCTAGGTTTACTTGCCTCTCAAATAAATCTACAAAGATTGGAATAAGCTGATGAAGCCCTTCTCGGCCTTGCCAAAAAGGTGTTCAGAAACTCCTTCGATCCTCTTCTCCTGTCGATGTAGATGGCACCTCAGAGTTGGGATCTCTTCTTGGATGTATTGGCCGTCCTCCAGACGTTGTAGCTCCTTGGTTTGCACCTCCAGTCGACGGATCAAATGTCACCAACTCTAGGTCTTCTCTTGTTCTCCCATAGCTAGGGTTTCCTTTTTCAAAGGGCCAAGGGGACCCTTCAGGTTGCAGGAGTGGGTTGCTTATAGGGTGAGGGTTGAGGTATTGCGCAGGGCTGATGGATGAGACGTTGAAGAAACGTCTCCCCAACCAGGGAGGAAGACCATCCCGGAATTCCTGGGCCTGCTGCGCACAGAAAACCAGAGAAGTAAACGTCCACATCACTGGCCGTTTTACTTAGGTGTAGGTGTCCATCGACATGGACGTTTACTCATCATGGGCATCCACCCATGTTGACGCCAACTTCCTCTACGGCCAGAAGACAAAACAATGCAGACAATCATACTTGCACCCTACATGTACATGCAATGCACTAAGCACAATGTACACATCAACTACACCATGCATAAGTACAACGTTTACACTAATCATACACATGCATACTTAAGTATACCAAGATGTCAAGTGCTTAGAATTAGGTATACTATTATCATATGCATAAGATAAATATACATACATATATACACATATAAATCGAGCAACGTTCACAACTAAACATACACGTGCATTCACAAGTACACCTAGCTGATATGTACATAGATACCTAATCATGCATGCATGATATTTACACACAAGCACAATTCCACACGCACAACAAATAAAGATAAGTCGAGGGCCTTATCAAATTGGATAGGCAAATATCACGTGCGTAAGATAACGTACATATACATGCATATATGTATATACATATGTACTTCATATATTCACACACAATATCCAGGAAATAAGTAGCACAAGATATGCTTCAATATTTAGAAAATATATGCATAATATTATTCAAATATTCTAAGTCTAAGATGCTTAGTATTCATAGTACTTCTCAACTCAGCTAATTGCTCATTTCTATATGAATTATCTTATGCACCTAAAAAAAAAAAAATATATATATATATATATATATATACACACACACATAAAAGAGGATAAAATTCGGGGTCTAACAGTGAGTGTCTAGATTCATACGAACAGTTGGAGAGCTTCCCACCTCCGGAGAGATACTTGGGTGATTAGCACAAGAAACAGAAGGTCCCGGATTTACATCCATGATCACCGTTGAACCTGTAGAATCTGCATGGGGTATAATTCATCAAAACATACATACATGCACAAAAATAAATAATATTATATACACAGAATTCGAGTGCCTTACAGAATCATTTTGGTGGGCCCCAACAGAATCCTAATTCATTGGGAGGTACTTTTGTGCCAAAAAGGGTATCTTCCATAACCTTGTAAAGTGTGCCTGGAGTCCCAATCATTGGACCTCGGGTCACATGCCTGGAACTAATGCGCTGGCAAACTCTTTTCATCACTGGAATAAAAGTGTCAAAGAGTCGACACACTTTGAGCATAGTGTCGACGCACATGGAACTTGACTTGGACCAATGAAGATGCTTCAGTAGAGTCGACTCCATGCCTTCATGAGTCGACCTCATCCATTTGATTATTGTACAGACTGGCTGTCCATGAGTGAAGAGCTGACCTTGTAGCATCTAAGTGTCGACCTTATAGAATGGTAGAGTTGACCTTATCTTCATCTGGAGTCGACCTCATAGACTGGTAGAGTCAACCTGATCCTCATCTGGAGTCGACCTCAAGCATTTCTTTTCTCTAAACGCTAACAGGAAATTCAACTAGTGTCGACCTGATTCTCATATGGAGTCGACCTTATGCTGTTCTTTTCCTTCAACGCTAACTAGAAGACCAACTAGTGTCGACCTGTTCTTCAACTAGAGTCGACCTAATGCGATACTTTAGACTTCTACGCTACTGGAAGACTATCCAGTGTCGACCTATCCTTTGGGTAGTGTCGACTCACGTGCTTCACAAAACTCTAGTAACTCACTCACTGAGACGTGTGTCGACCTATTAAGCAATCAATGTCAACTCTCATGAGATCATTTGACTTTGTGAATTTTCCTGTCATATAAAAACTTGTGTTAGAAGAATTCTAATATATATTTATGACATCATCAAAATCAGGGACACAACAATCTCCCCCTTTTTGATGATGGCAACAATGATTCATAGAAGTTTTGACTATGACTTGACTGTGACTGAATTTCATGTTTTATGTAACCAAGTCAACATAGAAACATACGCAATCCACACGTCCATACAAGAACAATTCACACATATGATTTCATTAATTGCCATTGCTTATAAAAGTGTTTACATCAAAGTCAAAAGCAAAGCAAAATTAGAGTCTATGAATTGTCTCCCCCTTTTCTTTGCTTGCATAGGGTTGTTTGTTTAGGAAACTTGGTGTCAGTCTAGGTTAGGTTGTCTCTTAGGTCTGGACAGACTTCCCTTATTTTGGTGCATCAAAGATTCCCACTTTCCAAATATGGAGTCCTACCTAAACCCGGTCTATGATGAGAATCAGGACGCTACTTTCTACACCTCCCAAGACTACGAGGAATCTCTTCCTCATGATCTCTTCGGGGAGTCAACCTGCCCTTGGGTCGCCACGGTCCATGCCAGTGAGAGTCATCATCCCGACGATGGTGGCCCGTCACTAAATGTCCATCCTCCTCAGGCAGCCGATCAAGCTGCTCAACTCATGCGCCTAATTCCTCAGCTTGATCCATCTCAAATCCAAAATCTCATGACGGCCCTCAAAGGAAAGCCCGCCTCGTCACCCTCACCCAGAGCGGGCACCTCACGCCCTATGGCGTCTACCTCCGGCCCCCACATCATCACGGGACCATCCGACAACACCCCTATCCGGCCACGAGCCATTCGATTCACTCCTTTCGAGTCTGAGCATTATCATCCACGTGAGTCGAGGCCCCGGTCTCCCCCTTACCTCCCTTGCCATCCACCACAGCTGGAGCCACACACTAGGCCGGCATCCCATGCCTCCTCCTTGTATGCTCAACCATCTGCCGCTCCCGACATGATGTCCGAGTGGGCGTCCATCAAGAAAGAACTCCAAGAGCTGCGAAGGCAGGTTGACCCTAGGCAGCACCATGATGTCCACATGCCTAACTTCAATGGCCTATGGGTCCAGTCTCCATCCGAACTGCACAAGTACCGTAAGTACAGTGGCTCTGGAAACCCCTATATTCACATCAAGGATTTTATCTATGAGTCTGCACCCTATCAGCATGACTGCCGCTTAATGGCGTACCTGTTCCGCCGGTCATTAGACGGGCCTGCACTAGATTGGTTCTATTCTTTGCTACCTGAGGATGCAGAGGACTTCACCATAGTGAAAGCAAAATTCCTTGAACAATTCCAAGACAGAGTTGGCCCAGAATATTCTCTTACGGATCTCATGGTTGAAAGGATGAAGTCAGATGAAGATTTCGCTACATATGCTGACAGGTGGAGGTAGATGGCCACACGAGTCCCTGGGTACCTTCCGGATGGAGAAAAGGTCAAAGTTATCATTGCCAATGCAACCCTTGCCTATAAAAACATCCTAGTAATGAATGATATCACCACAATGCACCAACTCTACAGTCGGGCCCGGTTCATCCAAACCCAACTCAAGGACTCCCCCATACACTCCATGTTCGAACCCCAGAAGTCCTGCTTCCAAAAAAAACCTCAGGGGCCAGTCACCGAGGGTGCCCAAGTAAATGAGCAAGTGAGTGCATTCAACCCTGCCGGTCAAAACAACAATCGTCAACCTTACACTGCCCAGGGTCAAAACCGCACCAACCCTCCACAAGGCCAGCAGCCCCAATACAACCAAGTACCACCTCCCAACAAAGGCGTCCCCTAGGTCCAAGGAGAACTCAGTACCCACCACTCCCTGAGACACTATCTGACATCTTCTTGGCCTTGGTCTCCACAGATGCCATCAAGCTCCCTCCAGAAAGGCCATTGAATCCAAGTGTGGACCAGACAAGATACTGTATGTTCCATCGGCAGCCAGGTCATACTATTGAGCAGTGCTTCACATTCAAAGACCCGGTATATGATCTGCATGAACAGAACAGACTAGACTGGACAGCTCTCCGACAAGTGATCGGAGACATCAAAGAAAGACAGAGGCAACAGCAACAGTAGAGACAGCAGCGCCAACCACCCCTTCAACAACAGCAACAACAACAGCCATTGCAGGACCTGGGGATTGTCCATAACCCCTTGCCGAACCACCCGCCAGCTCCCAATCCACCACAGCAACCAGCCCAAGTGAATCCTGTCATCCACCACCCCCCTCCTCAAGAGAACTGGACGTATGATGATGAACCCGATGTTCAGAAGATGATGGCCATTAACCACTAGTATCCTCAGCAATCCCAAACAATACAATCAGCCAACATGGCTCCCCAATCAATCCCTCCTTTAGTTTCCCAGGCCAACGCCATCAAACTGCAATGCTCAACACCCGCACCAGTCGCTATGCCCTCCATTATCCTACCACCTACCACATCTCTTGCTCCACTCGTCTCCACGATACCACCACCCGTCTTAACCACTCCCACACCCGTCATCTTGCCACCACCTGGTTGAATCAACCCTCCGCCGCCACGCTATCCTCCACCAGACAAACCACCACCCAACCAACTACCCTGTGGAGTAGACGGGTCTTCCGTCGCTAGTATCCACCCATCTCCACTACCTCCACCAGCCAAGGCATTCCCCAACAGGTCCTGCAACCACCTCAGCAGCAACCACAAGACAAGGGGGTGATTGAGCCGTTACCCGGTACACACTATGATATCCTCAAGCATCTCGATCATGTGTCAGCCAAAATCTCCATACTGGAGTTGATAAAGAGATCCAAGGAGCATCAAAAGGCATTGAGGAACTTTCTGCAAAGGGTAGTGGTGAATGAGGATATGCTTGCCGACAAACTGTCGAGTGCACTAGCCATGGTGACTCGTGGGCCGGCAATTACATTTGCTGAAAATGAATTAGCACCCCCAGAAGCCAGGAGGCTCCCGCTCTGTGTCACCCTAGTGATCAACCATGTAGCAGTAGGGGCAGCACTGGTCGACACGGGGGCATCCATAAATGTCTGCCCACTAAGCACTCTAAGAGTGTGCGATGTGTCGGAGAGCCTGCTAAAACTGACCCCCACCACCATAGCCGCGTATGACAACTCTATAAGATCTTGCCACGGCATGGTGACTGTACAAGCCGAACTGGGGCCGCTCGCTGTCACCGTGGACTTCTATGTGCTGAACATTGACCCCATGTTCAAGGCCATCCTGGGGCGCCCATGGTTAGAAGCACTGGGAGCTGTTCCGTCCACTGCGCACCAATGCCTAAAGTTTCCCTTCCAAGGACGGGTGATCAAAGTCAAAAGCATAGCCACTGCCCACACAGTTGATGCCATCCATGATACTCTACTCCCAGCCTTGTGGCCCGCCAACAAGCCCATTGTCTCAGTGTTGGACGTCAACTATCCTTGGGCCTACTCATTCCATTCCAAGCACGAGGCCAGTTCCGCACAGGTCAATGCAGTCAAGAGGAAGGAGCCACTAAACACTAAGGGGTGGCAGATCATGATGAAGCTGGGATATGAAGAAGGTCCTTGCCTAGGGGCAGAACTACAGGGCATCACCAAGCCTATTCCAGACATTGTAATGAAAAGCCGATGGGGACTTGGCTACAGGGGGAAGTCCAAGCCATGGTCAACTAGTACATCCACCCTCAAAGTCGACCGCCAACCGCTCACATGGACACTCTGGTGTCACTTTGTCAGAGGCCCTACCCAACCTGGGTATAACACTGTGGTGGTCGAAGCAGAACTATCACAACGTGATGTTCATGGCAGGAATTTCTCTCGGCACATGGCTCCTATGCTCACATATAAGGCGCTAGAAACACTCCGCCCAGGAAAGAAAAGGAAGATAGGGGACCTAGAGGATGAATGGTACCGCTGGTTTGATATAGAAGACATCACTATAGCCTTCAGTCGCTTGTTCTGGGAATAGGAGAGAATATGGCCGCCAGCTGCAGCTGAACTACTAGATCCACCAACCTCCATCACATCCAAGAGGCAGTTGATGAGCGACGCTACTGACGTGGGAGAGCCAGACGTTACCTACGAGGAAGGGAAGACTATAGACGAGCTCTGGAGGGGTACGTGCTTGGTGCAACGACCCACTTCCACCCGGTACGGTTATACCAACCCACATCGGATGAGAGCAAGCCGCTACAGGGGAGAATACCCCAACAAGTAACAAGTGAGCTGAGATATACACAAATAGAGTCGAAAAATGCAATGGAATTTAAATAAATCTTATTCCATCAACTTTTAAATCCACATACCACAGTCTGTATAGTTCAACAAGAGATAACATAAGTGCAATATTTTTCAAATACATAGCCGACTCCAAGTACATTTGATCAAAATTCAAATTTAAAATGTAGCATTACATACTATGAAATATAAATTACAAACTTCAATCACTTAGTCCAACTCCACTTCAAATATTGCTGGCTCCTCTGCTACTAATTTCCTGAAATGTTTAGCAAGAGTGAGTCTACACAATAGACTCAGCAAGTAACTTAAGATTCAATACATACATATTTTCTAACAATTTAACACAATAGAATTTCAGCAATTAAATCATACATGCTTATGCTATAACAAAATAAATTCACATGGAATTGTATTAAACAACTATTCTAACACATGTAAAACTGTAGTCTAAACAAGGTTACTAATAACATGGTGTCATTAACGTAAGTACAAATACACATTCACATACCTTCATACTTTACTCACATCATTGTAAAACTTCACAACTAAGTCATGGAAAAATATATACAAGATAGGTTGCACTCCTAGCATGATTTCTAACTCACTTTGCATGCAATCATAACAATTTACTCCACATTTAGCTTGCTGATTTTATACAAACTTTATCACATTCATATTACCTTTGCATAGGGATCACTTTTAACTACACAACATAATACTAAACACATGTGCATCCAATAATTCAAATTCCATGAATATGAAAGCATATACTTACATTTTGGTACTAATGGTAACATCACTTTTAGCATTTGATAATTAATACATCAACGCATACACACACACCCTTATACACATCAATAAACAAAATATCAATTAACACTATTGTCATTTACACTTATACTATTTTCTCATTACATACAACCATATGATTAACCTTGGCTTTCACATACACTCACTTTTCTATCACACAATACTTATACACATTTCCCATTAATTCCTCTTTCACATTCACACACTTCTTATCATTTCACTTTTGCACATAACATGTGCCACATTTACACATATCTTGCACATACCTTGTGCTATGAACACATATCACTTTTCACATCACACTTATGCTTATTTTCACTTAATGCCAAGACACAGCCCAAACCACCATTAGACGGTCACATAACACACACATTCGCATTCACTTACTTAATCACCGGCACAGTGATAAGTCTTAGTCTCTGCAGAAACCGGGGAAAGCCCTTCCCACCATTACCAGTGGAACTTGTCCACCTCCAGGATTTTACAAGACCCTTTGCCAGGGTATACACTTTATCAAGACCCTTTCCTAGGGTATCACATAACGCATTGAGCTTTCCCGTAGGGGCATTACTACAGTACAGCTCCAAGCATCTAAGGTGGCAGTGTCTTATGGGCATATTTGTTTATCTTCTCACATTAACCATTTTACACACCTAGACCACTTGTTTTCTCACGTCCATGCACACACTCATACATAATTCATACACACATAAGTCCTCATTTACTGATTTTAACCTCACTGTTGCAACTGCCAAATAATCATAATATAGAGTTAATCATACTGAAATTTACCGAATCACATCAAATCACAATTGACATGCTCACATAGTCGTTTTTCTCATTAAAATCCATAACAATACTTACTGTCATCAAAATAACATGAGATTTTAACCACAGAAAAATCTCAGGTTTATAATCGTACATACAAATTTCCAGATTTTTCTGAGTCATATTACATTTACAGAAATTAAAACATTCAGTTTCATGCTATTCATAATTCAATTTAACATGGAACATAACATGAACATCAGGTTTAACAGTTCACAGCCCTGATCCTAACATACTCGTCATCACAGAATTTTCCTCGGATTTATTGCACAATACACAATTTACTGTAAATTTTACAAATCCTACGCATGTCTTCTATTTCCAAAACAGAAATTTACAGTAAATCCCACAGTCATGGAAAAATTCTCAAATTTTCAGGGCATGGACTGATACATATACACATGGTATAGAAAAATCTATGGCATTTAATTCCTCAGGAATCATGGTAGACAGTAGGTGAACATGCATAATCCATTTTTTCCAAACATGTATTTCAATAATCTAAAAATTCATGCCATCCACAGAAAAACACAGAAATTTCCACACACATCACATTATCTATTTCACATAACATATAAAAAAAATTACACTATATCCTCATTGCGAAAACACATCGAAAATAATCATCTACCAGGAAGAACAGCTCACTGTTCTATCCTGAAGAACTTAGCGCAGTCTCTGGCCGTTCAAGGGTTTGGACGGCACGATCGATGGACGCCGACTGGAGATCTTGGCGTCAAGGGTATTGACGCCAAGTTCCTGTCTGTGCAACAGCACAGACCGAACTCCAAATACAAAGTGAAAAGGAGGGTCCAGGACACGATTTAAATCCACAAAATTTGCTGGGACCTAGGGCACATGTATAGGATTGAGATCTATAGGTTACTTGCCTTCTAAAAATTCTACAAAGGTCTGAATATGTTGATGAAGCCCTTCTCGGCCTTGCCAAAATGTGCTCAGAAACTCCTTTGATCCTCTTTCCCCTGTCGATGTAGATGGCACTTCGGGGTTGGGATCTCTTCTTGGATGCATTGGCCGTTCTCCAGACGTTGTAGCTCCTTTGTTTGCACCTCCAGTCGACGGATCAGAGGCCACCAACCTCAGGTCTTCTCTTGTTCTCCATAGCTAGGGTTTTCTTCTCTCCTCTTTGCAAAGAGCCAAGAGAGCTCTTGGGTTGCAAGGAGGGGTTGGTTTATAGGAGAGACCTCTCATCCCACGCAGGGGTGATGTGAGGCTTTCACAAACCGTTGGGGACAGCTCCCCAATGGCTGGGGTTGCTTGTCCCCGGAATTCCGGTCTGCTGCGCATGCAGGTCAGAGAAGTAAACGTCCACCTATGTGGACGGCTACTTAAGTCTTGGCGTCCATCGCTATGGACGCCTAAATATAATGGGCGTCCACCCATGTTGACGCCATTTGGCCCTCCTGCCAGAACTTAAAATCATGCAGAAATCATGTTCAACTTACACATATATACATACAATGTTTGTAACATAGTATACACACTATCACACCATGCATTCAAACCATATTTACCATATAATTATTCACATGCATACATAAGCACAACTGGCTAATACGTACGTAGATATCTACCTACGCGTACGTAATGTTTTACATAAGTATGGCTCAACATGCGGCAAAATAAAGTGACAAGAATTGCGTGGGTTTCAAAAATCATTAGGAGGCAATATGAATTAAGTTAGCTAGGAATAATCTATTCAATAAGATAGTTCTTGCTTGCACTCCATACGTACATGCAATGTACGAAGTACAATGTACACATTAACTACACCATGCAATTGGACAACGTTTACAACTAAACATACACATGCATACATAGGTATACCAAGGTGTTATGTATGTAGAATTAGGTATACACTTATCACACGCATAAGATAACCTACATACGTACATACACATATGCACTCATATATTCGCACACAATATCCATGAAATGGGTAATATAAGGTATACTTCAATATTTAGATAGTACCTGCATAGTATTTAAATAGATACTTTATACACAAAATTGGCCAATTACTTATATTCACGATAATAATATACATCCACGCATATACACATGCGAAATTTATAATTATAATATGCAAATTTTCATGTACGCCATTTATGCAAGAACAAGTAACATCATATACATAAAATATAAGCGGGAAAAGAAAGTTCGGGGCCTATAATATGGTCACACCCAAAAGTATACACTTTATTCCATTCCATTCAACTAGATACAACCTCACATAAGGAAAACTCACTGAAAAGTGTTTATTAATCAATAACAAGGTTTCTCTAATACATTGACCACTCAATTGTCTATTTCTAAACTGTCATCTATTTCTAGGACGGGTGCTCGTCACTCTTGCCCAGTCCCATCTAACTCCACGGGTCTTCATCACTACCTGAAAAAGGGCAGGATGATAGGGGTGAGCGAACTAGCTCAGTAGGATTTACATCTCAATAACGTGCGGGCACTAATATACATGATTAACATTTTTAATAGGCAGATATGCATGTGAATATGCTGACAATGCATGCTTTTCTAATAAGTTGAATAGCAAAGTAGAAACGGATATCATATCAGATCAATTGTCGAGTTCCATATACAATGGACATATAATTCAAGAGAAAAATCATATTAGAAGAGATTGACCATATTCAAGCAGAGCTCATGTGTTCACAAGAGTAAACATATCATATCATGTCAAGTCAAACTTATCTTGTCAAACAGGAGGCACATTTTCACAATCTTGCATGTCAGTGTGCTATGCCAAGCACCAAGAGTCCATACTCCCACGGTTAACAATACGTTGGGGCGCTCCTCCCCAGGACCAGACAGGGCCCCTATTGCACAGACATTGGATCAAGTTTTTGGACCGAAGTCCCACGTTGTGCCGAACAAACAGGTTCATGTTATGGCCACAGAGTTTCAATAACAAGCTCGTAGTAAAAAGAACATGATCATTCATAGAGTCAAGGAATGACAAACAACTCAAAAGAACAAGGCAGGATAACGACGTATCTTATGTTTCATAATTCTTTAATGTCTTGACATGAGGGTGTTTCAAAAGACAAATCATATGCAGAACATGTACTCTCAATTTCCCAAGAAGGGTGTGCCTATTCGTGAAAAAGTGTAAGTGATGAGTCACGGATCTTTCCTAGCATGTATGCGTATGACAAGTAATTAATTGAACACCGGAAAACATGTAACTATTGGAACTCATATGCAAATCATGACCTTAACACCACTAACAAGTCCATACTAACATGTATTCATTCTCACATTCATATCACATTCTTATTTATAAATTGACAATAAGTAAGATCACAAGATAATCCAATGAACATAAGGACAATCACAATTACACAGTAGAATCATATTCATATCTTACTATTTTTTTTCAATGGATGATTTATTTAGGTCCATGCATACCATGTAACATCATGCACATGCTAGTAGACATCATGAAATGATTAGACCTAAATTATGCAAATTTCTTGTAAGGTGGTGTCGACACTAGATCAAGTGGTGTCGACACCATGCTCCAAACACAAGACAAATCATGTAAAATTGGTCAGGTAGTGTCGACACTAGTTCAGGTAGTGTCGACACAGTGCATCAAATACAAGGCAAAAAGGTCAAGTAGTGTCGACACTAGTTCAGGTAGTGTCGACACTAGAGACAGCTCCCAGAACACCTTCTGGCCAAGCTGAGACAGTGTGTCGACACTAGCCCAAGTAGTGTTGACATTAGAGACCTTCCCAGAACTCCTTCTGGGCTATTTTGGGACAGTGTGTCGACACTAGCCCAAGTAGTGTCGACACTAGTGCCCTTCCAGAACAAAACTTATAAGTCATGTGGAACCCGAAAACACATCTCATGCAGTGATTCACTTCCAACTCTTATAACTCTTTAAAAAATGACATTTGGACAAAATGTTCAACACAAAAGATGAAGAGGACAACTAGTGGAAGAACTTTGATGTTGAGGGTTTGATCTAATTAGGTCTCGAATACCGATAAAACATATGAAGAACAAAAAGTCAAGTGTAGCCCGAAATCGTAGTATCATGCAATGACTCCTTACGAAGCTTATAACTCTCTAAAAAAAGACTTTTAGACAAACGTCAACATAGAAGATGATCGTGACTTCAAATTTAATAACTTTCATGAAGAAAGTTTAGTCAATTCGGTCTCTAATCTCATGCATAATAAGACGAACAGAAATAAGCCCTAACTAGACACGACTTAGAGAAACGACCAATACTCCATGCATACTCCATGAAAATTGGGCAAATCATGTGCAAATGATCATAGACATGATGCTCTACATGATGGTATATGTTTTCTTAATCTTGGCCCGAGAACACCTACTTTTACGAAGATCTAAGTCCAGCGATATTCTGATGCAACAGAAGATGCAGGGGATGAAGCTTCGAGTTCCCAGCTTTCTCCTGCTTTCAGAAGTCTAGCCTGCCTCCAAATGACCCCAATTCGTTTAAAACTTCCCCAAAAGTTTGAGGCGAGTTCTTATAGATTTAGGTTGTAGTAAGAGTCCACGATACTAGAAAGGGGCTGCGAATCTGCTCCCTGTTTTTCCAAGAATCTAGGACTCTTTCCTCCAAAAGAGGTAGTAGCGGTTTAGGAAACTCCTCTTAGGGTTGGGTCCGGTTTGGCTTTCCATACATGACTAATCACCCTTATGTAATCCTAAATTGCACTTTTAATTATGGCATAATTACCTACACGAATCTGGGTAATCCCTGTCCCAGTTCATTATAGCTTGGGTAAATGTGTTCTATGACCCAGGTCTTGTTAAAGGATCTTTATTACATGGTTTGGAAGTCTCTCCATATGTGTAATTAATTTACCCTTTTGTCGAAATTTTAACGTGCTAAATTGTCGGGGTGTTAAATCCTCCCCCACTTAAGAAATTTGGTCCCCAAATTTACGCATACTGGTGTGGTTCGTACATGAGAATAGTTTGGGGGGGTTTTTCTCATTCTTTCCTCTGTTTCCAGGTAGCATTAGTAACTCGTCTCACTCCAGTGGCCCTTCACCAAGGTATGGTACGATTCCTGAGTCGTTGAATCTCCGATTCCAAACAGTTTATCGGCTTTCCTCATACGTCAAGGTAATCCCGAATCTCCACAGTCCTCATGGTCAATTATATGGTCGGCAGTAATAAGTACTAGCCGATGGGAATGGGAAATGTTGGGTTTTCCATATATCATGTTTTTGATGATCACATTAACATTCTTGAACATTGATTTAATGCAAAATTGATGTGTTAACTAACATGAAAAACACCATGAAAGTGATTGAGTTAAACATTGCTAAATCATACAATGTACATCACTAACAATGTATTTGCATGTAGGTGTACAAGCATGAAAGATGGAACTTTGAAGAGGCATTGAAAAGATGAGCAAAAGGCACAAAAATCTGTCAAAGAGGTGCATCTGTCGACAGATGCAAACTGCCTGTCGACAGATTCACACAGTCATTCCAGACAGAACTCAGGTTTGCATCTCTGAGTGCATCTGTCGACAGATGCAATGTACCTGTCGACAGATACACACAGACAACCCAGGACAGAGCTCAGGTTTTCTATTCCTGAGTGCATCTGTCGACAGATGCAAACTGCCTGTCGACAGATACACTCAGAAACTCATTTTCCTGAAACCCAGTTCTCAGCCTGAGTCTGCCTGTCGACAGATGCAAGTGCACCTGTCGACAGCCGACGGAAACTTCAGATTTTGGGTTTCCAAATCCGGCCCCACTTGGGTGTTTCCTTCCTCCACGACCCCCACCTTTACCTAACACTATATAAGCATCCTTTTGGAGCCAATTTCGCAGAGAGCAGCCTCCCATCCAAGAGCCTCCAAGGGACCAAGAGGAAAAGCCCCAAATTGCTGCTCTGCTTCAACTTTCCGCCCAGATCGACGTGGAATCACCATCTATGCGGAGCTGAAGCCGGATCGTCATCAATTCAACCTTCTACATCGATCAATCTACATCCAATCGAAGTTTGAAGAGCGTTTGGACGATCCACGAGAAGAATTCCAACTGGATTTGTTCCCTAATTCCCAATTCTTCTCCATTTCATAATTTCCATCCATCGTGTGTGTGTGTGGTTGTGTTTCGAGCATCCCTTGTGCTTGATTCACGTATTTGTGGTTGTTCTGATCGTGTTTCATCAGACAACGTGTGTGTGTTTGAGTTGTAGTGTTGAACTCGCTCATAAGCAGTCGTTTCTGCGTGTGTGTGTGGACGGTGGATGTAGGATACACGAGTTGTGTACTCCGAACCACCTTAAATCATCGTGTTCTGTGGTTTGTTCGCGTTTTGCGATAGATGATTGGTAGGCACGGTGTTCATACGCACGTTTGATTCCCTGTTTTCTCTTAAATCAACTCAAGCGGTCTCACACTTAATTGAATTTGAATCAAATTTCATTAAGATCGCTGTAGCATCGAAAAGAAGCCATCAATAGTTTAAAATTGCCGTAATCTATTCAACCCCCCCCTTCTAGATTACCGTATTGTGTACTTCCGCATAACTCTTCAATTGGTATCAGAGCGGGTTTCTCCGATTTACTGTTTTCGTCATTTGATCTAGCGATCAGGAGATTTTCGATCTTATGGATTCTAGCAAAGGGTATATGGCCGAGGGACATTCAGTAACCAGGCCACCCTATTTTGATGGCACTGACTATTCTTATTGGAAAAACCGTATGCAGGTATTTTTGAGAGCTCAAAATTACGAGCTGTGGAAGATAGTCAGCAAGGGACCATACGTGTTGCCCGAGGATGAAGACACCTGGACGAAAGACCAAATAGCTAAAGGAACTCTCAACTGGAGCGCACTAAACATGATGCAATGTGCGGTGCATCCAAAGGAGTTCTCAAGAGTCTCCACATGCTCAACAGCAAAAGAGATGTGGGACAAGCTTGAACTCATTTACGAAGGTACGTCCGAGGTAAGGGAAACTAAAGTTAGCATGTTAGTGTCTGAATATGAAATGTTCAAGATGAAAACTGATGAAACCGTATCAGACATGTTTGCAAGATTCATGCTAATAGTTAACGGGCTAAAAGGTCTTAAGAAGGAATACTCTGAAAGTGACTTAGTAAGAAAGATCCTTCGTTCTCTTACTTCATCTTGGAATACTAAGGCCACTGTCATTGAGGATTCCAAAGACCTTTCCAAAATGAAATTGGATGAACTAATTGGCTCTCTAATGACATATGAAATCAACATCAAGAGAAAAGAATTAGAAGAAAATCCTAGGAAGTCAATTGCTCTAAAAGCATCCAATAAAACATCAACAAGCTCCAAGAAATCTATTCAACAAGATAGTGATGAGCAAGAAACATCTAGTGAGAGTGATGATGGTGAAATGGCAATGCTCACTAGACAATTCAAGAAATTTTTGAAGTTCAAGAGGAGAGACACAGGTAATTCCAAACCCTTTCCTAAGAAAAATTTTTCACAGAAATATGAGTCAAACAAAAAATCTGACATTGTTTGTTATGAATGCAAGAAACAGGGGCATATGAGAGGAGAATGCCCGGAACTCAAGAAGAAGCTGAAGAAAGACAAATTCACCTCTAAAAAGGCCAAAGCAATGTTGGCCACCTGGAGTGATGAAGATGAAGATGAAGATGCACAAGAAACATCCGATGATGAAGAAGTGAAATGCTTGATGGCCAGGAGTGATGACTCCAGCGAGGTAAATTTCTCATTTGATGATTTCACTGCAAGTGAATGGGAGGAAGCATACACTACTTTATTTGAAAAATTTCGTGAATATAGATCTGAGAATAGAGCATTAAAAAGGAAATGCAACTCCCTTGTGCATGATAAGAACAATGATGAACGAATTGCATTCTTAACAAAAGAATTAGAAATGATGAAAATTGATGAAAAAACTCATAATGAAGAAATGGATTGCTTGAAAATGAAATTGCAAGAAACACAAAAAGAAAAAGACTGTTTAAGCCATTCTATTGAATTCCTTCAAGAAGAACAATTGGAAACAAAGAAAAAGTTGGAACAAACTGAAAAGGAATTGAAAGAAAAATCTGAGGACCTAATGAAATTTGTAAAAGGGAAGCAAAATCTAGATGCAGTTTTGGGCACCAAAATACATGTAACCAAGCATGGGTTAGGATATCAACCAGTCAAACAAAAGAAAATAGGAGAATCATTGATCACCTCCTTTATTGATTCTAGCCCAAGCACAAGCAAGCATGCTCCCACAAAGCATAATTCAAGAAAGTCTCAGACCAAGCCAATATTACACAAACAAAATGTTCCCAACAAACAAAAGAAAAAGCCACCTGTCGACAGATACAATGGTGCCTGTCGACAGACAAGAACAGTTTCAATGAATAAACAGTCTATCAAGCAACAGAAAATTGAAAAGAAAATTCCTTCATGCAATGTGTGTAAAAAGATTGGTCATGATGAAAAACAATGTTGGAATAATCCAAAGAAACAAAAAGTCAAACAAGTTTGGATTCCTAAACATCTACTTTGTTGCATGAATGAAATTTTGGGACCCAAAGTAATTTGGGTACCAAAACCTCTTGTCTGATCCACATATGCAGGAATGCCTAGCAGCCCAACATCAAAACAAATGGTACTTGGATAGCGGCTGTTCGAGGCACATGACGGGCGACAAAGGTAAATTCTGTTTCCTAGTGGAGAAAGACGGAGGACAAGTCATTTTTGGAGGTAACAACAAAGGCCAAATCATTGGCACAGGTAATGTTGGTAAGTGTTCCTCCAATTCAATTGAAAATGTACTGTTGGTTGATGGCCTTAATCACAATTTGCTTAGCATAAGTCAATTATGTGATAGAGGTCACAACGTCATTTTTGAATCAAATTCATGTCAAATTGTTGATAAAGAAACAGGAAGTGTAAAATTTTCTGGAAAAAGAGTGAATAACATTTACTTAGTTGATTTAGATGATCCAGAAAATGACAACTTGTGTCTTGTTGCAAATAGACAGGATGAATTGACCTTGTGGCATCGTAGGCTTGGCCATGCGAGCTACAACGTGTTGCACAAGATCATGAAGCTCAAATTGGTAAGTGGACTTCCTGACATCTCTTTTAGCAACAACGAAAGTTTTTGTGATGCATGTGCACAGGGAAAACAAACCCGGAAGTCTTTCAAATCTAAAGCACCGGTAAGCACATCTAAACCATTTGAACTGTTGCACATGGACCTGTTTGGACCAACTAGAACTCTAAGTCTCAATGGCAAACGTTTTGGTTTTGTCATTGTAGATGATTTCTCTAGGTTCACATGGGTCAAATTCTTGGCACACAAAAGTGAAACACTCACAATCTTCCAAGAATTCTTTAACAAGATTGAGCATGGCAATGTGAATAAAATATGCTCAATCCGCACCGATCACGGGGGAGAATTTGATAACAATGCATTTTCTGATTTTTGCAGGCACCAAGGATTGAACATCTGTTCTCTTCCCCAAGGACTCCAGAACAAAATGGAGTAGTGGAGAGGAAAAACAGAACATTGGTGGAAATGGCTCGCACTCTTCTGGTTGAAGGCCAACTCTCCAAAAGGTTTTGGGCAGAAGCAGTGAACACTTCGTGCTACATTCTAAACAGAGCCATGGTAAGACCTGTGATAAAGAAAACCCCCTACCAGTTATTGAAAGGTAAAAAACCCAACCTTGGGTACTTCCGAGTTTTTGGCTCAAAGGTATTTATTCACAACAATGATAAATCTGATTTAGATAAATTTGAAGCCAAAAGTGATCAAGGTGTTTTTCTAGGCTACTCAGAACACTCTAGGGCATATAGGGTGTTTAACAATAAAACACGCACTGTGGAAGAAACTCCACATGTCATTTTGATGAGACTTATGCCAAATCTAACAGTTTGAATGTTAACAGGACTGAAAAAGAGGATGAAGGAACATCGCTTAAGGATCTACAAGTCAAAGCAAAAGACAAATCTGAAGAAGATTCCAAGACCAAAGGTGGATATCTTCACAGGGACTACGATGAAGATGATGAAATAGCATTCAGAAAACAAGATGAAACACTTGAAGAGAATCCACCAGAAAGTGAACCTCCTGAAGAACAACATTCACAAGATCAAATTCCTCAAGGACAAGATACTCCCGGCCCTTCAACAATCACAAATGTGAGGTATTCCAAAGATCACCCACTTGATGATGTGATAGGTAGTTTAAATGATTCTGTTCAAACGAGGTCTCAAGTAAGAAAAATAATTGAACATGATCTTTTTGCTTTTGTTTCTCAAGTGGAACCCAAAAATGTTGAAGAAGCCTTAAAAGACAACTCATGGATTGATGCTATGCATGAGGAACTTGGTCAATTTCAAAGAAACAATGTATGGAGTTTAGTTCCTAAAACCCCTGAAATCTCTATCATAGGAACTAGATGGGTGTTTAGGAATAAACTTAATGAAGAAGGAAAAGTGATAAGAAATAAAGCAAGACTCGTAGCAAAAGGATATAGTCAAGAATTTGGTGTAGACTTTGAAGAGTCCTTTGCTCCTGTAGCCAGGTTAGAAGCAGTCAGAATTTTATTGGCATATGCATGCTCCCATAAGTTTAAACTCTATCAAATGGATGTTAAAACTGCTTTCTTAAATGGCTATATCAAAGAAGAAGTCTATGTCTCTCAACCACCAGGTTTTGAAAATTCTGAAATGCCTAACCATGTGTATAAATTGCACAAAGCTCTTTATGGTTTGAAACAGGCACCTCGAGCTTGGTATGATAGACTAAGCAATTTTCTGGTAAGCAAGAACTACTCAAGAGGTAAAGTAGACCAAACACTCTTCACTAAGAAGTTCGCAATCACATAATTGTTGTTCAAGTTTATGTGGACGATATAATATTTGGTTCTACTAACCCTTCACTGTGTGAAGAATTTTCTAAACACATGCACAGTGAATTTGAGATGAGTCTAATGGGGGAGCTTCAATTCTTTCTTGGTTTGCAGGTGAAACAACATAAAGACGGATTCTTCATAAATCAAGAAAAGTATGTCAAAGAGCTTCTCAAACGATTTCAATTTGAGCAAGCTAAACCGGCCTCCACCCCAATGAGCACAAGCATCAAATTGGAAAATGATGAGAAAGGTAAACCGGTAGATGCAAAGCACTTCCGAGGTATGATTGGCTCACTCCTTTATCTTACTGCAAGTAGACCGGATATTCAATTCAGTGTTTGCCTTTGTGCTAGATATCAATCTAGTCCAAAGGAAAGCCATTTAATTGCAGTCAAGAGAATTTCCGATATCTCTCAGGCACATGCAATTTGGGTTTTTGGTACCCAGCAGGCAGTAGCTTTGATTTGATTTCATATTCTGATGCTGACTATGCTGGATGTAAAATTGATAGAAAAAGCACTAGTGGATTTGCCAATTCCTTGGCGGTTGCATGGTTTCGTGGGCATCCAAGAAACAACACTCGGTTGCACTCTCCACTGCAGAGGCAGAATATGTCGCTGCAGGAAGTTGTGCAGCTCAAGTGTTGTGGATCAAAAGTCAGTTAGCTGACTATAATGTTCAAATTGGATGCACACCTATCCTATGTGACAACACAAGTGCTATCAACCTTTCAAAAAACCCTGTCCAACACTCTCGGACTAAACACATAGAAATCCGTCATCATTTCTTGAGAGATGAAGTTGCCAATAAAACCTTGGAACTTATTTTCATTCCCACAGAAAAACAATTGGCTGATATTTTCACCAAACCCTTGTCTGAAGATAGATTCACATCCTTAAGAAGAGAATTGGGTTTGTGTAAAATGCAATGAAACTAACTCTCCATATTGGAGTACATGCTCTTTATGTGTGAATGACTATGTGGTATATCAAATGGTGAACTGTGGAAGAACAAGTTCGGCTTGTTTGGAAACTATCATCATGCGTGAGGAAATATTCTCCGCCAAGTATCCATAGTCCCATTACATATAAAGGTCCTGTACTTCACATAGGATTTTTAGTTTCCTTACATTTTATCATGTTAACTCCATGAAACAATGTTTTTTCTGTGACCATGTGCTTGTGTATGACCTTCTTGAAATGAACATGTTTGTCTTGTATCAAATGCTTGTGTGAATCCTTGCTTAGATGTTGTGTCAACACGTGCACACACTATGGGGGAGTGAGTTAAGGATAGATGAGTATTTTATTGAGGAAACTCTTCATACATCTACTTGTTGAATTCTCACTTCCTTGAACTCAATGTGCAATCAATCTGAAACCAGAAAAATCCACTCTGTTCATATCTGTCGACAGACACATTCCATCTGTCGACAGATACAATCAGTCTTGTTCTGACAGAAACCTCAACTCCTCAGTCTGTGTGCATCTGTCGACAGACAGACTTCTTCTGTCGACAGATACACACATTCTTCCTTATTTTCAAATCCTTCTTCATACTTTTCAAGAAAAGTGTTCCTTACTTGATTTAAAGGTAAACCTTGGTTTGTTTGTGTGCAATATAACCCTTCATATCCACTTCATGTCAAAGTCATGAACCAAGTCTAAATGTTGTTTGATGCATGACCTGATTAAGGTCTTTTTAGATCATTTTGAACACAATGAGCAAACCAAATGATTTTTAAACATCTCCTTTGAATAACTCCCTTGTCGTTAAACATGAATCTAAAATGATTTGAAAAATCAGAAAACTCTTGAATTTAATGTTCCACATTACAACTTGCCTAAAGAAATCTCATGTACTTGACAAAAAGCAAAAAAAAAAAAAAAAAAGGAGAAAAGCTACCTATTTCTTCGGTTCAATCAAATTTATTTTCTTTGTGGGATGGAGGTAGAGCAATGATGAAAATCACTAAGTAACCGGGGACATGGGCATCACAAATGTCGGTCTTCGCGTCAAAAGGTTGTTTCATTATCTCTATACAATGGCTTGATGGACACTCACATTGAGTAACTGGGGGTATTGGCATCACAAATGTCTACCTTCACATGAAAAAGTGAAAGTGCTCCTCATTGCCACTCTTTTCCATCTTCGTTGTTTAAAGATTCTAAAATCATACCAGAAATAGAGTGAAGCCTCCGAAAATTTTTGTGTCAAGTCCAATGTGTTTCTTCGGTAAGACATTCTTGTGGGCATTTAATTCAATTGTCATCTGACTATCATCTCTATTTAAATGCATGTTTGTCTTCAACGGCCTTAATCAAAAGAGTTATTTAATTTTCACTGGCTTTTGTGAAATGTGTTCCTCATGATCTAATTAAAGAACTTATCATTTTTAATTCAAAATCATTTTAGATTTGTGTCATGTCTTCATCTTAATGGATATGAATTTTTGTCTTGCACATACACCCACTTTGCCTTAAAACAACAAATGAACACTTGTCCCTTTGAAAATTTTGACAAAAATCAAGTTTTCACCAAAAAGGAGTTATCTGTCGACAGATAGACTTGCATCTGTCGACAGACGACGGCCCAGATCCGTTTTTTCAGAAAACCCTCGCGCCGGTTCACCTCCTTTTTGTGGGGCCTTCCTTTTAAAACCCTCCAAGTCCATTCTAAGGCCACCCACGACCCTTTTTCACCCCTCCTCTCTTGTTCCCTCCTCCTCCTCTCCAAACCCCCTCTCTTTCCCCCTTCAGGGCTCCGTCTCCGACGATCCTGCTCCTCGTCTGGGATCCCTCCACTCTCCCTTCACACCATTCTCATCCTTCCTCCTGCGATGGCACCCAAATCGAAGCTTCTCGCTCGCCGTCGTCGCGCTCCGACGGACGCCGGAGAAAGCTCCAGGGCTCCTTCTGAACGCCGCAGCAAGCATCGTGAGGATCGGTTGCCGGAACTCATCGTTCCTCAAGGTCTCCGTCTTATCCGACCCAACGGCACCTTCAAGAAGATTGTCCAATCCCGGTATGTGGACTTCGAGTCCTTAGCACCGATGTTCCCCTCACTCCTACCTTATTTTGACACTCAAGGGTGGACATCCTTCTTATACTCCCACTTGCAATACTCTCCAACTGCCGTATCCGAGTTCTACAATAACTTAGGGCTTTCCGATCAGGGAGATATCTACTCTTCGGTGAAAGGCACTCGTTTTCGCCTCACCGCAAATCTTCTCTCCACAGCCCTTGAAATTCCAAACTCAGGAGTTGAAATCTTCAACTACAATCCCTCTGCTTCTGAGTACTATGAGCTTCTCACGTTGGAACCTTATGACACTACCAAGGAGATTGCTCGTCTCAACGCCAACTCCTTTCCTCCTTGATCCGGATGATCCATCACATCTTCACTACCTTGATCGTCCCGAAGGATGGAAGTCGAGAGTTAGTCACCGAGGTCCATAAATCCCTATTCATTTTTCCTCAAGTGTCAAGAAATCAATCTTCCTGAACTCATGATAAGCCTCATCCGTCGGTGTTTCTCTAACACCAAAAGATCAATGCCATATGCTTGCCCCATCACTTCTCTTCTTATTTTCCTTGGCATTCCTATCCCTCCAAGTGAGCTCATCTCACTAAAATCCCGAAGTGCCTTTGACCTCACCGCCGCCAACCGCATGGGCTACAAAATTGTAGACGGCGTCGTCACAAGGACTCTCAAGGGAAAGGAACCACAAGGAGCTGAAGTGTCAACCGGTGAAGAAGACAATGAAGATGATGAAGCAAATGAGGGCAGTGATGAAGACCCTCAAGATGAGCAAATGCCTGACCAAGCTCAAGAGTTTGATGATGTACCTGTGCCTCCACAACAATCCGTTCATGATTACTTGGCACAAATCCATCAAGAAATGATTTCAGGATTTGCTCGGATGACGTCAAGATTTGATCAAGTGGACGCTCGCCTCAACACTTTAGATGACCGTCTTGACCACCTCTACTCCGAGAGAGATGGATCCCGTCACCCTCCTCCTGCTGGACATGACGATGAATAGAGGGTCTCAGGGTCATTAGAGGTCACTAAGAGTCTTAGATGGGAATTAGTCTCACTTGTCTTGTCATCTTTTGCTTGTTCATGTTACTTCCCTTTCTTGAGAGTCATGTAATCATTATCAAATGTACTGTGAAATTTCAATGATAAATCAATGAAAACTCAGTTCATGTTTTTTGTCTCTAACTGTGCATGACTTGACTTTTTGCATGTTGTCAAAAAGGGGGAGAACATCAATATATGCATCAATTGAATATTTTTGTCATCATCAAAAAGGGGGAGATTGTTGGGTTTTCCATATATCATGTTTTTGATGATCACATTAACATTCTTGAACATTGATTTAATGCAAAATTGATGTGTTAACTAACATGAAAAACACCATGAAAGTGATTGAGTTAAACATTGCTAAATCATACAATGTACATCACTAACAATGTATTTGCATGTAGGTGTACAAGCATGAAAGATGGAACTTTGAAGAGGCATTGAAAAGATGAGCAAAAGGCACAAAAATCTGTCAAAGAGGTGCATCTGTCGACAGATGCAAACTGCCTGTCGACAGATTCACACAGTCATTCCAGACAGAACTCAGGTTTGCATCTCTGAGTGCATCTGTCGACAGATGCAATGTACCTGTCGACAGATACACACAGACAACCCAGGACAGAGCTCAGGTTTTCTATTCCTGAGTGCATCTGTCGACAGATGCAAACTGCCTGTCGACAGATACACTCAGAAACTCATTTTCCTGAAACCCAGTTCTCAGCCTGAGTCTGCCTGTCGACAGATGCAAGTGCACCTGTCGACAGCCGACGGAAACTTCAGATTTTGGGTTTCCAAATCCGGCCCCACTTGGGTGTTTCCTTCCTCCACGACCCCCACCTTTACCTAACACTATATAAGCATCCTTTTGGAGCCAATTTCGCAGAGAGCAGCCTCCCATCCAAGAGCCTCCAAGGGACCAAGAGGAAAAGCCCCAAATTGCTGCTCTGCTTCAACTTTCCGCCCAGATCGACGTGGAATCACCATCTATGCGGAGCTGAAGCCGGATCGTCATCAATTCAACCTTCTACATCGATCAATCTACATCCAATCGAAGTTTGAAGAGCGTTTGGACGATCCACGAGAAGAATTCCAACTGGATTTGTTCCCTAATTCCCAATTCTTCTCCATTTCATAATTTCCATCCATCGTGTGTGTGTGTGGTTGTGTTTCGAGCATCCCTTGTGCTTGATTCACGTATTTGTGGTTGTTCTGATCGTGTTTCATCAGACAACGTGTGTGTGTTTGAGTTGTAGTGTTGAACTCGCTCATAAGCAGTCGTTTCTGCGTGTGTGTGTGGACGGTGGATGTAGGATACACGAGTTGTGTACTCCGAACCACCTTAAATCATCGTGTTCTGTGGTTTGTTCGCGTTTTGCGATAGATGATTGGTAGGCACGGTGTTCATACGCACGTTTGATTCCCTGTTTTCTCTTAAATCAACTCAAGCGGTCTCACACTTAATTGAATTTGAATCAAATTTCATTAAGATCGCTGTAGCATCGAAAAGAAGCCATCAATAGTTTAAAATTGCCGTAATCTATTCAACCCCCCCCCCCTTCTAGATTACCGTATTGTGTACTTCCGCATAACTCTTCATGGAACACATTATGCACGTTGGCCAGTTGCGGAGGTAGTGCAAGTCTAATTGCCCTTGACAATCCTTTCCAGAATCTCAAATGGCCCTATAAATCGGGACTCAGCTCCTTTGATCCCAATCTTTGTATTCCCCTTGAAGGTGAGACCTTCAAGAACACATGTTCGCCAACCTGAATTCTAGTTCTCCTTCTCTTGTCTGCTCATAACTCTTCTGTCTGGATTGTGCTATCTTCAGACGTTCCCTGACAATCTGAACCTTTCTGACAGTCGCCTCAAAACTAAGTTGGGTCACCCATTGGTTCTCCCCACCTCTTCCCAACAAAGGGGTGATCTGCAACTCTCTGCCCATATAAGGCTTCAAATGGAGCCATCTTGATACTTGCCTGATAGCTGTTGTTATAAGCGAACTCCATCAGGTACAACTGATCATCCCATCGCCCTTTAAAATATAGCACCAGAGCACGAAGCATATCTTCCACAATCTGATTGGTCCTTTCAGTTTGTCCATCAGTCTGAGGATGAAAGGCAGTACTAAAGTTCAGTTTAGTACCCATTATGCTTGCAACCCTTCCAGAAGTGTGAAGTAAATCTAGGGTCCCGATCTGATATTATGCTAGATGGAACCCCATGAAGTCTAACTACTTCCTTAACATATAGTGCAGCCAATACATCCACTGACCATGTACTCTTAATCGGCAAGAAATGAGCCGACTTAGTCAATCGGTCAACTACTACCCAAATGGCATCCATACCACCTCGAGTTTTGGGTAGTCCTATGATAAATTCCATACCGATGCTATCCCACTTCCATTCTGGGATTTCCAGTGGTAGCAGTCCACCAGCTGTACGGAAATGCTCGGCCTTGACTTTCATGCATGTTAAACAGTATGCCACATGATTGGCCACATCCCTCTTCATTTGGCCACCAGTACGACCTTTTCAAGTCTTGGTACATCTTTGTTGATCCAGGGTGAATCGTGTATTTGGACTGGTGAGCTTCATTCAGTAACCTCTTCTTGAGTTCTCCATGATCAGGGACACATGTTCTACCTCGGAATAATAATCTTCCTTCTGCTGATAGAGTAAAGTTAGGTCTTTGTTCTAGCTTCTCCTTGATCTGAACTAAGAATGGATCCTCTTCTTGTTTCTTCTTGATTTCAGTCAGTAGGCCGGATTGTATCTGGAGGTTTGAAATCATTATTTGCTTTTCCTTCTTTCCCACGTCTATGTTCAGACTTGCAAATTGCTCCAGTAACTTCCATTCGCCCAGCATCATACTAGCTAGCATAGCTCCTGGTTGTCTACTTAGAGCGTCTGCCACTACATTGGCTTTCCTAGGGAGATATTGAATGGAAAAGTCAAAATCCTTAAGGTACTCTAACCACCTTCTTTGTCTCATGTTAAGCTCCTTCTGTGAGAACAAGTATTTCAAACTCTTGTGGTCAGAAAAGACTTTAAATTGCTCACCATAGATATAGTGCCTCCAAATTTTCAAGGCGAATACTATAGCTGCCAACTCCAGGTCATGAACCGGATAGTTCACTTCGTGGATCTTCAACTGTCTGGAAGCATAAGCTATTACCTTCCCTTGTTGCATTAGGACACATCCCAGTCCAGTGCCAGAAGCATCTGAATAAATTTCAAATCCTCCCTCTTCAGTGGGTAAGGCGAGGACAGGAGCAGTAGTCAAACACTTCTTCAAGTTGTTAAAGCTTTCTTCACATTCCTTGGTCCACACAAACGGATTTTCCTTCCGGGTCAGCTTGGTTAATGGCACTGCAATCTTTGAGAAATCCTTTATAAACCTTCGGTAATACCCAGCTAATCCTAGAAAGCTCCTGATCTCAGTGACGCTTGTCGGTCTTTCCCATTTCAACATAGCCTCAACCTTTGATGGATCAACAGAGATACCATCTTGGTTACCACATGCCCTAAAAAGGATACCTCCTCAATCCAGAATTCACATTTACTTAGCTTGGCATATAGTTTGTTCTCCCTTAAAATCTGCAATGCAATCCTCAAATGCTCCTCATGCTCTTCCTTTGTCTTGGAATAGATCAATATGTCATCGATGAATGCCACCACAAACTTATCAAGATATGGGCGTAAATGCTATTCATCAACTGCATGAAAACTGCAGGGGCATTTGTTAGTCCGAAAGGCATAACAATAAATTCATAATGCCCATACCTGCTTCGGAAGGAAGTCTTGTGAATGTCTTCTCCTTTGATCCTCAATTGATGATAACCAGATCGGAGATCTATTTTAGAGAAGTATCTAGCTCCAGATAATTGATCAAACAACTCATCAATTCTCGGCAGAGGGTATTTGTTCTTGATGGTTAACTGATTCAGTTGTCTGTAATCTATGCATAGCCTCATCGACCATCTTTCTTCTTGACGAAGAGGACAGGTGCACCCCATGGCGATGTGCTTGGTCGGATGAAACCCTTCTCTAACAGTTCCATCAGTTGCTCTTTTAATTCCTTCAGTTCTGCGGGGGACATTCTATATGGTGCCCTAGATACTGGTGCTGCTCCAGGACCAACTCGATGGTGAAATCTACCTCCCGCTCAGGAGGAATTCCTGCAAGTCTTGGGGAAAACATCAGCGTATTCGCTGACAACATGGATGTCCTCAACTTTGACTTCCTTCCTTGCAATGACTACAGCAGCAAGAAAGGCCATACAACCTTTCCTCATCATCCTTTTGGCTTGTAATGCAGAGATAATTGACAATCTCCTGCGGTTTCTATCCCGGTGAACACTATTTTTAGGTATGGCTAAAAGTTACCCGACCTCTCCTGCAATGATACTAGCCCCATGTTCAGACATCCAGTCTGCTCCCAGTATCACATCATACCCCGCCATGTCCACACATATTAAATTTGCTGGTAGGTTTTGGGTTTCAATGAACACTTCACTGGATGGTATATGGTCTGTAAGATTGGTGCCAGGACCAATCGGGGTTGACACAACTATTCCAGATTCCATTGGGACGAGTTTCACAGGTAGGGTATCAACAAATGTTTGAGATATGAAGGAATGCGTAGCTCCCGTATCAAAGAGAACATATGCGGGTCTGGAAAGAATAGTAAGTGTACCTTCCACGATACCTCCTTCTTCAGCAGTTTCTGGTTCCTGGACAGCTTGCAGTCGGCCTTGCCTCTTCTGTCCATTCGGGCGTTTGTCCTGTGGGGCTTGTTCTTTCAACATTGGGCAGTCCGAGATCCTATGGTCACGACTCCCACAGCGTAGGCATCTCCCTTGCGCTCTCCAGCATTCTTCAGACCGATGACCAACTTTGTCGCAATGTTTGCACCTTTCTCCCTTGGTCACCATTATCTGCTTACCTAACTCCTTCGGCTTTTTATCCGCTGGTTCATTTACCCCACTACTGGGCCTTTTCTTCCCAATAGTCGGCTGATACCTCCCAGCAGAAGACACTTGTTCTCGTTTCACGGATTTTCCCTTGATCCTTTCGGCAGTCTCCATGGCATCTTCCAATAGCTGAGCCTTCTTAACCATTTCAGCATAAGTTTGAATGTCCATTGGCGCCAGTTGGGTGATGAACTGGGGCCTCAAGCCATTCAGAAAGCGTTTCGCCTTCATCCTTTCTGTCCCAATTAAGTGAACAGCGTATCGGGACAGCCGAGAGAATTGGGCCTCATATTCAGCCACATCGAGTCCTCTCTGCTTCAAAGCCGCAAATTCGGCTGCTTTCCGTTCTTGGACCCTCTCAGAAAAGTACTTGGCGTTGAAACGCTCAATGAACTGAGCCCATGTTGGTTGTTGTCCATTTAGGGTTGCTTCTACCGACTCCCACCATGCTCGGCATCCTTTTCCATTGGAAAGTCGCTAGTAGTACTTTGTTCTGGTCGTGCATTGCATGACCCTGAATATCCTTTCAATCTCCTTAACCCAGTGTTCAGCAACGTCTGGGTTAGTACTCCCCTCAACCTAGGCAGATCCTTGTTCCGGAAATTCCGATGGAGCTCACCGGCTCCGCGGTTACCTCCACCTTGGGTGGCTTGTAAGATAGCCTGAGTCAAGTTCTGTATAGTTCGTTGCATGTCCCTAGCCTGGGCACGTTCAGCGGCCATTGAGGTAATAAGTACCTTCAAGATAATAATGTGAGTTAGTCATCTAAATATATCACATGTGACTTCTATTCCCATGGCCCTACCCAAGCTCACATTAGGTACGACAGATTTGACTCGTGTAATCTAGTTTCATTCTATGTTCTTATCCCTTGGACCCTAAAGTTTAAGGCTCTGATACCAACTGTCACGCCCCGATATTTAGCAGCGGAATAAATACCGGGGGACGTGAACGATACAAACAGGCGTATCACAGTTGAATAATACAGAGTCACAATTGATATAATAACACATCCGAGACTATAATATGGTCACACCCAAAAGTATACACTTTATTCCATTCCATTCAACTAGATACAACCTCACATAAGGAAAACTCACTGAAAAGTGTTTATTAATCAAATAACAAGGTTTCTCTAATACATTGACCACTCAATTGTCTATTTCTAAACTGTCATCTATTTCTAGGACGGGTGCTCGTCACTCTTGCCCAGTCCCATCTGACTCCACGGGTTCTTCATCACTACCTGAAAAAGGGCAGGATGATAGGGGTGAGCGAACTAGCTCAGTAGGATTTACATCTCAATAACGTGCGGGCACTAATATACATGATTAACATTTTTAAATAGGCAGATATGCATGTGAATATGCTGACAATGCATGCTTTTCTAATAAGTTGAATAGCAAAGTAGAACGGATATCATATCAGATCAATTGTCGAGTTCCATATACAATGGACAGATAATTCAAGAGAAAATCATATTAGAAGAGATTGGCCATATTCAAGCAGAGCTCATGTGTTCACAAGAGCAAACATATCATATCATGTCAAGTCAAACTTATCATGTCAAACAGGAGGCACATTTTCACAATCTTGCATGTCAATGTGCTATGCCAAGCACCAAGAGTCCATACTCCCGCGGTTAACAAGTACGTTGGGGCGCTCCTCCCCAGGACCAGACAATGCCCCTATTGCACAGGCATTGGATCAAGTTTTTGGACCGGAGTCCCACGTTGTGCCGAACAAACAGGTTCATGTTATGGCCACAGAGTTTCAATAACAAGCTCGTAGTAAAAAGAACATGATCATTCATAGAGTCAAGGAATGACAAACAGCTCAAAAGAACAAGGCAGGATAACGACGTATCTTATGTTTCATAATTCTTTAATGTCTTGACATGAGGGTGTTTCAAAAGACAAATCATATGCAGAACATGTACTCTCAATTTCCCAAGAAGGGTGTGCCTATTCGTACAAAAGTGTAAGTGATGAGTCACGGATCTTTCCTAGCATGTATGCATATGACAAGTAATTAATTGAACACCGGAAAATATGTAACTATTGGAACTCATATGCAAATCATGACCTTAACACCACTAACAAGTCCATACTAACATGTATTCATTCCCACATTCATATCACATTCTTATCTTATAAATTGACAATAAGCAAGATCACAAGATAATCCAATGAACATAAGGACAATCACAATTACACAGTAGAATCATATTCATATCATTACTATTTTTTTTCAATGGATTGATTTATTTTAGGTCCATGCATACCATGTAACATCATGCACATGCTAGTAGACATCATGAAATGATTAGACCTAAATTATGCAAATTTCTTGTAAGGTGGTGTCGACACTAGATCAAGTGGTGTCGACACCATGCTCCAAACACAAGACAAAATCATGCAAAACTGGTCAGGTAGTGTCGACACTAGTTCAGGTAGTGTCGACACAGTGCATCAAATACAAGGCAAAAAGGTCAAGTAGTGTCGACACTAGTTCAGGTAGTGTCGACACTAGAGACAGCTCCCAGAACATCTTCTGGCCAGCTGAGACAGTGTGTCGACACTAGCCCAAGTAGTGTCGACACTAGAGACCTTCCCAGAACCCCTTCTGGGCTGTTTTTGGACAGTGTGTCGACACTAGCCCAAGTAGTGTCGACACTAGTGCCCTTCCAGAACAAAACTTATAAGTCATGTGGAACCCGAAAACACATCTCATGCAGTGATTCACTTCCAACTCTTATAACTATCTAACGAATGACATTTGGACAAAACATTCAACATGAAAGATGAAGAGGACAACTAGTGGAAGAACTTTTATGTTGAGGGTTTGATCTAATTAGGTCTCTAATCTCGAGAAAACATATGAAGAACAAAAAGGCAAATGTAGCCCGAAATCGTAGTATCATGCAGTGACTCCCTTACAAAGCTTATAACTCTCTAAAGAAAGACTTTGGATAAAACGTCCAACATAGAAGATGATCGTGACTTCAAGTGGAATAACTTTCATGAATAAAGTTTAGTCAAATTCGGTCTCGAATCTCATGCATAATAAGACGAACAGAAATAAGCCCTAACTAGACACGACTTAGAGAACGACAATACTCCATGCATACTCCATGAAAATTGGGAAAATCATGTGCAAATGATCATAGACACGATGCTCTACATGATGGTATATGTTTTCTTTAATCTTGGCCCGAGAACACCTACTTTTACGAAGATCTAAGTCCAGTCGATATTTTGGATGCAACAGAAGATGCAGGGGATGAAGCTTCGGGTTCCCAGCCTTTCTCCTGCTTCTCAGAAGTTCTAGCCTGCCTCCAAATGACCCCAAATTCGTTGTTAAACTTCCCCAAGAGTTTGAGGACGAGTTCTTATAGATTTAGGTTGTAGTTAAGAGTCCTAACGATACTAGGAAAGGGGCTGCGAATCTGCTCCCTGTTTTTCCCAGAATCTGGGACTCTTTCCTCAAAAGAGGTAGTAGCGGTTTAGGAAACCTTCTCTTAGGTTGGGTCCGGTTTTGGCTTTCCATACAGGACTAATCACCCTTATTTTAATCCTAAATTGCCCTTTCTAATTATGGCATAATTACCTACACGAATTTCTGGGTAATTCCCTGTCCCAGTTCATTCATATCCTTGGGTCAAATGTGTTCTATTGGCCCAGTCTTGTTTAATGGATCTTTATTACATGGTTTTGGAAGTCTCTCCCATATGTTTAATTAATTTATCCCCTTTTTCTGAAATTTTTAAATTGCTAAATTTCAGGGTGTTACACTCTCAATGACGGTCTAAGCCTCATTACAAACTTCCTTGCCTTGCATCTCTCATCAACAACTATGTGTGGTGCATATCTAGACAACTCTGCAAATCTAGCCTCATACTCCACAACTGTCATCGATCCCTGAGTCATTGCTAAGAATTCCTGCTCCATTTTGTCCTGTATATGTTTAGAAATATACTTGGCCTGAAACATCCTTACGAAATCTTCCCAAGTGACTTCTAGCTCCACTCCCTCAAATTGCGTGCGAAGAACGGAAGACCACCACACATCTGCTCGCTCCTGAAGCATGTATGCCGCCAGACTGATCTTGTCATCCTCTGCACACCTGATGGCTCTGAATATCTTTTCAATTTCCCTGAGCCAACTTTCTGCAACTAACGGCTCACTCTCCCCCTTAAAAGAGGGTGGAGCCATCCTCTTGAACCTTTGCATGATTGATACACCTCCTAAACCACGGTCCTATTGAGCTGGTGCTGGAACCTGAGCCTGAAACTGAGTTTGAAGAGCGCTTGTGTTTGCGCTTGAGTCTGTGTTGCTTGTACAATCCCTTGCATGACCGTACCATAATCAGCCAACGGTGGCGGGGGTGGCGCAGGCGATCCTTGAGGTGCTGGTACTTCATGCTGCTCTCCGTCAGTCCTACTTAACTCTTCATCCTGAATAGGTAAGCTCGAACGTCGAACCTCTCTAGCCATTGCTACAAAATAAACATCAAGTTAAACTCCATTTATCCCTATACTTAACATGTTATCATGTATTTATCTTACTACTTTTCTAGTACTATTTTAATTATTCCTTGGATCAGGCTATCCACTACAAAGACTTAGAGATGTGATTTAGTTGATGGCTATTTATGTATAAGCTCAACCCAAAGTCTCTGATACCATCTCTGCAACGACCCCACTTCCACCCGGTACGGTTATACCACCCACATCGGATGAGAGCAAGCGCTACAGGGGAGAATACCCCAACAAGTAACAAGTGAGCTGAGATATACACAAATAGAGTCGAATAAATGCAACGGAATTTAAATAAATCTTATTCCATCAACTTTTAAATCCACATACCACAGTCTGTATAGTTCAACAAGAGATAACATAAGTGCAATATTTTCCAAATACATAGCCGACTCCAAGTACATTTGATCAAAATTCAAATTTAAAATGTAGCATTACAAACTATGAAATATAAATTACAAACTTCAATCACTTAGTCCAACTCCACTTCAAATCTTGCTGGCTCCTCTGCTACTAATTTCCTGAAATGTTTAGCAAGAGTGAGTCTACACAATAGACTCAGCAAGTAACTTAAGATTCAATACATACATATTTTCTAACAATTTAACACAATAGAATTTCAGCAATTAAATCATACATGCTTATGCTATAACAAAATAAATTCACATGGAATTGTATTAAACAACTATTCTAACACATGTAAAACTATAGTCTAAACAAGGTTACTAATAACATGGTGTCATTAACGTAAGTACAAATACACATTCACATACCTTCATACTTTACTCACATCATTGTAAAACTTCACAACTAAGTCATGGAAAAATATATACAAGATAGGTTGCACTCCTAGCATGATTTCTAACTCACTTTGCATGCAATCATAACAATTTACTCCACATTTAGCTTGCTGATTTTATACAAACTTTATCACATTCATATTACCTTTGCATAGGGATCACTTTTAACTACACAACATAATACTAAACACATGTGCATCCAATAATTCAAATTCCATGAATATGAAAGCATATACTTACATTTTGGTACTAATGGTAACATCACTTTTAGCATTTGATAATTAATACATCAACGCATACACACACACCCTTATACACATCAATAAACAAAATATCAATTAACACTATTGTCATTTACACTTATACTATTTTCTCATTACATACAACCATATGATTAACCTTGGCTTTCACATACACTCACTTGTTCTATCACACAATACTTATACACATTTCCCATTAATTCCTCTTTCACATTCACACACTTCTTATCATTTCACTTTTGCACATAACATGTGCCACATTTACACATATCTTGCACATACCTTGTGCTATGAACACATATCACTTTTCACATCACACTTATGCTTATTTTCACTTAATGCCAAGACACAGCCCAAAACACCATTAGACGGTCACATAACATACACATTCGCATTCACTTACTTAATCACCGGCACAGTGATAAGTCTTAGTCTCTGCAGAAACCGGGGAAAGCCCTTCCCACCATTACCAGTGGAACTTGTCCACCTCCAGGATTTTACAAGACCCTTTGCCAGGGTATACACTTTATCAAGACCCTTTCCTAGGGTATCACATAATGCATTGAGCTTTCCCGTAGGGGCATTACTACAGTACAGCTCCAAGCATCTAAGGTGGCAGTGTCTTATGGGCATATTTGTTTATCTTCTCACATTAACCATTTTACACACCTAGACCACTTGTTCTCTCACATTCCATGCACACACTCATACATAATTCATACACACATAAGTCCTCATTTACTGATTTTAACCTCACTGTTGCAACTGCCAAATAATCATAATATAGAGTTAATCATACTGAAATTTATCGAATCACATCAAATCACAATTGACATGCTCACATAGTCGTTTTTCTCATTAAAATCCATAACAATACTTACTGTCATCAAAATAACATGAGATTTTAACCACAGACAAATCTCAGGTTTATAATCGTACATACAAATTTCCAGATTTTTCTGAGTCATATTACATTTACAGAAATTAAAACATTCAGTTTCATGCTATTCATAATTCAATTTAACATGGAACATAACATGAACATCAGGTTTAACAGTTCACAGCCCTGATCCTAACATACTCGTCATCACAGGAATTTTCCTCGGATTTATTACACAATACACAATTTACTGTAAATTTTACAAATCCTACGCATGTCTTCTATTTCCAAAACAGAAATTTACAGTAAATCCCACAGTCATGGAAAAATTCTCAAATTTTCAGGGCATGGACTAATACATATACACATGGTATAGAAAAATCTAGGGCATTTAATTCCTCAGGAATCATGTAGACAGTAGGTGAACATGCATAATCCATTTTTTCCAAACATGTATTTCAATAATCTAAAAATTCATGCCATCCACAGAAAAACACAAAAATTTCCACACACATCACATTATCTATTTCACATAACATATAAAAAAATTACACTATATCCTCATTGCGAAAACACATCGAAAATAATCATCTACCAGGAAGAACAGCTCACTGTTCTATCCTGAAGAACTTAGCGGCAGTCTCTGACCGTTCAAGGATTTGGACGGCACGATCGATGGACGCCGACTGGAGATCTTGGCGTCAAGGGTATTGACGCCAAGTTCCTTCTGTGCAACAGCACAGACCGAACTCCAAATACAAAGTGAAAAGGAGGGTCCAGGACACGATTTAAAATCCACAAAATTTGCTGGGACCTAGGGCATATGTATAGGATTGAGATCTATAGGTTACTTGCCTTCTAAAAAATCTACAAAGGTCTAAATATGTTGATGAAGCCCTTCTCGGCCTTGCCAAAAGGTGCTCAGAAACTCCTTTGATCCTCTTTCCCCTGTCGATGTAGATGGCACTTCGGGGTTGGGATCTCTTCTTGGATGCATTGGCCGTCCTCCAGACGTTGTAGCTCCTTGGTTTGCACCTCCAGCCGACGGATCAGAGGCCACCAACCTCAGGTCTTCTCTTGTTCTCCATAGCTAGGGTTTTCTTCTCTCCTCTTTGCAAAGAGCCAAAGAGAGCTCTTGGGTTGCAAGGAGGGGTTGGTTTATAGGAGAGAGACCTCTCATCCCACGCAGGGGTTGATGTGAGGCTTTCACAGCCGTTGGGGATAGCTCCCCAATGGCTGGGGTTGCTTGTCCCCGGAATTATGGGTCTGCTGCGCATGCAGGTCAGAGAAGTAAACGTCCACCTATGTGGACGGCTACTTAAGTATTGGCGTCCATCGCTATGGACGTCTAAATATAATGGGCGTCCACCCATGTTGACGCCATTTGGCCCTCCTGCCAGAACTTAAAATCATGCAGAAATCATGTTCAACTTACACATATATACATACAATGTTTGTAACATAGTATACACACTATCACACCATGCATTCAAACCATATTTACCATATAATTATTCACATGCATACATAAGCACAACTGGCTAATACGTACGTAGATATCTACCTACGCGTACGTGATGTTTTACATAAGTATGGCTCAACATGCGGCAAAATAAAGTGACAAGAATTGCGTGGGTTTCAAAAATCATTAGGAGGCAATATGAATTAAGTTAGCTAGGAATAATCTATTCAATAAGATAGTTCTTGCTTGCACTCCATACGTACATGCAATGTACGAAGTACAATGTACACATTAACTACACCATGCAATTGGACAACGTTTACAACTAAACATACACATGCATACATAGGTATACCAAGGTGTTATGTATGTAGAATTAGGTATACACTTATCACACGCATAAGATAACCTACATACGTACATACACATATGCACTTCATATATTCGCACACAATATCCATGAAATGGGTAATATAAGGTATACTTCAATATTTAGATAGTACCTGCATAGTATTTAAATAGATACTTTATACACAAAATTGTCCAATTACTTATATTCACGATAATAATATACATCCACGCATATACACATGCGAAATTTATAATTATAATATGCAAAATTTTCATGCACGCCATTTATGCAAGAACAAGTAACATCATATACATAAAATATAAGCGGGAAAAGAAAGTTCGGGGCCTTACACTTGGTCATTCATCCATCACTCCTGCGTTCTCTCCTCCCTAGCCTTGTTCCTTCATCCCCTCCCTTACTCATTCGGCTGTCTCCCCAACTTCTCACAACTGCGCGCAGCATCCTCACTCTTGATCTCCCACCTGCAGTCCTCTCTGCTTTGCAATCTGATCCGAGCGACCACGAGATCACTCTCTCGTGCTGCATGCTCTCCACTGATCCCGATCTCAAAAAAAAAATGCCAATCTTCAAATGCACATTGAGGTCGAGGAGCCGGCATACCTCCTTCACCCTCCTGATCAGGGGCACCCCTCAGTTGGGGCTTCCCCTCTTGCTCCTTCATTAGGAGCCATCCTCTTCGAGGACACCATGTCCTCCCCTAGTCCTGTAGAGTCGTCTAGCCAGTTAGGATCGTCTAGGTTAGAAGAGTCTAGTCTTAGTCTAGGAGAGTCTAGGGTGAGTCAGGTCAACCCAGTGCCCGCCAAGTCCAAAAGTCGCCCTAGGAAGCAACGGGGCAAGGCTATTCCCCGAAGATACCTTCAAGAGTTAGCTCGACGATGTCAAGAATTGTTGCTAATAGAGGAGTTCACAAAGGACGCGTTGGTGTTAGAAGAAGAAATTGAGCATGATGGGGTGTTCATAGACGACGGGTTTGGCGTCTATGAGATCATGAATGATGAGGACTCAATTGGTGAAGAGGATAGCGAAGTAGATGACACTGCTGAGATGTACGCGAGTGGCGTAAGAAGATTCGATGAACCTACAACGGCAGTGGATGAACCTACTAAGGAAGTCAATCTTGGAACAGACAAAGATCCCAGGATAGTGATTATTTCAGCGAACCTCCCTCCTGATGAAGAAGAGGAACTGGTGTAAATTCTGAGGGAGTACAAGGATACCTTTGCCTGGTCGTATGAGGACATGCCCGGCCTAGACCCCTCATTAGTGGAGCACCGACTAGTGTTGAAAGAAGGGGCAAAGGCCATAAAACAGAAACTTAGAAGGTTCCACCCACTCATGGCCCTGAAGATGAAGGATGAAGTAGATAAATTCCACAAGGCTAGATTCATCATGGTAGTGCTTTATCCGAACTGGGTGGCAAATATAGTCCCGGTCATGAAGAAGGATGGAAAGGTCAGGATCTGTATTGACTTCCGGGACTTAAATAAGGCATGTCCAAAAGATGACTTCCCGCTTCCTCACATTGATGTGCTGATCGATAACACTGCTGGGTATGAGACCCTTTCATTCATGGATGGATATTCAGGCTATAACCAAATCCATCTAGCTCCTGAAGATCAAGAGAAAACATCCTTCACCACGCCCTGAGGAACATACTGTTATGTAGTCATGTCATTTGGGCTAAAGAATGTCGGGGCTACCTATCAAAGGACGATGATGGCCATCTTCCATGATATGATGCATGTTTATGTAGAAGTGTACGTGGATGATATTTTGGTGAAGTCAAGAACCAGGAGAGAACACCCCGAGATCCTCGCCAAGGTGTTGCAAAGATCAAGGGAGTACAAGCTGAGAATGAATCCGAAGAAATGTGTGTTCAGGGTATCATCAGGAAAGTTGCTAGGCTTTATAGTTAGTAAGCGGGGGATTGAGATTGATCCAAACAAGGCCAGGGCTATAGCTGAAATGCCACCTCCAAAGAACATTTCACAACTAAGAGGCTTGATTGAGCGTCTGCAATTCATTAGAAGATTCATATCACAACACTCGCAAAGATGCCGCCCATTTTATGATCTCTTGAAGGGAGGGGCCAAATTTGAATGGAATGACAAGTGCCGAGAAGCCTTTGACGATTTGAAGAGGTATCTCATGAATCCCCCAGTTCTGCAACCTCCTGTACCTGGGAAACCATTAATCCTATATCTCTCAGTCATTGAGGACTCCCTAGGTGATGTCCTTGCACAACACGATGAATCTGGAAAAGAAAGGGCAGCATACTATCTTTCTAGGCTTTTCAACACCATAAAATCCAAATACACCACCGCAGATAAAACTTGTGCCGCGCTCGTGTGGGTAGCCCAAAAGCTCAAGCATTACTTTCTTGCCCACGAGGTCAAGCTGATCTCGAGGATGGATCCGCTCAGATATCTCTTAGAAAAGCCTGTCCTCTCTGATCGGCTTGCAGCAGGCAGAGCTTCCTCTCACAATTTGACATCTCTTTTGTGGTCCAAAAGGCCATCAAAGGGTATGCCATCGCCGAGCACCTTGCCCATTTGCCACTCCCTCACAGCGATTCCATCCGAGAGGAATTCCCTGATGAAGAGCTCTCGGTCATCTCCAAAGATCCTTTCTGGTCCCTCCATTTTGATGGTGCACTCAACTCTCAGGGATGGGGCATTGGAGCCGTGCTGCTCACCCCGGAAGGTATTACCATCCCCATCACTTTTCAACTCACCTTCTCCACCACTAACAACATGTCCGAGTATGAGGCTCTCCTAGCTGGTCTTAAGTGCGCTTATATCTTGGGTGCATCTCACCTTAGAATCATAGGAGACTCTCAGCTTGTTCTGCTGCAAGTGCTCTCAACTTACCGCACTCGTCACCCAAAGCTTTTACCATATCAAGATCGGGTCACGCTGTTGGCAAGGTAGTTCCGCAAGCTTATCTATGTCAACACTCCTCGCTCACAAAATATCATGGCTGACGCCTTGGCGTCACTGGCTTCATCTCTATCCTTCCCTTTGAGTCGCCGGACCGAGACAATTGTCGTCCAACGGCTTGACGTTCCATCTATCCAAGATCCTTGGTTCAACAACCGTAGGACAATCTTAGAAGAAAGGGCTAGGAAGAGAGAAGTGCAACAAGTCATGCTAGCTGAGCTGGAGGAAATCTTAGATGAAGAGGAACTGCCATGGTATTTTGAGATTGAGCAATACTGTAAGGATGGGTCGTATCCCGAAGGGGCAAATGCGGAGGATCGCAAGGCCGTAAGAAGAGCCGCCTTAAGGTACACAGTCGTCGGAGAAGTTCTGTACAGGCGGGCTCTTAATGGAGTTCTTTTGAGATGTCTCAATGATGATGAAGCTTGGAAAGTGGTAGAAGGAGCCCATGCTAGTGAATGCGGAGGGCATGTCAACAGTCAGATGCTTGCTAAGAATATCATTAGGCAGGGCTACTACTGGCCAACCCTAGAAGAAGACTGTGCCATCTACGTCCGTAGGTGTGTCAAATGCCAACTCCACGCTGATAAAATCCATGCTCCTTCATCCTCACTTCATCCACTCTCCACACCTTGGCCATTCTCCATGTGGGCTTTTGATATTGTTGGCCCCCTTGGTGATCCTAATGCTCAAACCAAACAAAAATCATTCATCCTCACAGCAACTGAGTATTACACCAAGTGGGCAGAAGCAGAAGCATTCGCAGAGATCAAAGCATCCATAGTGTGCCGCTTTATCATGAAGAATATCATCTCGCGGTTCGGAGTGCCAACAAGCATCGTCACGGATAACGGGCCACAATTCATCTCACAAGAACTCCAGGACCTCTGTAAGAAATACAATATCACTCTACATCATTCATCTCCATATTACCCACAAGGCAATGGCCAAGCTGAAGCAACTAATAAAACCCTTCTTAAAATCTTGAAGAAAACTTGTGAATCGCATAAATTCGTTGATTGGACAGAAAAGCTAATAGAGGCTCTATGGGCCTATCGTACCTTCGTCTGTACTCCCACGGGGCAAACCCCGTATGCTCTCACTTATGGGATGGAAGCAGTAGTTCCATATGAGATCTTGATCCCTTCACTAAGAGTCCAATTAGATAAGGAACTCAATCTTGACGAACGTCGAGAGGCGTTACTAGTCCAACTAGAACTCTTAGATGAAAGGCGACTCATGGCGGCCGATCATGTACTCTCATATCAAAGGCGAATCTCAAGGTCTTTTGAAAAGAAGGTAATTGAGTGAAAATTCCAAGAGGGTGATATGGTCTTGAAATGCATTTTATCAAACCTGGAGGTCCGAGGTCTAAATTGCAACCAAATTGGGAAGGTCCGTACGTCGTGAGAGAAGTGTATCCGAGAAATGCCTACCGCCTAACCAATGCTGAGGGCGTAGAATTGTCACATCCGTGGAATGGGTTATACCTCAAAAGATTCTATCCCTAGGTCTTTAGGTGTGAGGCCACAACACTTAGATTAGGGATAACCCCGTGTTAAGAGTCCGAAGTCTCCTCCCCAATCATCAAGGATTGACCTAAGTTAGGATCAACACACACACATGGCAAGCCCAAGTAACCGCGCTTAGTGGATACTGTGGCTAGATAGGCCCTGCTTTAGCGATGTGATGGTCATTCTCTTCCAAATCGGTCGAAATGTAGGGGCAAGGGTCGTAAGGGCGAGGTTGTCAACCTTAAGCATACTTTGACGAGAGGAAGTCTCAAATAGGGACGGTCAAATAAAAGGGCAAAAGAACAAAAGAAATCAAAAGAATGAAAAAACTACATGATGGAATGGGGCATGGCAAAGAGTGGCAAAGTCCCCGCAGGACGCTCATGAGCCCCGTCGTACGCATGCCCCAAACAGCGCAAACCCATAGAAAAGACCACAAAGTCCCTCCGCAACAGACCTAATCTTGGAAGGGTATGCTGCGGGAAGAAGCCGAACCCCAACATCCTTAAACCTACATTAGACTTTCCTTAAATAGTCTTCCATTTCCTCTATAAGATCGGGTCATCTCTTAGGTATGGCCTAAATAGCTGCACTATCAACTAGGGGCAGTCACCCATTGCATGTCACCCCTAAATGCACGCCCTATCTTAGCCTTCGGTGAAAAGGGGAAGCGATCAAGACTCCTAAACCAGTGGTTTGAACAGGTCTATGTGTTGTGGCCCAAAAGGGCGAGTACCTTCCGTCTCGCGCATCTTATTTTAGGAAGGGCTAACGTCGGCTTTAGGTGTAAGGTCTTGGGTCTTTAGTGGATCCTTATTGGGTCTGTAGTGGTTCTGTGTGGTCGACGACAAGACCATTGTCGTTGACTTGGGGTTGACGGCCAAGGCTTGCCGTTGAGTCAGAGTCAGCGTCCAGCGATGTGGACGTCTGAGCTTGAACTTAACGACATGCTATCTGGACGTCAGTCTGTAGGCGGTTCAGTAGGCGGCCAGTGATGTTGACGTTGACTGGTCGGGCCTGTTGAAGTAGGGCAGCCCGAGAGCAGAACCTACCTTTCTCATTTCCTCTCCTTCCTTCCACCTTTGTTTTTCTTGATTCCTACAGCTTCTGTTGGGTGATTTGAGCTCGTGGGAAGGCCCTGGATCGTGTGGCGTTGCTAGATCGGGCGGGAAACGCGTGGTTTTGGTGCGATTCGCGCGGAGTCTTCGGGGAGATCCGGCGCGATTGGTGGCTGTTTGGGGATTCTTAAGGCGTTCTGAGGTAGGGACTTAACCCCTATAACCCTCCCCAGCAAACTAGCATGCCCAATTAAGTGAATTGGAATGCAATTTATGGTTTAAGGTTTGGGTTGTATCATGCCGGGATTTGGATAAATTAGACAATCTAAGTGTTGGACTGTTTAGTTTAGATGTTCTGATAGTGTGGATTGATGAGAGGATGTGTTTCCCTCCATCAGTCAGAATGTTATTTAGTGTTTCTGCCCATTGGGACTGATTCGGTTCAGTTCTGGGTATGGGGGACTGAAGATATCAACGTCCACATCTGTTGACGTTGAGATCTTCAGGGGTGATTTAAACGACAAGGTCGATTGCCGTTTAGTTATTGTTGACGGCATAGGGGCTGCCGTTTACCTCTGATTGGCGGCAATCGATGTGGCCGTTTATTATCTGTGTCCCAGCAGACCTAAGTTGTGTGATTAGAGGCGATTGACATGTGATGTCCGCCCTAATAGCACAAGTGGGCCAGGCTTAGAGTGTGACTCCGCCTGTGCATAGGAGTAGTTGTTTGTGGCACGAGATGTTTACTTACTGTACGGGGTTTCAGACGTTGAGTGTGTTCCGTCTGTTGTACGCGCGTTGTGTTACCGTGTACCCGTTTCTGTTGTGTTACCTAGGCGTGGGTGCGACTCCGTCTAGATGACTAGCGTGTGGTTATTCTCCGCTAGTGAGCCAGGACACCGAGTGCGACTCTGTCCTGTGCGCACTCCTTTTGGTGGTTTTGAGCCGGTCTCCGTGGAGCCCCTTCTCTACCGCTAGGGTCAAGCGTAGGGGAAAAACCGGTCGTGGACCAGACGCGAGAGAGAGCGTCTGTAGTGTGCACACGTGGCTGGGGTTGAGAGCCTCTGTGGTGACGGGACGCCGAGCCACAGACCCTAGCTGAGTCCTACTTGCTGTGTGTGTGAGTGTGTGTTACTGAGCCGCGTGGTTTACAGTTTTGTGTTGTGGTGCGACGTGTACTTACTTTCAGTTTTTACTTTCCGCACTTTAGTTTAGTTGCCGGTGGGGTTACTTTTCCCTACTGGGTCTCTTTTCTTGAGACTCACTCCCTTCCCTTTCAGGTGGGTCTTGTCGACTCCCGTTCCTGGCGAGTCTAGCCACTCCGGTGTTGGTGCTCCCTAGCTGCAGTGAGTAGTACCTTTTTGTTGTACTTCTGTACTCTGTACTTTGTCTCAGACTCTGAGGTTGTATATATTATGTTTATAGTGGAATTTTACTGCTTTGCATGGTGTGTATCTTCTTACATATAGTCTCCTCGGACTTTCACTTCCTACCCTTCCGAGCTTGTCTCGTGGGTTAGCGGGTCAGAATTCGGGTTACCGGTTGTTACTGGTAATGTGGGTTCTGGGTCGTTACATTAGGCGTCTTTCAAAACTAAAAAAAAATGAATATTTCAAAACTCCAAAAAAATCAAATATTTCAAAATTCCAAAAAAATCAAATATTTCAAAAACTCTAAAAAATCAAAAACTCCAATTTTTTTTGCAAAACTCCAAAAAAATCAAATATTTCAAAACCCCAAGAAAAATCAAATATTTCAAAACTCCAAAAAATCTTTTCAAAATCCCAAAAACACTCTTACTCATTCATTCATGCATGTCATTTATTTTATTTATTTATGTCTTTTCGCCTATTTTATTAAGGCTTAGCCCCTTGACCATTTATCGAGATTGGTCACTTGTCATGCTTAAGGCAAGGGGCTAAGTCGAAGAACGGATCTAACTTGTCTTCATGATTGTCCTAAGTGTGCAGGCAGCAGAAGGAAGAAAGCGGCACTCATATCTCACTCGTCACTGTCACACAATCACATTCCATAGACAAAAGATTACATTCTATATATACATCATCGTCATAACATGAACAAAAGGGGCGAAGTACAAGTCCTCAACCACTCTCCCTTGTACCCTCAGGCGGGCGGGAAGGTGGAGGGGCCATCTCCCTCGGTCCCATCGTGCTCCCCTCGGCCGCTCCCTCGCATCGTCGTCCCTCCTCCTCGTTCCTCCGTCGTCCGGAGGAACCCGTCAAGTAGTGCCCGGCCGACCCGCTAGGGATGCCGCTCCTGCTGGCGGATGACCAGCTGCGCCTGACCAGTACCAGGGCTCTCTCAAGCCCCCTCATCTCCAACCTCAACAGCTTGAGGCGATGCCGCTCGTCCCCAGCTACGAGCAGAGCTCATCTGCCTCCTGGCGCAGTCTCGTCGTCTCGTCCGCCTGAGGGCATAGGCGCAACTCTGCCATCTCCGCCTCTAGCGCAGTCGTCCGCGCTAGTGCGTCTCTCAGCTCCGCCTCCTGCAAGTCAAAAAACTGTCAGTAAAAGAAATCAAGAACAAGGGGCAAGTAATCAATAACTCACCCGCTCACGCAGCTGGGCCGTGGCATCCTCCGCCTGTCTCACCGCTGCCACCAGCCGACCCTCCAGTACGGAGCGGCCAGGCTCGTCCTGAGAGGTGGAAGCGCCTCCCACCATCTGCTGCGCCCGCTCCAGCTCGGCGCGCTGCAAAGAAAAATCACAGAAGTCAGTCAACTGAAACTAAGGGTAGAAAGGATAGGCAATCCGGCCCTCGGGGTCAAGCTGCAAACACAAGTCAGGATAGCCAAGGAATGAACGATTAAAATATTTAGAAAGGGCTAAGCTAGTAACACTCACCGGTCGTCGGATCCCCTTGTATACTTGGGCCCCGTACCTCCGTGCGTAGGCACGGAAGTAGTCCTCGTCACTGGCGGCCTCGGAGGTCACCACTCGGCCCCGCTGCTGCCAGTCCTCAAGCTGCTCCCGGGCCCGCACCCTCCAGTCTGTGACCTGCTGAATGCCACGGAAGCTGCGGCCTGGTCTCTCCCACACCCTCTGCTGGGTTGGGAACTCCACTGCTGCCTGGTGGAGTCCCAGTGTCCGCGCGACCAGCCGGAGGTGGAGTGGTACCACCGTGTTGAAAGCATGAAGCCAGATCTCCCTACCGAAAAACGCGCGACGTTACATTATTATCACCTAAAAAGAAATGTCGTCCTCGACATATAAAACAAATCACAATAAATCGGATTATCACCTAAAAAGAAATAAAACCATATACAGAACAAGAAGGATATTCTTTCTCTGCATCAGCCTTTCAATTCATCTATCCATTTCTATCCTTGCTTTGTTCTTTTTCTTTTCTTTCAATTCATTTCACAATTACTCTGTTCTGTCGATTCCATTGCCTTTCCTTACCTTTCAATTGTAGGCAACTCTACCTTGCCAATAGTGCTTTATCTCCTTGGACTGAACCTACTTTCACATTTTCTGGGCTGTGTTTGCAACATTTCTTTCCGAGCCATTTCTTTCTGCTCAAATCCTTTCATTTTATTCCACTACCTTTGGATGTTCTTTCGTGCTAAAGCTTACTTAATTTCTCGAATTTCTTAATGTCATTCCATTACTCACTTTGTCATTACTAGCCATTATTCTGCTTTATCTGCATTCACATACTTAACTGTCTGACCTGTGGGTTGCGGTCCCACCACGTTTCCGCTGCGCCACTCTGATCATACAAATATTTGACAGAATATTTCATAAATTCTGCTTCCATTACTATTCACAATTGCTACGCACTTTCACCATTATTCTGATTCCGGTTAAATTCAATACAGATTACTTTACTTGCTCAATCAATACTGGAAAACAATATCAAAATTTCCAAACTGCTTTCATCTTTGTGGCGCTGCATTCTTATTTCAAGAAAATTACGCTGCTTAGCTGACTTTACTCACATTAACTTTATTTCAATCGGGTCAAATGGCATCTTAAATCATTCACTATTTATCTGATTGCACTCTTTTCTTCTTTTTATACCTGACGGTTTCAATTTCCATTCAGCCATGCTTGGATCTGTACATTATTCCTTAACTGTCCTGCTTCTTATTCTTATATCAAATTTTAAAACACTGCCTCGAGAAAGCACTTCTACTTAAACTAACCCACTTTCTGTGTGCTGTCAAGCAAACTTTTACTGATCACTTCCTCAGTCCTTGAGTTACATTTGTTCCATAATCTATCATACTCTTTTTTTTGGTAAGTAATAATGTATTAAATTGCAAAATATACAAGGCCTATGACCATAAAGCATGGTGCATAGGGAGGCTCTTAATGGAAACCAGGAGAGTGCACCCCACCTCAAAGAGGTGGAATGTTCTCACTCCACCGGTATTACCATTAGGATAACCAAACTAGAAATCTCATGACTACACAAACTGTAGACTATGAGAATAATACAATGATTAGTCACACTAGAGAAAGGGAGACACTACTAAGTAGCAGAGATATTGAAGAACTTGAAGATTTCTCTTTCTCTTATGGATAGCGACTTATGAGTAGTGCTTTCCATACAAACTTTAATGTCAAACAGAATTCGGATCAGTAATTGCATTTTGGATATCTCTTGCCCTTCGAAGATTCTCAAGCATCTTTCCCGCCATATCCACCAAACAGCAGTTTTCAAAGCTAATTGAGCTAACTTCCAAGCACTATTTTTGACTGGAAAATTCTGATTTAATTTCTGCATTTCATGATGAAGGCTATCTTCCGGGAGTCTTCCGAATTGGAATCTGTAAAGAATCTCCTTCCAAACCCACGTACTATAATGACATTGGAAAAAAATATGCATGTTGGTTTCTTCATTGTTTTTGCATAAAACACATCTTTTTTTTGGTAAGTAAGCAAAAATGTATTAAAAGAGTTTATAAAGTACAAAGTCTATGTCCATAAGAGAGTGGAGCATAGAAGGAACATACTAATGGAGTGCAGGAGAGTGCACCCCACCTCACAGAGGTGGAATGTTCTCACTCCACCGCCCTCAACCTTAGTATTTCCAGGATAGAGATCTCATGACCACACAAGTTGTGGACTATGAGACTAACAAGACTAAAGCAATACTAGAAGAAGAAGAAGATTACAAGATTGTAATATTGAATCTCTTGAGAATTTCTATCTCCCTTGGGGAAGGTGATTTGTACTTCAAAGCTTCCATGCAGATTTTTATGTCCATGAGGATAATAATAAGCAGCTGCATTTTAGTTCTTTCCTTTCCTTCAAAAGTCCTCAAGCATCTTTCACGCCATATCCACCAAATAGTAGTTTTGAGAGCAAGTTGAGCAAGCTTCCAAGCCATGTTCATAGAAGGGAAATTATGAGCCAAAACCTTCATTTCCTTTTCAAGAGTGTCTTCCGGAGGTCTTCCAAACTGAAAACGATGGATCATTTGCTTCCATATCCAATTGCTATACCGGCATTTGAAGAATATGTGATTGTTGTTTTCTTCATGATTCCTACAAAGGATGCATTGGGTAGGCATCTGGATTCCTTTCTTCTTCATTTGATCTTGGGTAGGCAGTTTTTCCAATGAAGCTTGCCAGAGACAAAGATTGAATTTCTGCGCTCCAGGCTTTCCCCAGATCCATTTGAATTTCAAATCCTCATTGTTCCTCTCTCTGATTTCATTCCAAGCTGAAGATATAGTGAACTTTCCCCCATTGTGTTTCCATCTAATGCCATCCATATGCCCTCCATGAATAGTAGTACTAATAATGGAAGGCCAAATCGAGATCATATCATGAGTAGTTGGGGGAGGGAGATTCCAGATGTTAGAATGAATGAAATGGCTGAGTTTGGAATCTCTATCAGCCCCAAGATCATACCGAATGCTATCTCCATATGTTTGAAAAATACTCTTTCCAAGTAACCAAGGATCATACCACATACTAATATTGGACCCATCAGCTATATAATAAGAAATCTGGTTTTGCATCCATTCCCTTTCCTTAAGCACCCCTTTCCAAGCACTGGAATAGTAAGATTTGGATTTGATAACCCAAATATTATGCTTGACTAAATACTTGTTGTAGATCCAGTCAATCCAGAGAGAGTTTTTCCTTTGCAGAGTTTCCCATAGAAGTTTAACTGAAGCAGCTCTATTCCAATCATGAAGGCTTCTAATCCCCAAACCTCCTTCTTTCTTGGGTCTACAGATAGACTTCCACTTAACCATGGTCATGACCGATTTCTCAGAGCAACCTTTCTAGAAGAAATCTCTAAACATACCTTCAATCTGCGAGATGAGTCCATTTGGAAGAATGAAAGCAGAAGACCAATAAACAGAGTAAGACTGAAGAACAGATCTGATAGGCTCTAATCGGCCAGCTTTGGATAAGAGTCGATTCTTCCAAGAATTCAACCTATTCTTGATTTTGTCAATGAGAGGGGTGCCATGCACTTTTTTAATAGAAGAAGAGACCAAAGGCAACCCTAGGTAAGGAACCGGAAGAGTGCCTTCACTAACACCCAATGCATTCAAAAAGTTGATTTTGCCTTCCACATTTCCCCCTATAAAAAGTTTACTTTTGGATTTGTTGAGAGCAAGGCCAGAGCAAAGGGAGAAGTTATTCAACACATTACTCAGATGGATTGCAGACTGCAAGTCATTCTTCAAGAATATGATAAGATCATCAGCGAAAACAACATGAGATACCTTCATTATACCAGCCGTGGGAACCTTGATATTACCATTGAGAACCTCCTTCTCCAACATGGTAGATAAACCTTCCATGGCAATAGTGAATAGATAAGGTGATAGGGGATCCCCTTGTCTCAGACCATTAGTTCCCTGAAAGAACCCCGTAGGAGAGCCATTCAAGAGAATAGAGTATGATGGATTCTCAATGCAGTTCTTAACCTAATTAATCCATTTAACCAGAAACCCCATTTGCTGCATCATATAGTAGACGAAATTTCTATTCACCGAGTCAAAGGCCTTCTTCAAATCAGCCTTGAAGCACAGAAGGTTACCTTTGCTTTTAGAGTGCATATCCCGAACAATATCATTAGTGATGAGAATATTATCATGAATGGATCTTCCCTTAATAAAAGTAGCCTGGTTAGGACTGATCAGCTTTTGGAGAATATGCTGCAAACGGTTAGCCAAGATCTTGGAGATAATCTTATACATAAAGTTGCAGAGAGATATAGGCCTGTATTGGTCAAAAGAATCAGCTCCTTCAGCTTTAGGGATTAAAGCAATGAATGTACAATTCAGTTGCTTAAGCATTCTAGAAGTGTTGAAGTAGTGTTTGACAGCATGAACAACATGATCACCCACAATATCCCAAGTAGATTGAAAAAACTCAGCTGGAAACCCGTCTGGACCTGGACTTTTGCCTTTGGGGGAATGCATGACAACTTCCTTCACCTCCTCCATGGTGATCTCCCTAGTAAGAGTTTGAATATCAGAATCATGAAACTTCAATGTAGGATCAACATTCACATGATTCCAATTGGTAGATGGTTGATTCAAGAGAGTTTTGAAGAACTCCACAGAATGCTGCTTGACCTTCTCCATATTGTCAATATTATTTCCCTCAGAGTCAGTACATCTAGAAATTGTGTTGATAGACCTTCTTGATTTGAAAGAAGAACTTAGTGTTGCTATCCCCAAGGGAGAGCCAAAATTGCTTGGACTTCTGCTTATAGAACTCTTCCTCGTATTCAAGAGCATATTGATAATCTTTCTTGATGCTCATCTCTTGCAAAATCAACTGACTGTCCATAGGACTGATCTGAAGTCTATTCTGGATATGAAGAAGCGAGTCTCTATATTTTTTTGATTCTATCATTAACATCACCAAATTCCTCTCTATTCCACTTCTTAAGAGCTTCTTTGACATCCTTCAACTTTTTGCACAAGATATAGGTGGGAGATCCCTCATAATCCGATGACCAGGCTTTGGTGACAATATCCATGAACCCATGGTGCTTAATCCACATAGTAAAAAATTTAAATGGTTTGAACCCATTTTGCAGCAATTTTGAAGAATGGATAAGAAGAATTGCATGATCAGAAAAATAAGTTGATCCATAGTGAACATATTCATCAGGGAATGTAGATAACCATTTGTCATTGATAAGAGTACGGTCAAGCCTAGCAGCAATTCGCCTGTCACCATTAGAGCAGTTATTCCATGAAAGAACATTTCCCATAGACTTCAGATCCATAAGTCCGGCTTTAGAGATCATGTTGTTAAATGAATCCAACATATGAGTGGGTACTAAATTCCCTCCCACCTTCTCAAAGGCGAACCTGATACAGTTGAAATCCCCAGTGGCAATCCATGGAGTTGCACCAATAGTATTGATGGAGATGTTAATGATAGAATCCCAAAGAGAGATACGATCCTGATGAGAATTAGAAGCATAGATAGCAGAAATATGAAAGTCCATATTCGAGTTGACATGGTGCCCAGCTAGATGAATAAGTTGACTGGTATTATGAGTAACCGTGAGAGTAAAAATGTTTGGATTCCATAGCACCCATATTCGACCATTGGAGTAATCACTATTATGAGCAATGGAAGCATCAGCCCAAATCTGACTCATGTACATATCCACATTAACTGATTTAATCTTTGTTTCAGGAAGGATAACAATATCACAATTATTGTTCTTAATAATTTTTCTCAGCTCCATACGCTTTCCCACTTTGTTTAATCCCCTCACGTTCCAACTGATTATCTTCATAAAACTTAAATGTGATTTGGAATCCCCACCTTCGGTTCCTTCATCTTAAGCTTGGACGCTGCATAGCTATGAGCAGCTGCAACTTGCCCCATTTTCTTTCTTTTGTCAATCTCATCCACCGCACTTAATGTATTAAACTTCCTATAAGCTTCTGTCATGCTGTCAAGAGAAGGAATGGAAGGTATGTGAGCAGAGTTTTCTCCTTCCTTAGATGTTTTCCTGCCTTGCGCTCCATGCCTCAAATTGGTAACCACAGATTTATCAAGGATAGGTGTCATATTTGTGGGGATCTCAATCCTTTCCAATTGGCTGTGAGTAGTATCATCATCGATTTGCCTTTAAGTGTGAGTTGCTTTTCCTTCCTTCAATGTATTATCCATGATATCCTTGCTGCAATCTTTGCTAACAATATCTTTATTCCCTTCGTTGTTTGGTTCACTAGAATTGAGGAGGGGTTCCTCATTGGTTGGCTGGTTTCCTCTTGCGTTATGCATATTCTCTCCATCTTCTATAGATTGTGAAACCTCTCCCTCTTCAATTAAATGGTGCACCTCACATTCCATATTATCTTCCTGCCTATCCTGCATATCTTGCATATCATGCCTAGCAAGGATAGAAAATCAGTTTCCTTTTTCCTTGAGACCTGCCTTAATACCTTCCTTCAAAGTTTCCTTCCTGTTAACTAAGGAACAGAATTGAAATTTGGTTGGTGCTCTTTCCTTTTGTAGACCTGGTTAGTTGAATTGGAAGTGGGATGGGGGCGAGCTTGGCAATGACCATGGAGATGCCCGAACAACCCACAGCCCCCACATCGCCTTGGCTTCCAAGAGTAAGAGATATGAAGGTCATGCTGCGAACCATCAAGATCTTTGTAGCTGATCGAATCTGGCAATTCAACTTCTGAAGAAACCATGACACAGGCTCGAGCATAGGATAATCTCCTTCTTTCCGCAGTCAGTCTATCCATGAATAGAGGATCTCCAATGGTGCTGCAAAGCTTGGAAATGAACTTTTTAGACCAGAGGTGAATTGGTAGGCTATGGATTGCGACCCAGACAGGAATATTTTTTAAGCTCTCCAACTCCATTCTCACTCCTTTCTCCCATCTTCTAAGAATCATAGGGTGGCCTCGGATAGACCAAAACCCCTCCAGAATGCGAGTGACATCTTCTTCATTATCCATTTTGCAAAGAAAGAAGCCATTCTCTAAAAGATGCAAATCGAATCCCACAACTCCCCAACGGGTTTTGATAAAGGAAGAGAGAGGCATGAAGGAAGTCTTGAGATCGACTACGTACCCGACAATAGTACGGTCCCATGCACCATGCAGCTCTTCGAGATCTTCAACGTCACACACCGCAATTTTCTTGTTCTCCAAGACGACTGTTGGAGCAATAAAAGATAAAGCATGCGAGCTCTAATTCGAGGTTGGAGCTGAGAAGAGACTCGCCCAGGTTCTTGGTGCAAAGGACACCTCGACCGGTCCTCTCGAACGAGACCTCCATCCCGTAGATGAAGAAGATCTCTCCTTCCTCGCCACCCGATCTTTATCCAGGCCCGAAGAAGAAGAAGGAGCCACAGCTACTCGGCCAAGTCTTGGAGAGGAGGACGGACCTCCTGCAGATGGAGCGTCCATCATCCACCGCCAAGCATCGAACAGCCACGAGAACACTCATAACTCACGAACCGTAGACCCCAGTTGGAGGAGTTCCAACTGGTGGCTGCCCGGAGAGGGACCCCCCTCCACGCCGGAGAGGAAGTCCACCCTCCGCCGGAAGGGGGGGGGGGGAACCCGGGCACACACAGAAGCTGGCTATATCCCTAGAGCTTCTCTCTCTAGATCGCCTAGGGTAACAAATTTTCTATCCTTTGCATAAAACACATCGGTTGGCCAATGTAATACCTTTAGTCTTCATAAGATCTTGAGTTGGTAATCGTTGCATCGCAGCTTGCCAAAGACAAACATTGAACTTTTGGGCTCCTGGCTTCGCCCAAATCCACAAGTAATTGCCAACTTCCTGATTTTTTTCTCTTATCTCATTCCATGCCGATGAAATAGTGAACTTTCCTCCATTGTGATTCCATAAGATGTTGTCCTCCTGGCTGCTATGAAGAGGAGTAGCAGCAATGGTGGGCCAAAGGTTGATCATGTCGAAAGAAGTTGGATGTGGTAGATTCCAGCCATTAGAAGAAATAAAGTGAGCTATTGTGAAGTCCTTACCAGCACCAAGATCTTGTCGAATCCTATCTCCATAAGTCTGAAAGATGCTTTTCCCCGAGATCCAAGGGTCAAACCACATATTGAATTTAGATCCATCAGCAATGTAATACGTGATCTGGTTTTGCAGCCAATCTCTCTCCTTAAGAACACCCTTCCACGCACTAGAAAAGTGAGTTTTGCACTTAATTGACCATATGTTCTCCTTGGACAAGTATTTGTGGTAAACCCAGTCGATCCAAATAGACTTTCTTTTTTGTAAAGTTTCCCAAAGAAGTTTGACAGAGGCAGCTCTATTCCAGTCGTACAGCCTTCTAATACCCAAGCCACCCTCCTTCTTGGGTCTACAAATGCTTTCCCACTTCACCATAGTCATAGCAGGAGCTCCTGAACAACCTTTCCAGAAGAAGTCTTTTAATACTTTATCAATTTGACTGATAAGGCCCTTAGGAAGAATAAAAGCAGAAGACCAATAGATTGAATAAGAATTCAGAACCGATCTAATGAGTTCAAGTCTACCAGCTTTAGACAACAATTTGTTTTTCCAAGCATGTAATCTCTTTTTTATCTTCTCAAGAAGAGGAGTACAGTTACTATTTGGTGGGTTTGGAGAGAGCGTTGTTTACGTATTTTTGAGGGTCAGAATAGAGACAAGATGAGCATTCTCATTGATATCCTCTTTCATTCTAGAAGTATTGTGGAATACCATTTGAAGATGGGCTGTTTAACTCAACGTGAGAAAGGGGTCTTCAGAAGATTTAACTTCACCTTAAGTTAGCAAGTTTCTGGTTTTCATCCCTTCCAATAGTACCATGACATGCGTTCTCCTATCTAACTTCTGTTTCTACACTAATGGTTATCTCCATGCTTGGATCTACTCTTCTATTTTCCTCTTGTAGGTTGTGTTGGTGTGTTGCTGGATTATTGTTGTGACTGAGGGTCCGGAGCATCTTCTTCCCATCCCCATCGGGCATTGTAAGGTTCTCCTTTTTCGATTCATAGGCTACGGAATGTGTAGTCATGAATCCCTATCTTGTTTTTATTGTAGAGCGGTTTCTGGTGGAGTGAGAACACTCTTCCTCTATGAGGGAGGGTGCACTCTCCCAGATCCCCCTTGGTCCTATTGGCTATAATCTACAAGCTGTGTAGATATGGCTCTTTGTACATTCTCTCTTTTTGCAATATAATCCTTTTTACCTATCAAAAAAAAAAAGAAGAGGAGTACAGTGCGATTTTTGAAGGAAGAAGAAATCAAAGGGAGACCAAGGTAAGGAACAGGAAATGTTCCTTCTCCCATTTCCAAGATGTCAAGAAATTGCTGCTTATTATGAACATTTCCACCAATAAAAAGCTTGCTTTTGGCCTTATTAAGTCTCAAACTAGCAGAATTAGAGAATTCATGCAACACATGATTAACATTTCTGGCTGTTTGAACATTATTCTTGAAGAAAATGATAAGGTCGTCAGCGAAAACAACATGAGATACCTTCATGTCACCGGCTGATGGAACTTTGATGTCACCCTTTTGAACAGCTTCCTCCAGCATACAAGTGCAATAGTAAATAGATAAGGGGATAGTGGATCAGCTTGGCGCACACCATTAGTGGACTGGAAAAAACCATGTGGAGAACCATTGAGGAGAATAGAGAAGGAAGGATTCTCAATGCAATTCTTTATCCAAGTGATATATTTTGGAGGAAATCCCATTTGCTGCAACATATAGTAGACAAATTCTCTATTCAAAGAATCAAAAGCCTTCTTCAGATCAGACTTGAAACATATAATGCTACCTTTTGATTTGGAATGGAGGTCCCGAACAATATCATTGGTGATGAGAATATTGTCATGGATAGAACGCCCTTTGATGAAAGCAGCCTGATTAATACTTATAAGCTTCGGTAGCACAGCTTGCATACGATTTGCCAGAATTTTAGAGATGATTTTATATGCAAAGTTACACAAAGAGATTGGCCTGAATTGATCAAAGGAATCAGCACCCTCCAGCTTAGGGATCAGAGCTATGAAAGTACAATTCAGTTGCTTTAGCATTCTGGAAGTGTGAAAATAGTGCTTGACAGCCTTTATCACTTGGTCTCCCACTATCTCCCAAGTGCATTGATAGAATTCTGCTGGAAACCCATTTGGTCCAGGACTTTTACCCTTAGGAGAGTGCATAACAACCTCCTTAATCTCCTCCGAAGTGATGTCTCTACACAGAAACTCAATATCTATATCATCCAATTTGTGCCTAGGCTCAATATTTATAGAATTCTGATGATAAGGAGTCAGATTCAATAAAGAAGAAAAGTAATTGACCGAGTGCTGCTTAACCAAATCCATATCAACAATGGTATTACCATCTGAATCAGTACATCTACTAATAGAGTTAGCAGATTTCCTTGCTTTGCAAGTAGCATGAAAGAATTTGGTGTTGTGATCCCCAAGGTTGAGCCATTGTTGCTTCGACTTCTGCTTGTAAAAAGCTTCCTCCGTATCAATAGCCTGCTGATATTCCGATTTGATTTGGTTTTCCCTTTCAATAAGTTGATGATTGGTTGGATTATCTCTGAGTAATTTCTGAGCATGATCTAGAGAGTCTCTATACTTATGGATAGAATTATGCACATCTCCAAAGACTTCCGAGTTCCATTTCCTCAAAGCAAGCTTCACTTCCTTTAATTTTTTGCACAAAATGTAAGTAGGAGAGCCAAAGAACTCATTCTGCCAAGCCGAGTTAACAATATCCTTGAACCCCGGATGCTTAATCCACATGGAGAAAAATTTGAAAGGTTTATAGCCATTACCAGGATTACTGGAAGAATTCACAATTAACATGGAGTGGTCAGAGAAGTAGGTGGGACCATAATCAAGAAAAGCATCGGGAAATAATGAAGTCCAATGATCATTGACCAGGCATCTATCAAGTCTAGCCGCAATTCTTTTGTCTCCCAAAGAGCAGTTGGACCAAGATAGAGTATTGCCAACAGATCTCATGTCCATCAAGTCTGCTTTACTGATCATGTTGCTAAAAGAATCTAACACATAATTAGGAACAGGTTTACCTCCTACCTTTTCAGAAGCATAACGGATGCAATTGAAGTCTCCAGTAACAAGCCAAGGCAAAGAACCCACAGTATTTCTGGAAAGATTAGTGATGGATTCCCATAAGGACAGTCTTTCATGCTGAAGATTAGAAGCATAAACAGCTGTTAAGTGAAAAGAAGTGCCAGAAGAACAATGAGTCCCGTGCAAATGAATGAATTGTTCAGAAGTCTCAATGATATTGAAGGAGTGAACTGCCGGATTCCAAAGCACCCAGATTCTCCCATTGGTAGAGTTACTGTTGTGAGCAAGAGAAGCATCACTCCAAATTTGCGCCTTGCACATATCTACATTAGAGTCTTTAATCTTAGTCTCAAGAAGGATAACAATGTCACTTTTCTGAATCTGAATCAATTGTCTCAGCTCCATGTGCTTAGCAACTTTATTAATACCCCTGACATTCCAAGTAATAATCTTCATAGAAACTATGTTCGGTTAGGATACAAATGTATCCCGTGCTTCTGATCTTTAGTCTTCAGTTTGGAAGTATGCCCTTGCACGGCCAATCCCATCCTCTTCCGTTTATCCATCTCGTCCACCGCATGTAAAGAAGTAAATCTTCTATTTGTGTCCTCGTTTATTCCTGGCGATGGTATTTGAGTTTGCCCCCCTCCATTAGAAATAGATCTGACAGCAACCACCTTCCCTGGCCGGTTAGTAGACCTGATCGTGCCATGCCTCATATTAGCATCATCATGGATATCTTTTCCTATTGTTACTGTAGAAGAAGCATGCATGATATCTTGAGGGTTTCCATTAGCCACCTTCATGTCAAAGCTTGCCATCCTTGTAGCGCCAGCCAGCATTGAATCAGACAAAACAAGATTTTCCTGCCCTACAACAGGATCCATGCAAGATTTATCGCAAGCAGCCATCTCCACAACCGGGTGAGCCACCGTTGGCCAAATCGGATTTATGCTCGAAAACAATGTGGACTCCCTTTTGTCAGCAGTAATATCTCCAGAAATACCGGCTAAAGATATAGAAGAATGATAATGGGAAACGCCAGCCACCGTCGCATCTATTGAAGTAGTAAGGTTCTGATCAGATGCCGGATTTATGCTTGAGTCGGTAATTCCTTGGTTTGTAGAATTTATGCTCTTAGAAGACTCCTCATTGACAGAAGGAATATCTTGGATATTTGCTAGAGAAGGTAAGCTACGTGCATGGGAAACACCAGCCACCGTCGCTTCAAAAATGGCAGGAAAATCAGACGCCAAAGCCGGATTTATGCATGGTAAATCTTCTGCGACTTTAGAAATAGTAGCAGAACGAAAAGAAGATTCGATTGAACAGGATATGGCACGTGAGGGTTCTGCATGAGATGAGACGCCCGCAGCGAATGCATCTTTCTCGACTAAGTTCATACGTGAGGATTCTGCATGGGAACAAACTTGGATATTCCCTGAAGAAGGAGTGCTCTGAGCGAGGGAAACTCCAGCCACCGTCGCATCAAAAAATGTAGGTGATGCCGGATTTATGCATGGATCTTCTGCAACCTAAGCAATAGAATCAGGACGACGAGAGGCAGAGATTTGGTTTTCTTGAACAGTAGCAGGCATGCCTTCGACAAAAACTATGCCTGAAGGATCTAAAACGTGTTGCACATCCACTCCAACAGAGGTAAGAATATGCACATGGTCAGAATCCGTAGAAGCATCCGGAGAAGACTGCACATTCCCCACAAGGCGGACGTCAACCATCGTCGCAGCTTGCATGGCTTGACTGTGCAAAGCTGCCGGATTTACATTGGGATCATTAGTTTCCTTAAAGATTTCCTCAGAAATGGACAGTAATTTGAATCTGTTTCCTTTAGATGCAGTGGGTGATGCGATCCCTTTCTCCATTTGGACGGAAGGATTTCCTGAGTCAACTCGTGAGTTATGAACTCGTGAGTTTTGCGCTTTTGGATTTCCTAGATCAACAGAATTCTTTGGACGCCAATGCTTCTGAGGGTTACTTGGCTTATCCACAGGAGTCTCTCCCGGCGTGCAAGTACCTTCTTTATGACCAAAAGATGAACAAATGGAACACGTGCTTGGTCTCCATTCGTACTCAACATCAATGTCTTCAGTATCCCCAGAGTCATGCAGGACTGTAACAGATGAAGGAAAGGAGAACTCTGATGATATAAGTATACATACCCGGGCATAAGTTAAGCGTCTCCTGGAGGCTGTGAGTTTGTCCATAAACAGTGGAGTGCCCAGGACACTAGCTAGCTTGCTCAAGGAGGTGTGAGACCATAAGTGAAGTGGAAGGTTCGGAAAGATAATCCATAGAGGAATAGAAGATAGTATGGCCTTTTCCAACTTAGAATCACGGTTCCACCTTTGCACTATGAAAGGGTGCCCACGAATGTGCCAGAAGCCTTCCAGAACAGATTGCATATCCTCCTCAAGAGAAAAGTTGCAGACGAAGAAACCTCCTTTGCGCATGTGAAGCTCATAGCTACCCTTCGGCTTCCATTGGTTATCTATGAAAGCTTTAAGAGGGGAATAAATAGGAGACAAGCCAACGATGTATCCTACCACTGTAAAATGCCAAGACTGTACCAGCTCGAGCGAGTCAGCTGCGTTGAAGGATGCAACAGAGCGGTCTCCCAGCAACGATGGTGCAATGAATGAAAGGCTAAGACCAGAACTTGTTGTGGATGAAGAAGCGCCAGTAAAAAGCTCGCTCCAGGTTTTTTTTGACAAAGAGACAAAAGGAACAGTACCCTTAGATGTCGACCTACCTCTAGATCGGCCACGGGACTGACTTCAGGGACGACTGTGTGAAGGAGCACCTTGTGAGGATCCACGCTCAAGAACAGGATCTCTCGCGGCATTCACAGGCTCACAAGAGGAGATCGACCCTTTCCCTAAGGGAATAAGGTGATCCCCGTGAGAACCTCCCACTCGGGCCGCCATGGCCAAGAAACCAAGCAGCAGCAGCACGACGAGGGGGAGTTCCCCCCCCCCCCTCCACCACCGTGAGAGCGGAAGAGACCCCAGGCAAACACCAGTCGCTCACCGCCGCAGAGCTTCTCTCTCTAGAAAACTAGAGAGAGAGAAGAGTCCCGGTTCTGGTCTTCAGTTGAGATTTCCTCTATGACAGACTCAGAAGGGATCCTCCCTAATCTATCATACTCTTTCTTTTCCAAATTAATAATCTGCCAACTGTACTTGCCATGTATCCTTCTCAATTATTCTATTACTTAACTATTCGTCATGTACTGTACCATTCACATAACAGTTCATACAAACACTTTTCATTGACGACTGCCAAAGCCATAATTTGAAGTCAATCTCTTTAAATATCGTAACTAGCTCTACCTGATTTCTTTATACCACTTAGCTTAATATTGCTCAATGGCTTCTTAGCTAATCTATTTCTTTTCATTCTGACCCGCATAACTCTATCTTGCTCTGAACATTCTTAATCTTAGCTTCAATCTTTTTCAAACACAAGCTTTACCTTTTTCTCTGCTCAAACTACATTCAATTGCTAATCAACAATAACCTTATCTAAAACACTGTATTCCTTAACGAACCAATCTATGCAACAATTCTCATAAACTGTTACTTGCCAAACTAATATCTTTCTTACAGAGTTGTCAGAAAAGTCCACTATGCACTGGTCTTCTTTTACCCTCTCTTTGCTTAACTGACCACCTCTGCTCAAACCTCTCATTATCAAAACACCCTTATCCTTATCGGACGATCATAATTCTTTGCTCTTCTGTTTACCCACACTTCATTTGAAGTCAACCTGTCTCACTTAATCATTCTCAACTTGCCAGAACATTAATCACATTATTACTTAAGCTTCTTCTCAATTCTTACTAATACAAATCTCAAACAATATCTCTGCCAAGGCCCTCATCTACAACTTATCACACACACACTATTCCTTACTAGTAACATTCTGCTGACCTATTGCAGTAACACCCTATATCTGCCTCTGTTAACTTTATACTTTACTAGCATATATCAGGCATATACTTTTCAGGGCACTATTTTACTTTTCTTTTCTAATCTCTGCAACTGGAAACCTTTAAACACTATACTTTAACTGCTTTAACTGCACTAGTGCCAAGGTGCTACCACACAACTTATGCCAATATCCACGTTGTGGCTCAACAACTGCACACAATTGCCAATTTAACAAACAGAAACACACGGTTTACGTGCCAAAAGCTCACGTAAAACTACTTTATATCACACAAAACCACAGACTTACTACCAGCAGTGGACATTAATCCATGTATTGGGACATTGTACTTTCAATGTCTTTTCATATTCTAACTGGACACTGCTCTGATACCAACTGTGACGGCTCTGGATATTTATGCCCATTAAGGCTCCATATCCAGATCCGCCTCCCGCGAACGGACCGAAGTCTCGCAAGGGATAGCTCACACAAGTGTCCAGTAAGAATATAAAAGATAACTACACAGTATAAAACACAAGAAAGTACATGTGCTCATACCTGCATATAACAATTTACAACTGTCTCATTACATTAATACATGTCCAATTATAAAGTACAACTACCTGGGGCATACCCCGAGGGAGCACAAGCTCACACAACTAAACTAACACTACTACAACACAACTGCTGGTGGTACAAGTCTGACACAATGCCGCTGCAAGCCAAACACACGGCAAGCCCTGCAAGAACTGTAGGGGAGTGAGCCTCAACAAGTCACAGGCTCAATAGGGGACCACCCAAAAACCACCACAGCAACTAAATGGAAGAGACAACTAAACAGAAGAGACCTCAACCCCAGAGGGTCTCACTGGCAACACTAATAGCCAAACCATGACATGCTCATATCATAACAATAAATAATAATTAAACATAATCATGGCAATAAACATAAAATTCTTCAGAAGAATGTGGGACTATAAGACTAATATAATAATATTAGTCAGCCCAACTACTGAAGTGTCTAAACCATAGTCTCACTGGCACACTGCTACAACAACTGGTTGCCTAAGCTATAAGCCACACAGCAAATCACTGCCCAAGCTACAAGCTTCACAGGTGAACCATCAAACACTTAATTAACAAGATTGCTAACAAAGAGCTGGTCCTTTATACTCCAAACCACACTACGTCAGAAACTACAAACAAGGTAACAGGACTGGCTACCACGAAGCCAATCTATAACACACTAAAACTTATAATTGGAATCTTTCCTAAAGAAAGGTGAAACACAACAACTGGGAAGTCCTATCACGCGACCTCCACAGAGCTCAGCTCCACCAAACCACAATACACCTAGGCCACAAGCCTCATCGGCAAATTACCCACAAAGGGTAACATGATTGGCAACCACAAACTAATCTACAATAAACTATAAACAAAGATTTATTTAAAACGGATAGGATACAACAAGTGGTAGGTCAACCACAAGACCTCCACGACACACGAGTACCTGAAAAGGTTAGTACACAATGTACCACCACAAAACTGCAAAGCAATCCACGAAGGGTATAAGTACCTACTACCACAAGGTACCACAACACAAACACCCTTACGAAGGGTACAAGTAGGTGATAAACACCACACAGAACCACAACTTTACTGTGCCATCACTTAGGCACACCACAAGCCACAACCGCAGTCACAACTGTGCCAACACCAAGGCACACCTCGAACGGGTCAAACCTCGACTACGAGTCACTAACTCACAAACCACAGCCAGTGGCAAAGCACGAGTCGGAAAGGAACAACGCCACCACACGGGAACGGACTACTGGCTGATCATGCCAGTATCCAACCCGGACAACACAACACAAGAACAACCTCTCAGTCTCGCGGTCACGGACGAAAGGTCCAACTACCGCTCCACGAGAACAAGTCAAACAACTGTGGAGACCAACCAATACCACACCTGCAGACACACAGCTGCAGGTCCATGCCTGGCACCTCTAGGGTCTCTGGCCGGAGTACCCTAAAGTGAGGCACTGGAAAACAGGACTAGCTGGGGACCAGTGTCGACTACTGGTGTCCGTACCCCCAACTACGAGCGCGCTATAAGCGACTGCACACCCACAAACACAAGCCGCTGCCCTATTGTCGTCTTTCCCTCAGCCGGACGTACAACTCAAACACATGAGTGAGGGTGTCCAGGAAGATGACACAGACCTCAACAGTACAACACAAGTACCGGGACAAACCCCGAGCACAACACACGTGCCTGGCTCACAAAGAACCTGGGGTACCCGACTAGAGAGGCATTCCGGAATAGGCGCCGGACCACCACACTCGGCTAGCACATAAACCACGATATTTACATATATAATCTTTATTTATAATTCACGATATACATATGTTTGGATTAGCTTAACATCGGTCACTATGTGACCCCAAAGTTATCCTACACCCTATCATTGGCCACCACGTGACCTCTGTGGCAACACACACACCACTTAATACATAATTCAATATAATATTCTTCAAAGGACAACAACAGACCAGGGCTAGGTCCACACATGACCTTCACTGCCCAAACACTACAAAGTCATGGCTAGGCTCACACAGGAACCTCATTGCCCAGTTATTACAACAAAACCTTAAACATTGAGCCACATTAGAGTATATGCCATGCATACACTCACACACACACGGCATCCAAACCACGTAGATACCACGTGTATAATACACCAACCAGGTGCACCACATGACATTCATGTAAACAACATGTCCAATACTTGGACAACACACTCCAAGAGCACTACGGGTGTCAATGCACCACACAAACCACGTAAATACCAAGCCGGTTACATACATGACATAATAACCACGTAAAACATGCCCATCTCGTGAGCAACACACTTCATGAGCGTGACAAATGCACTAGCTCCACCTATCATTGCCATGCACAACAAATATCAATAACCGAATAATTAAAACACTGAAAGCATGCATAAACAAACCTCACTGCTGAGGTCGCGACATGGGGTACTGTCGCCACCAGGTCGCGACACCCCGACAGACCGCGATAAGAAACTCTAACGCAATGGGTTCACTTGTCGTAACTAGGTCGCATCAGGAACATGGGACGCCATCAGATCGCGACCCACCTAAACGTTGCAACAAAAACCATAACATGACAGATCGGGCTGTCGCGGCAAGGTCGCGACACCCTAGACTGCCGCCTTCACAGGCAAAAACCCTAATCCGGAAGGGACTTCACGGATTACCATTCCAGACCATTCAAACCATGTTTAATTCTCAATTTACATGCTTTAATGGATACCCTAGCATGGTATCTACTGTTCTTTAAGCTTTAAACAAATCAGATTCACACCACGAGCAATTCACACGATCAAACGAGGTAGAAACACCCTACCTTCACGAAGAACGCGAAGACCGGAGATCCCTCGGCGTTTCCCCCGCTCCACGCGACGTCCTCGCAACGTCCTCGCAGTGAGAGCACGCCCCACGCACCTCCAAAACCTCGAACCATCCGGAAAAACTCCGCAGCAGCTCCCCTGGTCGAGCAGAGCCTGTGGAAGCTCTGTTCGGTCGGGGTTTTTAAAAACAACACAGCGGTTAAGAACGCGACGCAGTCCTACATCCCGACCTAAACGCGACGTGGGAGGCCGTCGCCTTCCTACTCCTGACGTCAGCAGGCCACCCAGCGCACGACACTTGGCACGCATGCAGACGTCGACGCTCAACGGCAGCAACAGGAACGCGACCACCAGGGCTGTCGCGTTCAAAACGCGACGCACACTCCTGTCGCGTTCACAGGCAGAAAACCTGTGAGCACTTTGGGCCCAATGGCCGGCCCACCAAGCCTCACAACGCACGTAACACCTGAAACACGTACTAATGGGCCACACATTGGCCACCAAACCCTCTAAACACGGATCCACGATGATCCAAAAAATGCGCGACGTTACATTATTATCACCTAAAAAGAAATGTCGTCCTCGACATATAAAACAAATCACAACAAATCGGATTATCACCTAAAAAGAAACAAAACCATATACAGAACAAGAAGGATATTCTTTCTCTGCATCAGCCTTTTAATTCATCTGTCCATTTCTATCCTTGCTTTGTTCTTTTTCTTTTCTTTCAATTCATTTCACAATTACTCTGTTCTGTCGATTCCATTGTCTTTCCTTACCTTTCAATTGTAGGCAACTCTACCTTGCCAATAGTGCTTTATCTCCTTGGACTGAACCTACTTTCACATTTTCTGGGCTGTGTTTGCAACATTTCTTTCCGAGCCATTTCTTTCTGCTCAAATCCTTTCATTTATTCCACTACCTTTGGATGTTCTTTCGTGCTAAAGTTTGCTTAATTTCTCGAATTTCTTAATGTCATTCCATTACTCACTTTGTCATTACTAGCCATTATTCTGTTTTATCTGCATTCACATACTTAACTGTCTGACCTGTGGGTTGCGGTCCCACCACGTTTCCGTTGCGCCACTCTGATTATACAAATATTTGACAGAATATTTCATAAATTCTGCTTCCATTACTATTCATAATTGCTACGCACTTTCACCATTATTCTGATTCCGGTTAAATTCAATACAGATTACTTTACTTGCTCAATCAATACTGGAAAACAATATCAAAATTTCCAAACTGCTTTCATCTTTGTGGCGCTGCATTCTTATTTCAAGAAAATTACGCTGCTTAGCTGACTTTACGCACATTAACTTTATTTCAATCGGGTCAAATGGCATCTTCAATCATTCACTATTTATCTGATTGCACTCTTTTTTTCTTTTTATACCTGACGGTTTCAATTTCCATTCAGCCATGCTTGGATCTGTACATTATTCCTTAACTGTCTTGCTTCTTATTCTTATATCAAATTTTAAAACACTGCCTCGAGAAAGCACTTCTGCTTAAACTAACCCACTTTCTGTGTGCTGTCAAGCAAACTTTTTCTGATCACTTCCTCAGTCCTTGAGTTACATCTGTTCCATAATCTATCATACTCTTTCTTTTCCAAATTAATATTCTGCCAACTGTACTTGCCATGTATCCTTCTCAATTATTCTATTACTTAACTATTCGTCATGTACTGTACCATTCACACAACAGTTCATACAAACACTTTTCATTGACGACTGCCAAAGCCATAATTTGAAGTCAATCTCTTTAAATATCGTAACTAGCTCTACCTGATTTCTTTATACCACTTAGCTTAATATTGCTCAATGGCTTCTTAGCTAATCCATTTCTTTTCATTCTGACCCGCATAACTCTATCTTGCTCTGAACATTCTTAATCTTAGCTTCAATCTTTTTCAAACACAAGCTTTACCTTTTTCTCTGCTCAAACTACATTCAATTGCTAATCAACAATAACCTTATCTGAAACACTGTATTCCTTAATGAACCAATCTATGCAACAATTCTCATAAACTGTTACTTGCCAAACTAATATCTTTCTTACAGAGTTGTCAGAAAAGTCCACTATGCACTGGTCTTCTTTTACCCTCTCTTTGCTTAACTGACCACCTCTGCTCAAACCTCTCATTATCAAAACACCCTTATCCTTATCGGACGATCATAATTCTTTGCTCTTCTGTTTACCCACACTTCATTTGAAGTCAACCTGTCTCACTTAATCATTCTCAACTTGCCAGAACATTAATCACATTATTACTCAAGCTTCTTCTCAATTCTTACTAATACAAATCTCAAACAATATCTCTGCTAAGGCCCTCATCTACAACTTATCACACACACACTATTCCTTACTAGTAACATTCTGCTGACCTATTGCAATAACACCCTATATCTGCCTCTGTTAACTTTATACTTTACTAACATATATCAGGCATATCCTTTTCAGGGCACTATTTTACTTTTCTTTTCTAATCTCTGCAACTGAAAACCTTTAAACACTGTACTTTAACTGCTTTAACTGCACTAGTGCCAAGGTGCTACCACACAACTTATGCCAATATCCACGTTGTGGCTCAACAACTGCTCACAATTGCCAATTTAACAAACAGAAACACACGGTTTACGTGCCAAAAGCTCACGTGAAACTACTTTATATCACACAAAGCCACAGACTTACTACCAGCAGTGGACATTAATCCATGTATTGGGACATTGTACTTTCAATGTCTTTTCATATTCTAACTGGACATTGCTCTGATACCAACTGTGACGGCCCTGGATATTTATGCCCATTAAGGCTCCATATCCAGATCTGCTTCCCGCGAACGGACCGAAGTCTCGCAAGGGATAGCTCACACAAGTGTCCAGTAAGAATATAAAAGACAACTACACAGTATAAAACATAAGAAAGTACATGTGCTCATACCTGCATATAACAATTTACAACTGTCCCATTAGATTAATAAATGTGCAATTATAAAGTACAAATACCTGGGGCATACCCCGAGGGAGCACAAGCTCACACAACTAAACTAACACTACTACAACACAACTGCTGGTGGTACAAGTCTAACACAACGCCGCTGCAAGCCAAACACACGGCAAGCCCTGCAAGAACTGTAGGGGAGTGAGCCTCAACAAGTCACAGGCTCAGCAGGGGACCACCCAAAAACCACCACAGCAACTAAACGGAAGAGACAACTAAACAGAAGAGACCTCAACCCCAGAGGGTCTCACTGGCAACACTGATAGCCAAACCATGACATGCTCATACAATAACAATAAATAATAATTAAACATAATCATGGCAATAAACATAAAATTCTTCAGAAGGAATGTGGGACTATAAGACTAATATAATACTATTAGTCAGCCCAACTACTGAAGTGCCTAAACCATAGTCTCACCGGCACACTTCTACAACAACTGGTTGCCTAAGCTATAAGCCACACAGGCAAATCACTGCCCAGGCTACAAGCTTCACAGATGAACCATCAAACACTTAAGTAACAGGACTGCTAACAAAGAGCTGGTCCTTTATACTCCAAACCACACTACGTCGGAAACTACACACAAGGTAACAGGACTGGCTACCACGAATCCAATCTATAGCACACTAAAACTTATAATTGGAATCTTTCCTAAAGAAAGGTGAAACACAACAACTGGGAAGTCCTATCACGCGACCTCCACGGAGCTCAGCTCCACCAAACCACAATACGCCTAGGCCACAAGCCTCATCGGCAAATTACCCACAAATGGTAACACGATTGGCAACCACAAACTAATCTACAATAAACTATAAACAAAGATTTATTTAAAATGGATAGGATACAACAAGTGGCAGGTCAACCACAAGACCTCCACGACACACGAGTACCTGAAAAGGTTAGTACACAATGTACCACCACAAAACTGCAAAGCAACCCACGAAGGGTATAGGTACCTGCTACCACAAGGTACCACAACACAAACACCCTTACGAAGGGTACAAGTAGGTGATAAACACCACACATAACCACAACTTTACTGTGCCATCACTTAGGCACACCACAAGCCACAACCGCAGTCACAACTGTGCCAACACCAGGGCACACCTCGAACGGGTCAAACCTCGACTACGAGTCACAAACTCACAAACCACAGCCAGTGGCAAAGCACGAGTCGGAAAGGAACAACGCCACCACACGGGAATGGACTACTGGCTGATCATGCCAGTATCCAACCCGGACAACACAACACAAGAACAACCTCTCAGTCTCGCAGTCACGGACGAAAGGTTTAACTGTCGCTCCACGAGAACAAGTCAAACAACTGTGGAGACCAACCAACACCACACCTGCAGACACACAGCTTCAGGTCCATGCCTGGCACCTCTAGGGTCTCTGGCCGGAGTACCCTAAAGTGAGGCACTGGAAAACAGGACTAGCTGGGGACCAGTGTCGACTACTGGTGTCCGTACCCCCAACTACGAGCGCGCTACAAGCGACTGCACACCCACAAACACAAGCCGCTGCCCTATTGTCGTCTTTCCCTCAGCCGGACGTACAACTCAAACACATGAGTGAGGGTGTCCAGGAAGACGACATAGACCTCAACAGTACAACACAAGTACCGGGACAAACCCCGAGCACAACACACGTGCCTGGCTCACAAAGAACCTGGGGTACCCGACTAGAGAGGCATTCCGGAATAGGCGCCGGACCACCACACTCGGCTAGCACACAAACCACGATATTTACATATATAATCTTTATTTATAATTCACGATATACATGTGTTAGGATTAGCTTAACATCGGTCACTATGTGACCCCAAAGTTATCCTACACCAACACATTCATGAACCACAAACTTGCCTATCATTGGCCACCACGTGACCTCCGTGGCAACACACACACCACTTAATACATAATTCAATATAATATTCTTCAAAGGACAACAACAGACCAGGGCTAGGTCCACACATGACCTTCACTGCCCAAACACTACAAAGTCATGGCTAGGCTCACACAGGAACCTCATTGCCCAGTTATTACAACAAAACCTTAAACATTGAGCCACATTAGAGTATATGTCATGCATACACTTACACACACACGGCATCCAAACCACGTAGATACCACATGTATAATACACCAATCAGGTGCACCACATGACATTCATGTAAACAACATGTCCAATACTTGGACAACACACTCCAAGAGCACTACGGGTGTCAATGCACCACACAAACCACGTAAATACCAAGCCGGTTACGTACATGACATAATAACCACGTAAAACATGCCCATCTCGTGAGCAACACACTTCATGAGCGTGACAAATGCACTGGCTCCACCTATCATTGCCATGCACAACAAATATCAATAACCGAATAATTAAAACACTGAAAGCATGCATAAACAGACCTCACTGCTGAGGTCGCGACATGGGGTACTGTCGCCACCAGGTCGCGACACCCCGACAGACCGCGATAAGAAACTCTAACGCAACGGGTTCACTTGTCGTAACCAGGTCGCGTCAGGAACATGGGACGCCATCAGATCGCGACCCACCTAAACGTCGCAACAAAAACCATAACGCGACAGATCGGGCTGTCGCGACAAGGTCGCGACACCCTAGACTATCGCCTTCGCAGGCGAAAACCCTAATCCGGAAGGGACTTCACGGATTACCATTCCAGACCATTCAAACTACGTTTAATTCTCAATTTACATGCTTTAATGGATACCCTAGCATGGTATCTACTGTTCTTTAAGCTTTAAACGTATCAGATTCACACCACGAGCAATTCACACGATCAAACAAGGTAGAAACACCCTACCTTCACGAAGAACGCGAAGACCGGAGATCCCTCGGCGTTTCCCCCGCTCCACGCGACGTCCTCGCAGTGAGAGCACGCCCCTCGCACCTCCAGAACCTCGAACCGTCCGGAAAAACTCCGCAGCAGCTCCCCTGGTCGAGCCGAGCCTGTGGAAGCTCTGTTCGGTCGGGGTTTTTAAAAACAACACAGCGGTTAAGAACGCAACGCAGTCCTACGTCGCGACCTGAACGCGACGTGGGAGGCCGTCGCCTTCCTACTCCTGACGTCAGCAGGCCACCCAGTGCACGACACTTGGCACGCATGCAGACGTCGACGCTCAACGACGGCAACAGGAACGCGACCACCAGGGTTGTCGCGTTCAAAACGCGACGCACACTCCTGTCGCGTTCACAGGCAGAAAACATGTGAGCGCTTTGGGCCCAATGGCCGGCCCACCAAGCCTCACAACGCGCGTAACACCTGAAACACGTACTAATGGGCCACACATTGGCCACCAAACCCACTAAACACGGATCCACGATGATCCGAAAAACGTGCGACGTTACATGTACTCTGCCTGGCCCTCTCCAGTCTGGTGGCGAGCGTCCGCCATTCCTAGGCTCGCCTGTAGCCTCGTCCTCGCCACAAGGGATGACCTCTCCCTCGTCACCTCCAGCCCCAGTAGTCTCTCTACCATCTCCTTGTAGCAAGTGTAGGTCACCCCTGTCACCGCCTGGCCATCCACCCTCAGGCTGGTGATTCGTGCCACATCCTCCAGTGTGGGGACCATATGACCCCACGGGAGGAGGAGGCATGGCACTCAGGGTCGCACCGCTCCTTTAATGCCTAAATCAGCGCCACGTCCGGCGTCAGCTCATCTAATCTCAAAAAGGGGCCGAACCCCATCTCCTCCAGTCGGACCCTCTGGAAGTCCGACAGTCCCTGGTAAACTGCCCGAACGACGGTCCACCCCAGCCGGGACCGTTGCTCACTCTGAAAAATAGCCACAAAAGCACAAAGATTAGCCAAAATGCACAAAGCAGCACTCTGTCAGGATTGCGACAACCACACTGTCGCCTTCTGAACACGACACCAGGGGCGTCACGTTCCCGTTTCTGAAGGCGATGGATCGATCCGTCGCCTTCTGAACGCAACACCCCATGCGTCGCGTTCACCTTGGTAGGCCGACAGTCAAGCTGTCGCGTTCACAGTGTGACCGGGAGCGGCCACTAGCCGTTCCCCGATCATTTCACCTTGGGCAAATGCCCTACATAGGTGCTTAGCACCTTGTCCGCCTTGTCCCATGCGACCAATCACACAATTAGGGTTGAATTGACTTACCTTTTTGGGGCCAATCGCCTCTTCCTCGTCCGGCGTCCCCGGGGGGTCTACCGCCATGGGGAGGGCCGGAGCCTCCTCCCTCCTCGTCGTGGAGGGCTCTCTTGCTGCTCGCCGACGGCTGATGGTCCTCTTGGCCCCCCTCGTGCGCCCCTTGCCATCGCCTCCACCACCTTCCATCGCCGTGGACCGCCAGGGAAAAGAAGCAGGAGAGAAGAAGAGACCAGGAGAGGAGAGAGAAAAGTGTCGCCACCGGCCGGAGGTCGTCGGAGGAAGAAGACAGAGAAAGAGGGGGGGGGGGGGAGGTCCCTGTCGCCGGAGGAAGAAAGGGGAGAAGCGAAGAAGAGGGAAAGAGAGAAAGAGGCATGGGGGCCCCAAATTCAAACCACCTCAGTCCTGTGGTCGCGACAATGAGTCTGTCGCGTTCTGTTCAGGTCGCGACAGACTCCCCGTCGCGTTAAGAAGTGTGGTCGCGACAGTTGACTTGTCGCGTTCTAGGTCGCGACACACATGTTGTCGCCTTCTCAGTTTGTTCACAGAACACCTAAAAATTTGTATTTTCATTGCAAATATCAAATGAATACATCAAATAAAAGCTGAAAATCATCATAAAATGTCTGATACATCACTATCATCCTCTCAACACATCAAATCTCCCAAAAATTCCAAAAAAATACAATCAGGTCTCTCTTGCAAGCCCTCGGTCCCCACGTGGCCGGATCTCCCTGTACTCTCTGAGGTACGCCTGGTATGTCTCGCGCTCCTCGTGCACCATGGGTGGTAGGGCATGAGTGGCACACACGCGCCATATCGCTAATGCGCTCCGCACGGCCTGCTCGTCCTTCGGATCTCCCAAGCGTTTTTTCTTCATAGGAGGTAGGTGTGATGGCTGAAGTAGCGTTGTCCTTGGCTTCCCGATCTAAAGAAAGCACTTGTGTGGATTGTAGAGAACCATCGCCATGTTCCCCACAAGCTGTAGGTCCAGTCCGTGCCCAAGGGGAAGCCGTATATCCACTCCGAGGAGCGCCGCTATATCCATGGCGAAGTGCTCTATCGAAAGCGTGTTGAGGTAAAGCCGCCATGCACTTCGAGTCTTCTTGTCCGCCGTCCTGCACACAACACGATCGGAGAACTTGGCCGCTCCGCCGATGAAGCACAATGGATGGCACCCAAAGATCCGACTCTCGGAAGTGGGATTTTCTATAGGTTTAAACTTTATCCTCACTCCCAACCAGCACTCTAGGAGGATCATAGAGCCATAAAGTGGACCCCCCGTAGCCGCCGATGTGAGTCCCGCATAGAGATAGGCTAGGACCGCATGAGAGAGGGAGAGTCCCCGCCATACACCACTAATGGCACTCAAGCTCGCATAATCTAAGAGGTGATCTCCAGACGGGAAGAGTACCACCCCACACAAGCATATAGCCACGGCTTTGGCTATCTCTTGGTAGTTCCTGCATTTATTCTTACAGTGAGATATGACCCACTTAGACAAGGGGACAAGGTGAGTGTGTTGTGGGCTAATCATGGTATGCACATCTCCGGGGTCCATCATAAATTCGCCTAGGATGAGTTTTGGGTTGATAGGCTCAACGGTGTAACAAGTTTTTTGCTCATCTCCCTGTTTGGTCTTGGGTAAAGCCATGAACGCTTCCACCTCTTCCAATAAAACTTTGGCCTCAAATTTTGGGAAAAGGAAAGTATGGGTTTGCAGGTGCCAAAGCTCTATCAAGGTGGTAATGCTATGCCAATCAAAGGAGATTTTGTGATAATTGTGAGCGGTTATCAAAACACCCCCCAAACCCCACTCTCTCAAAGAACGGATCACATGCATGGGGAGGACTTTGATCATGGGTGCGATCCACGTGAGCTTAGAGTATCGGCGAGAGCTGGGAAAGAGCTAGAGGAGAAGAAGAAAAAGGAAAAGAGAGGAGAAGAAGGAGAACATGCATTAATGAAGAAATTCGGAGTTGAAAATCACAGAAAATTGAAAAGATCATCTTACATACCTCTCTCACATTGGCATTGCTACTTAGATGGTTGGGGACGTCCGTCAGCCTCAGGAGCTCTCCATAGGACGTCCGGACGCGCTTGGGACCTCCATAGGAAGCCTCTTCACCCATGGGAGCACTTGGAGCTCTCCTCATGGCCATTGAAGACTTGGGAGCTTGAAGAGAAGAAGGGAGGGTGTGAACTCCAAATTTGGGCCTCTCACCCCTTATTTATAGACATCTAAGACTCCTATTCATGGTGGGAATAAGTTTAGAAGGGCTAATGGGAGTTAGACTTGAATTAGAAGGCCCTAGGAGTCCAAGTGGGAGGCAAACATGGAGCTCTCGAGTTGCCTTTTGTGTTTTGGGCGCAGATCCTGTGGTCGCGACGTATCGACAGGTCGCCTTCAGGTAGCGACAGCTTGTGCGTCGCATTCATAATCGGGTAGCGACAGACTTCCTGTCGCATTCCTTGTTTGAATTTTGCTGCATGGTTCTTTCACATTGACATGACCATTTCAAGATGTGTTTGCACTTATGCTAAATTCTCCAATTATTTTGGTGCATTTTGAGTTGTATCCTTTTTTTATTGCTTTCTTTATTTTGAAAATCCATAAAAATTAGAAAAAGTAGAAAATCCAAAAATAGAAAAATCGGAAAATCAAAAGAAGGCTCGTCAGGTAAGTTCTGGTAAGTATTTTTAACCCTTATCTCTGCATTACTATATGGTATCTACCCTACTTTATCATCTCAAGGACCAGCTGGTTCTCAGTGTGTTCCAGGATCTAAGTTCCCCTTCACCAAAAACAATGATGATCTAGGTGTGCACTGTTAATCGTTGGATAGGCCGTTAGATGGTATGGCTTGGGGACGATGGATTCTATCGCACGCCGGGGATGCGAAGTGTCTTGACCCATGCTCGTATTGTCTATCAATATTATCCTTGAATATTTGTTATTTTCTCCTTTTCTTTGCATTTTATTTTATAATTTCTTTTCTTTTAGCCCAGCATGCATCATTTAGGATCTTTGAGCTTCATGCTTCATGATTGGTCAAAGTCAGCTTCGCAATGATGTTTCAACCAGATCTTCATTTCTCAGACAGAGATTCATTCCATTCCGATTTTGAAAGTCTTCTTCGAGCTAGTTGCTCGGTCCAGTTTGCCAGTATGGTTCCTATTCAGGATTCCTCTCATCCCCATTCAATATAACAGTTATCATTTTCCCCATTGATCCGCTCATTAGTCGTGAACCGCTCAAAGGCCAGAGTCGAATCGACCAGCCGGGCAGCACTATCCCCTAATGAACGAAACCTGCACGCTAAAGATAGCCAGGGTACCTCTTGAATCAAGAGGTTGATCATTTCTTTTCTTTTGATCTTTATTCGTCCCAGATTTGAACCATCCTTGCATTCTGTTCCAGCCATGTTTGAAGAACGCCGGATAATTCTCGCTGCTTATTCGCTCAGAATGGGTGTCTCTTTACCTTGATGCTCGCTTTTCATCTCATTCCGCTTCATTCCACTACATCGTCATTTCATGCCATCTCCGCTTCACTATCGCTCCACTCCCTTGCAAAGCAGGCATCAAGGATGGGCAATCTGTAGACACCCATTTCTGACTCATAAGTCGAGCCAAATTCCTTGTCATATCATTGATGCCCCACGTTCGCTCACCATCGCCTATATGGCTTCCTCCGATCATGGTATCCTTTCATTAGTCCATCGCCCTGGTGCGTTCTTCCTGGTCACATCAATCAGTCTTCATCACCGTCTCGTAGCTCTCTGGGTCAAGAGTCCAACGCTTCAATCCGCACGCCAATCTGATACCCATGCAAGGAGATCAGACCCTTTGTATGGCCATATACTGAAAGTTCATGAGGGCGACAATGTCCCTGTCGCGTTCTTCTTCAGAAGGCGACACCCCGATACGTCGCTTTCTCATTTGGCATTTTTATTCCCTGAAAAATCGCCAGAAAATGCTCAAAACCCTTGTAAGGAAGGTGACATATCGAGGCGTCGTTATCTGATAGCGACACCAAGCCCGTCGCGTTCTGGTTTCCATGCAATGTACCCTTTCCTGACATGACTTGGACTCTTGCTATTCTTGAATAATCTGACTTTTGGTCCATCTAGAAGTGTCCAAATCCTTCCAAAATTGGAGGAGACCTTCTTTAATACTTCCTTTCCAAGTTCTGACCGCCCTTGCGTGAGCATACTTACCAGGATTCGGACTCTTGCTCATGATTCCCCTCTCAGCCCATTCAAGAATAACATGGTATATATCGCTCCATACAGCACGGTTTAGGGCAAGGCTGGTGTCTGCTTCTTCCTCTCCCAGAGAGCTGTGAATCCTCAGAAGAGCTCTCAGCCTCCAGACGACTAGGAAGTGCCCCCCAGGGCGTTTACCCCCTTACCTATGCTTTCTCTCTCCTCTTTTCCTTTGATTTTCTCTTCATACATGCATCTTTAGGTTTGTTTTCTTCATAGATTAGCATTAGAACACTCCACACACACCTAATTTAATCACCCAAAGGGGTTAAAACCCCACCCCACGTGAGTTCCCTCCAATTACTTCATGTTCTTTCATGTTTTTTGGGACATATTCTACACAAACGAGTTATATAATGGGTTTTCTGTCATCTTAATGTTCTTGGCAGGTGTTAGAAGACAGTAGCAGCACGAGGCTCTTGCCCCTTGGCCGGATGAGAAGCATGAAGAAAAAAGAACCCACAGTCTTCATCCTCTGAAGCGGAAGGCGACGACAATCTTGTCGCGATCCAGAAGGCGACGGACCACACGGCGCGTTCAAGTACAAAGAAGGCGACACTTACATCGTCGCGTTCACGGGATCAGGTTCTCCTTCTGCCTTCTTTACCCTTTTCCAAGGTAGTTAGCATATTATCTTCGCCACATCTTCTTTGCAACTACTTTGGTGGCGATCACAGTCAATTCCCTTTACTTTTAATCATCATTTTTTTGGGAGCAAATCCCGTGATTACACAATTGTTTCTGACAGGGATCCAAGATTTACTTCTGGTTTCTGGAGGAGTTTGCAAAGAGTTATTGGTACAGAGTTGAGGTACAGTTCAGCCTATCACCCACAGACAGATGGTCAGACATAAAGAACTGTTGCCCAGCTAGCTAGCCCAGAGGGGGGGTGAATGGGTTATTAAAACTTCGATCTCTGATTAAAACCTGTTTACTGAAAGGATTGCACAACTTAATAACAAGGTTAGAGTTAGAGCAAATAAGACAACAATCACACAAAACACATCCACAAGACACAAGGATTTTTATCCTGGTTCGGAACTCCTCTCCACAGGAGACCTACGTCCAGTCCCTGAGCAATACCTCAGGATTTCACTACCAAGGGTACAATCCCCCTTAAGGATCCTTACACCCAGCCTCAACTGGTCTTCCTTCAACCTGAAGGGAAAAACAACCACCCTGGATACCACCAGGTCTTCCTTCGTCCAGAAGGGAACACAACTAAAGAAGAAAATGTGTGGGAACAGGCTTCAGACTCTAGCTTGACCAGCTACAAACTGAAGCTACCAAGGCCCGAGAGAGAAAGAGATTTAACAAGGTTTTCTCTCCAAGGACTACACAAGCTCTCACAAATAAAAACTCCTTTTGATCACTGAGAGCTAAGAGCTAAGAACAAGGTTGGAGTGGAAGCTTCGCTCTTCTTTCAATCTTCTAAAGACTCGAAGAGATGGAGTTCTTTCTTTTGAATTGTAAGCGTTGTTCTCTATCTTCTTGTCTTCTTCTCCGTCTTGAGTCTTTTATTTATACTTCTGATTCAAATTTGAACGTTGAAGTGTCCGTTGTCTCTTATCCTGGTATACGTTAGACTGGTCACCAAGGAAGCTTCTGATCGTCAGTCTTTTATCCTTTAGTACACGCCAGAGAAATGTTTTAGAATCTTGTATCTTGTATCCAACGTTGTACAGATGAGTCTTGTCAGATATCTGCAAGCATATCAACAATAAATAGAGGACAGCTAGGACTGCCGTCGATTGTTAGTTACAGATGGAACATATATTGCAATATATAGCAAGGCTCCGTTCTGTCTAAAAAGTACGTAGACAGAGTAGCATGGAAATGGAAGATATTGTCTGCATGCATGGGAGATACGATCAGAGAGCATTTAATGCGTAGCAGTCAACAGACAAGATATGACTTTGACTTTTCAACGCTATTAAAAAGCATTATACTGATACAGCAAGAAATTCGATATAAATAATCCCGATGCTTTCATGACTTATGAAATCGTTATGCGATAACAGACAAATCGTTATGACAGAGCATTATCAAATTATAATGATGAAATCGTTATGAGTTATAGCAAGTCGTTATGAACACTTATCAAGTCGTTATGAACTGTAAAGAAATCGTTATGACTATCAAGTAGTTATGAACTGTAAAGAAATCGTTATGAACTCTAAAGAAATCGTTACAGCAATCAAGTCGTTATGAATGATAAAGAAATCGTTATGACTATCAAGTCGTTATGAACTGTAAAGAAATCGTTATGAACTCTAAAGAAATCGTTACAGCAATCAAGTCGTTATGAATGATAAAGAAATCGTTATGAAAAGTCTTAACAAATCGTTGCACAAAGCAAATCGTTATGAGAATCAAAGAAGTCGTTACGAGAAGTAAAGAAATCGTTACGGCTAGAGAGTCGTTGCGAGTTCTAAAGAAATCGTTACGAGGTCTAAAGAATCGTTACGGCTAGAGAGTCGTTGCGAGTTCTAAAGAAATCGTTACGAGGTCTAAAGAATCGTTACGGCTAGAGAGTCGTTGCGAGTTCTAAAGAAATCGTTACGAGGTCTAAAGAAATCGTTACGGCTAGAGAGTCGTTGCGAGTTCTAAAGAAATCGTTACGAGGTCTAAAGAAATCGTTACGACGGTCAAGTCGTTACGGTTCTAAAGAAATCGTTACGAGGTCTAAAGAAATCGTTACGATAGTCAAGTCGTTACGGTTCTAAAGAAATCGTTACGAGGTCTAAAGAAATCGTTACGACAGTCAAGTCGTTACGGGTTCTAAAGAAATCGTTACGAGGTCTAAAGAAATCGTTACGACAGTCAAGTCGTTACGGGTTCTAAAGAAATCGTTGCGATGTCTAAAGAAATCGTTACGACAGTCAAGTCGTTACGGGTTCTAAAGAAATCGTTGCGATATCGATTTGTTTTGAATTTTCCGGTCAAAGAGGAAATCGTTCTGCTTATCAAAGAAGTCGATACAAAGACTTGGACAGAATGTGAGATGAGACTTACCTGATTGTCTTGAACTTTCATTTTTCTTTTATTTCCTGTTCTCAAGGCTCAAGTAATCCATTAGTACTATTTTGTTAATCATCAAAATATATATAAATAAATGAATTATTTATTATGGGGACAGTTTGGTCATCAATCTCCCCCTTTTTGATGATGACAAAATATACTAAACATCATACAAAAATTAAACATGTTTTTCAGATTGACTTTAGTTTTCTCCCCCATTTTGTCAATAAGCAAAAAGATAGGCTGTGAGACAAAGAAGAGAGATATCATTGTATTAAGTATGAGAAAGGTAGTACAAGGGAGATAACAAGGAGGCATGCTGTGAGATGACAGCCCATGCCTTGATCTCAAGGTCTTCAAACGTCTGTTGGAAAACCCCAGAAGCAACAGAGAAGTTGGGACCCATGGATTGGGTGGCCCTTTGAATGTACAAAGCCCTTTGCTGATCCAAGAATTCTGCATACTGATCTGGGTCCAGAATGAATCTGAAGTAAGTGCTTTTTCCGAAGCTGGCACGATGGAGAAATCTATCCAAAGAGATTGGATAGAAGATCTTCTGATCTATCAGATCCTGCTTCAGAGCGAAGAAAGCTGTATATCTAGCTGCCCACTGAACATAAATCTCTTGAATAGGATTTATGGAGTTGAGATCCATGAAGGCTTCAGCTGAGAGAGAGGGCTTATTTTGATGAACCAAGGAACTGTTGATGGCCTCTAACTGAAGGTTGGTTTCCTTGTAGATGATTGCCCATACGGAGGGAGTAAGCCTTTCACACTCAGAAATGAGTGGAGCCAAAACCTGAGAGGAGATGCGGCCAGAGTGGTATTCTCTGAAGATAAACCGCAGGAAGGAGGGCAGTCTGCTCTGCTTGGCTGACATTCTACCCATCTGCTTGGCAAACATGTCAAATGCATGGGATCCTGCATCTGAATCAAATACTAGGGAATGCAGCTTTGGCAAAAGGACTAGAGAGTCAACCCGGATATCAGCAAAATTCACTGTTAGGGGAATATTCACTGGACGTTCGGATCTTAACATTACTATAGCTGAATGGAATTGAGAGAACTGGACTTCTGGCAGTTTGTTCAAGAAGCAGAAGTCACTGTACTGCTGGAAGCTTTTGGCAATGCGGATCTCTTTCAAGATGAAAGGACCCCACAAATTCTTATGCTTGAGAAAGAACCACTCAGAGAGAGTGAGAGAATGAGCTCCATGTGTAATGGATTCGGCCCTGGCAGTCAAGAACTTGTTGTATTGAGCTTTGTTGCCCTTGACATTTGCCCACTGATCTTCAGTCTTGAACTCAGTCCCCTCAAGGATTTTGGATTTTTGAGAGTGGGATAACTGGGTAAGAGGAAGAACAATGTTTAGGTGCTCAGAAAGGTTGAGGAAGGGAATACCATAAATAGTGGAGAGGATGCACTTTTGAAGATATTCCTTATAAAGGAATCTTTTGTGAGGTTCAAGGGTAAGAGAGTACCAAAGAGGAGGAAATAAGGAGGAGGAGATGCTAACAGAGGATGATTGTTTCCTCTTTTTCTTGGCAGGACTGGGAGGATCAGTCCTGTGGATATGGGTGGCAGTGAAAAGAATGGTGGAAAGGGTATTTCTCTCAAAGTCATCCGGCAAGTTTGTGTCAAAGACACCAAGTAGAGGAGGTTTTTCTGGAATAAAAGTAACAGAGGAAGGAGGAGTAGGAGGATAGAAAGGTGTTTGGGATTGAAGAATGAAGTGGGTTGAATTGGAGTGGTTGAGTTTGAGGTGATGAGGGTGAGAAGGATGATGGACCTGAGGTGTGAGAGGGAGTAGGAGAGAAAGAGGGTTGAGATGTAGTGAGAGAGGAAGATGGTTGAGTGCGAGGCACAGGATGTTTAATGGTTGGTGGTGCAGGAGGGGCTGTAGAAGGAGAGGTAGGTGAGGACAAAACTGGAGTTGCAAGATTTGAAGTGTCAGGGGCCGAAGTAGCTGACATGGGCTCTTTCCCTTTGACTGCTCTGACAACTGAAGAGGGTCCTGATGACCCTGAAGCTTGCCCTGATGGCCCTGGTGGCCCTGATGCTTGAACTGGTAGCCCTGTTGGCCGAGAGACTTCTGCTGGAGGCCCTGGTGGCCTAGAGACTTCTGCTGGAGGCCCTGGTGGCCTAGGAACTTCAGCTGGACTGCTCTGAGTGGGTGCAGGAGGGACACCACTAGACCTTGAAAGATTAGCCAGCAAATTCTTCATATCAGACATCTCTTTATTGAACCACCTCATTGCATTTCGAATTGAGGATAGGTCAGAGGAGGTTGAAGCTTGATTAGAAATAATGCCCTGAACACTTGTCTGAACTGATGACAAGACTTCTCCTTGAGCTTTCAGCAATGCCATAATAGGCTTCAGATTGACTTTTCTGTGACTCTTTCTTGGCCTTTTGTGAGCCACTCTCTTTTGCTTCCCTTGCTGAATGACAGGCTCCTCAAGATTGATATTGCTTGCACTTGGGCCTTCACTAACAGGAACACTGGCAGGAGGTGGAATTTCCTCAATGCCTACTTGCTCCCCCTGAATAGGAGCGGGGAGTTCAACACTTTCTTGCTCCCCCTGAGCAGGAGCTTCTTCCAACACAACTTTCTCCAAGTGGCCTTCTGCCACGGATTCAGGCACTTCAGGTTCAAAGAGACTTTGCTCCCCTTGGCTAGGAGCTTCTTCCATGACCACATCTTGTTGAGTACCTGCTTGTATCTCAACATTAGCAATTGGTTCAGACTGAATTTCTGTATGGCCTGGTGCCATAACTTCTTCTTCAACACATCCACCTTCTTTAGAAGTAGCTGAGGTGGAGGGAATGGAATCCAATACCTCTCTTAAGATTGAGGCGACTAAGGTGGTGGGCAAAGAGTCTGCCACACCAGCTGCACCTTCTTCCATCTGAACTTCTGGAGAATGAGAGATAATCTCCACAACAGGTGAGACTGAAACTTCTGCCTGGCTGGACACAACTGGTACTGCTGCTGCTTGAACAACTACTGCTGCTCTGCTGCTGCTGCTTCTTCTGCTACTGCTGCTTGCTCTGCTGCTGCTGCTTCTTCTTGCTACTGCTTGCTCTGCTGCTGCTGCTTCTTCTGCTGCTGCTGCTGCTGCTCTTCTTGAACTTCTGGGATATCCCCAATAATTGCTTCTCCTTCAGCCACAGAGGACTTTGACCAAATTCCATCTTGCACTGAAAAACCACTTTTCTTCAAATTTCTGGACCTTATAGACTGGCCCATCTTCTCTACTACAGCTCCAGACACATCTACTCCGAAATGCTTGAAAATCCTGGTGAGTAGATGAGCATAAGGCAAGGAAACATTTAGCTTGCTCTTTGTTTCCCAGATTTGAGTACTGGCAAATTTCATTCTCTCAATCATAACTGCGGCCAGATTTATCTCCTTGTTCTGGATTACCCAGAACATCAAGTCTGAGTCTGCCCTAGTGCATGAAGAAAAGGTAGCACTCCGAGGAACTATGATTTGGCAGACAATAAAGTGGAGCAACCGATTGAAAGCTGACATCTGATTTATATCCAATTTTCCATCCTTCAGCTTAAACCCTGGACCAATAATGCCAAGACCCTTAGCTTCATCATTTACTGAGTCCACACCACTAAAGCCTGATGTCTTCACTCCAAACAACTCATGCAATAGATCATAATCTATCTTGATCTGGGTGCCCTTTACTGTGGAGACAAGGGACCCATCTGCCTCTGACTTCAAACAAATGAAAAAGGCTTTCACAAGGTCCGGGTAGCTTACCTCGGTGAAAGTAACAACATCCATCCACTGCATTCTTCTCAAGGCTTCGACTAAACTGGACATGCCACTCTTCTCAAGATTCTGAACATCCACTGCCTTATTTCCGCAAATCTTCGTCTTCACAAACGTAAACCTCTCTTGCTCCTTTGGGGACAAATACTCAGCACTGTAGCCCCCTACGCTTCCGGAGATCATCGGAGCGGCCATAGGTAGAGGAGAAGGAGATTCTGGTGAAGGGAAATGATGGAAGAGATGGAAGCTCTCGAAGGGATTCTTCGCGGGAAGAGGAGAAAGCTTCGAAAGTTGCAGAGAGTCGATCCCAAAATCGTTAGGGCATCGGCTTTGGGTGAACAGATAGAGGATAAAAGGGTAAAGGTAGAAGACAAGTCGTTCTCAGAACGATTTGAATAAATTAATATTATTTTATCGAAAAGTGAGCGCCAAAGGCAGTAAAGCCAGAAAGCGACAAAATCGTTTGACGGGTCAAACAGCTTTTAACACGATAGCGGTCAAGGAATGTAGACAAACTGAATTTTGCTCATTTTAAAGAGAGAGAATTTCATTTCTATCTGAAAATTTTTATGCCAATAAAATTACAGAATCTTTTCACACATTGCACATCCCTAATTCCCTTCTAAGAGATGTAAATCTCTCTTCAGGTAGGGCTTTTGTGAAGATATCTGCTAATTGACCATTTGTATCTATAAAAGAAATTTCTAAATTACCACTAGCTACATGGTCTCGAATAAAATGATATCTTACCTCAATGTGCTTAGTCCTTGAGTGCTGAACTGGATTTTTGGTGAGGTTGATGGCACTTGTATTATCACACAATAGTGGAATTGATTTGATGTGAATTCCGAAATCCTCAAGTTGTTGCTTTATCCAAAGAAGTTGTGTACAGCAACTTCCAGCAGCAACATATTCTGCCTCAGCTGTTGATAAAGCTACTGAATTTTGTTTCTTGGATGACCATGATATTAAACATCCTGCAAGAAACTGACAACAACCACTGGTGCTTTTTCTATCTACTTTGCATCCAGCATAATCAGCATCTGAATATCCTACTAATTCTATTTCACAAGATCTAGGATACCAGAGACCTAAATCATGAGTTCTAGCCAGATATCTAAATATTCTTTTTACTGAAATTAAATGAGACTCTCTAGGGTCTGCCTGATATCTAGCACACATGCATACACTAAACAAAATATCTGGTCTACTTGCAGTTAAGTAAAGTAATGATCCTATCATACCTCGATAATTCTTTTGATCTACCTTTTTACCTTTTTGATCACTGTCCATTCTGGTTGATGTGCTCATTGGGGTTGATAATGGCTTTGCATCTTCAAATCCAAATTTCTTTAACAGCTCTTTGGTGTACTTGGCTTGACAGATATGAGTGCCATCCTTCCCTTGCTTGATTTGCAATCCAAGGAAGTAGCTTAGCTCCCCCATCAAGCTCATTTCGAATTCTCCCTGCATAAGCTTTTCAAAGTACTTGCAAAGAGATTCATCAGTAGATCCAAAAATAATATCATCTACATATATTTGCACAAGAAGTATATGTTTATCCTTAGATTTTATAAATAATGTACTATCTACTTTACCTCTAGTGAAACCATGATCTAATAAGAAAGTACTGAGCCTTTCATACCAGGCTCTAGGTGCTTGCTTTAAACCATATAAGCTTTATGTAGTTTAAATACATGATTTGGAAATTCGGGATCATCAAAACCTGGAGGTTGTTCAACATAAACTTCCTCCTTGATAAAACCATTTAAAAAGGCTGATTTGACATCCATTTGAAATAGTTTTAAATCAAATGCAGATGCATAAGCAAGTAAAATCCTAATAGCCTCAAGTCTAGCTACAGGTGCATAGGTTTCATCGAAATCTATGCCTTCCTCTTGAGAGTAGCCTTGAGCTACCAATCTGGCCTTGTTCCTTAAGATTATTCCAGACTCATCCAGTTTATTTCTGAACACCCACTTGGTGCCAATAACTGAATGATTGGATGGTCTAGGAACAAGTGACCATACTTGGTTTCTCTTGAACTGATTTAGTTCATCTTGCATGGCTAATATCCAAGATTCATCAGATAAAGCTTCATTGACTGTCTTAGGCTCTATTTGAGAAACAAAGGCTAAATAATCACAAGGAATTACATTACCTCTTGTTCTTACCCCTACAGATGGATCACCAATAATGTTTTCAGGAGGGTGATCTTTCTGATGTCTCCATTCTTTTGGAAGATTTTCATGTTGAATTTCAGTTTGCTGCAGTTCTTCCAGAGGAGGATCATCCTTGTCCTTAATTGAGGTATTCTTTAATTTTTCAGACAAGTCATCTGCATCATCAATGTCACTAATTTCTTCCTTTTTCAAGGAAGGGTTAGATTCATCAAAAATAACATGTACAGATTGTTCAATTAATAAGGAACGTTTATTGAAAACTCTATAACCTTTGGGTTTAGAAGAGTACCCCATAAAGATGCCTTCATCTGATTTGGCATCCAACTTACCAATGTCCCTTTTTCCATTGTTGTGGATGAAGCAAGGACATCCAAATATTCTGAAATGGCTGATCTTTGGCTTCTTTCCTTTGTAGAGTTCATAAGCAGTCTTCTTCAGAATCGGCCTGATCATCACTCTATTAATGATATAACATGCAGTGTTGATAGCTTCGGCCCAGAAGTATCTTGGCAAATCATATTCTGATAACATGGTTCTTGCCATATCCAAAAGAGTTCTGTTTTTCCTCTCAGCAATTCCATTTTGTTGAGGTGTCCTTGGGGCTGAGAAGTTGTGCTCAATTCCTTGATCATCACAGAACTTTGTAAACTTTTCATTCTGAAACTCACCACCATGATCTGATCGGATAGAGACAATTGTGAACTTCTGATCTTTCTGAACTTTCTTACTGAAGCTGACAAAATTTTCAAATGTGTCATCTTTGTGCTCTAGAAAGGATACCCAAGTGAATCTTGAATAATCATCAACTATACAAATCCAAAATTCTTTCCTCCTAGACTGGTAGTCCTCATTGGCCCGAATAAATCCATATGAAGTAGTTCTAATGGCTTTGAGGTGGTTACTACAGTCTTTGACTTGAAAGAGCTCTTGGTGTGCTTTCCTCTTGCACAAGGTTTGCAAATACTGTCCAAGCTAGAATTGACCTTTGGCAATCCTTCAACTAGCTTTCTTTTTCTGAGCTTATTCAAACCGTCCAAGCTGCAGTGGCCCAATCTTCTGTGCCACAACTCTGTTGATTGATCTTTATTAGCTGCCAAACACACATCTTGATCCTTGAGTTCTTCTAGATAGAGTACATACAGATTTCTTTCTCTATAAGCTTCAAAAATGACTGCTCCATCCTTTAATATACTGCACTTTGATTCTTGGAACTGAATCTGATGGCCTTTGTCACACAACTGGCTGATGCTGATGAGATTATGCTTTAACCCTTTGACCAGCATACATCTTCAATTACTGATCTTCCTTTGATGTTTACGGATCCACTTCCTATTACTGTGCCTTTTCCATTATCTCCATATGTGACTGTTCCTTCTTCATCTTGGAGATTAACAAAAAGCTTCTGGTTCCCTGACATGTGCCTTGAGCATCCACTATCCAAATACCATTTGGATGCTTTTGATTTTCCCTGAAAATTAAACACTAAGTTTTAGGTACCCAAGTTCTTTTGGGTCCTGAGAGGTTAGTACCATTTATTTTTCCTTTTATTATCCATTTTTGTTCTTAGTGGGACATGTTGCTTTGTTATGTCCTAGTTTGTTACAATGGGTACAGCAGGTTATTCTAGTTATTCTTTCAACTGGAGTATATTTAAATTTTTATGTTCTTTATCCTTTTCGGATATAAATTCAGGAGTTGGATAAATGTTGGGAAAGACTTTTGTTTCTTCATTTTCCGAGGGAGTATAACCAAAACCATGTTTCTTCTTGGTTGATCTTTTAGCTCCACTCATCATTAGAAGAGGTTTGTTATTTGTGAACTTGTTTATGGTGCTTGTTAAATGTTCATTTTCTTTATTTAATTTTTCTATTTCTGTTTTAAGTTCACTTAAGTCTTCTTGTTTTTCTAGATGATTTATTTTCTTATTTTTCTCTTTTAAATCTTCACATAATAATTCACTCCTTCTTTTATGTTCAGTTATTTGTTTTTCAAGTTCTTCATTTTCTGTTTTTAGGTCTGAGTTTGTATTTTCTAAACAGATTATATTTTTCTTACTAATTTTAAGTAATTTACATACTTCTTTATATTTTTCATAAAGTTCATTAAAAGCACTTTCTAAATTATCAGAATCTGAATCATTGCATGAATCAAAGGAAGAGTCAGAAGTTACCTTGTCTTCGGTGTTGGCCATGAAAGCCAAGTTGACTTCTTCACCTTCACTGCTTGAGCTTGACTCACTGTTTGAGTCACTGCTGTTCTCCCAAGCAGCTGCCATTGCCTTCTTTTTGTACTTCTTGAATCTTCTGAAGTTGTCCCTCTTTTTGTGATCATTTTTCTTAAGCGTTGGACAGTCTGCTTTGATGTGTCCAGGCTTCTTGCATTCATAACAGATCACTTCTCCTTTCTTCTGATCCTTTGCTTCTGGTTTTCTGAAGTCTTTGTTTTTCTTGAAAAATCTTCTTCCGGACTGATACTTTTTCTTCTTTGCTAGAATCCTTTGAAGTCTTCGAGACAGCATGGCTTCTTCATCATCACTGTCTTTACTACTTTCACTATTATCCAAAGATTCTTCTGAATTGTCTTCACTTGCTTTGAGAGCATTTGACTGTTTCCTTCTGCTGGAGGATTCTCCTAATCTCTCCATGTTTATCTCGTGAGCCATGAGAGATCCTATTAGCTTTTCCAATGACATTAATTTTAAATCATTGGCTTCTTCAATGGCTGTTACCTTTGGAGTCCATGAAGATGGTAGAGATCTGAGGACTTTTCTAACCATGTCTGGTACATCATAAACCTTTCCCAATCCAGCTAATCCATTTGTAATGTCTGTGAATCTGCTGAACATCTGAGTTATTGATTCACCTGACTGCATCTGGAATCTTTCATATTGAGCTACTAGAATATCTATTCTCGTCTCCTTTACTTTGTCTGTCCCTTCATAGGTAATTCTGAGCTTTTCCCACATCTCCATTGCGGATTTGCAGGCTGAAACTCTATTGAATTCTTTCTTGCTTAGGGCACAGCATAATATGCTCTTGGCTTTGCAGTTTAAGGATATTCTTTTCCTATCATCATCTGTCCACTGAGCCTTAGCGTTTGTGACCAAAAGATCACCTTCTTCTACAATGGACCAGATTGTATAATCATGACCTTGTAGAAAATATTCCATTCTAGTCTTCCAGTAGGTGTAGTCTTCTCCATCGAACAAGGGAGGCCTGTTGACTGACTGACCTTCGAAGTTGCTTTGGGCTGCCATAGATCTTTGCTCTTCAGATCGTTGGATCTTCTTCTTTGTCGAAGAGACGGGCTCTGATACCACTTGTTGCCCAGCTAGCTAGCCCAGAGGGGGGGTGAATGGGTTATTAAAACTTCGATCTCTGATTAAAACCTGTTTACTGAAAGGATTGCACAACTTAATAACAAGGTTAGAGTTAGAGCAAATAAGACAACAATCACACAAAACACATCCACAAGACACAAGGATTTTTATCCTGGTTCGGAACTCCTCTCCACAGGAGACCTACGTCCAGTCCCTGAGCAATACCTCAGGATTTCACTACCAAGGGTACAATCCCCCTTAAGGATCCTTACACCCAGCCTCAACTGGTCTTCCTTCAACCTGAAGGGAAAACAACCACCCTGGATACCACCAGGTCTTCCTTCGTCCAGAAGGGAACACAACTAAAGAAGAAAATGTGGGAACAGGCTTCAGACTCTAGCTTGACCAGCTACAAACTGAAGCTACCAAGGCCCGAGAGAGAAAGAGATTTAACAAGGTTTTCTCTCCAAGGACTACACAAGCTCTCACAAATAAAAACTCCTTTTGATCACTGAGAGCTAAGAGCTAAGAACAAGGTTGGAGTGGAAGCTTCGCTCTTCTTTCAATCTTCTGAAGACTCGAAGAGATGGAGTTCTTTCTTTTGAATTGCAAGCGTTGTTCTCTATCTTCTTGTCTTCTTCTCCGTCTTGAGTCTTTTATTTATACTTCTGATTCAAATTTGAACGTTGAAGTGTCCGTTGTCTCTTATCCTGGTGTACGTTAGACTGGTCACCAAGGAAGCTTCTGATCGTCAGTCTTTTATCCTTTAGTACACGCCAGAGAAATGTTTTAGAATCTTGTATCTTGTATCCAACGTTGTACAGATGAGTCTTGTCAGATATCTGCAAGCATATCAACAATAAATAGAGGACAGCTAGGACTGCCGTCGATTGTTAGTTACAGATGGAACATATATTGCAATATATAGCAAGGCTCCGTTCTGTCTAAAAAGTACGTAGACAGAGTAGCATGGAAATGGAAGATATTGTCTGCATGCATGGGAGATACGATCAGAGAGCATTTAATGCGTAGCAGTCAACAGACAAGATATGACTTTGACTTTTCAACGCTATTAAAAAGCATTATACTGATACAGCAAGAAATTCGATATAAATAATCCCGATGCTTTCATGACTTATGAAATCGTTATGCGATAACAGACAAATCGTTATGACAGAGCATTATCAAATTATAATGATGAAATCGTTATGAGTTATAGCAAGTCGTTATGAACACTTATCAAGTCGTTATGAACTGTAAAGAAATCGTTATGACTATCAAGTAGTTATGAACTGTAAAGAAATCGTTATGAACTCTAAAGAAATCGTTACAGCAATCAAGTCGTTATGAATGATAAAGAAATCGTTATGACTATCAAGTCGTTATGAACTGTAAAGAAATCGTTATGAACTCTAAAGAAATCGTTACAGCAATCAAGTCGTTATGAATGATAAAGAAATCGTTATGACAAGTCGTTGCACAAAGAAATCGTTATGAATCAAAGAAATCGTTACGAGAAGTAAAGAAATCGTTACGGCTAGAGAGTCGTTGCGAGTTCTAAAGAAATCGTTACGAGGTCTAAAGAAATCGTTACGGCTAGAGAGTCGTTGCGAGTTCTAAAGAAATCGTTACGAGGTCTAAAGAAATCGTTACGGCTAGAGAGTCGTTGCGAGTTCTAAAGAAATCGTTACGAGGTCTAAAGAAATCGTTACGGCTAGAGAGTCGTTGCGAGTTCTAAAGAAATCGTTACGAGGTCTAAAGAAATCGTTACGGTCAAGTCGTTACGGTTCTAAAGAAATCGTTACGAGGTCTAAAGAAATCGTTACGACAGTCAAGTCGTTACGGGTTCTAAAGAAATCGTTACGATGTCTAAAGAAATCGTTACGATAGTCAAGTCGTTACGGGTTCTAAAGAAATCGTTGCGATGTCTAAAGAAATCGTTACGACAGTCAGTCGTTACGGGTTCTAAAGAAATCGTTGCGATATCAATTTGTTTTGAATTTTCGGTCAAGAGGAAATGTTCTGCTTATCAAAGAAGTCGATACAAAGACTTGGACAGAATGTGAGATGAGACTTACCTGATTGTCTTGAACTTTCATTTTTCTTTTATTTCCTGTTCTCGAGGCTCAAGTAATCCATTAGTACTATTTTGTTAATCATCAAAAGTAATATATAAATAAATGAATTATTTATTATGGGGACAGTTTGGTCATCAAGAACCATTTAGACAATTGAAGACATGTTACGAGCTTGTTGCTTAGTGTGGGGAGGCAGTTGGGAGCACCATCTAGGCATGGTAGAATTTGCTTATAATAACAGTTATCACACCAGCATCGGAATGGCACCGTATGAGGCCTTGTATGGCAGGCCATGCAGAACACCTTTGAACTGGCATGAAGTTGGAGAAAGACAGGTAATGGGTCCTGAATTAATTCAACAGACTACAGAGATGGTCAAATTTATTAAAGAAAAGATGCAGGCAACTCAGAGTTGACAGAAAAGCTATGCAGACAATCGACGTAGACCACTTCAGTTTGAAGTTGGAGATTTTATTTTTCTGATAGTTTCTCTTACTAAAGGTGTTTTGAGATTCAGTAAGAAAGGTAAATTGAGCCCAAGATATGCAGGGCCCTTCAAAGTGTTGGAAAGAATTTGGGAAACAACGTACATGATTGATTTGTCAGAGGATTTCACAGATGCCCATGATGTTTTTCATGTCTCCATGTTGAGGAAATGCATTGAGAATCCATCATAGATAGTCAGTTATCAGCGTGATGATTTGAAACCAGACATGTCTATGCCAGAATACCCAGTTCAATCACAGGCCACAGAACACAAAAGTTGAGGAATAAGGAAATTGATTTGGTTAAGGTCAGATGGGAAAATAGACAAGGAGGAGAGGATACCTTGGAGTTGGCAGAGGAAATGGCGAAAGCGTATCCTTATCTGTTTGAGTAAGCTTTTAATTCTTTTTAGATGATAGTACATGTTGTGGTGTTTCAAATTTTATGTGCTTAAGTTGCTTCTTGAATTTCGAAGTCGAAATTTCTTTTTAGATGATAGTAATGTAACGTCTCGCGTTTTTCGGATCCTTGTGGATCCCTTGTTTTGTGGTTGTGGTGGCCGGTGTGTGGCCAATGTGGCCTGTTTCAGATGTGTACACAGGTTTTTTAGGGCTTAGTGGGCCGGCAGGTTAGGCCCATAGCACCCGTTGGTTCACTGGTTGTGAACGCGACAGGGGTGTGCGTCGCATTCTTAATGCAACGGCCCTGGTGGTCACGTTTTGCTTGTCGACCGAGATGCAATCTTCGTCTGCATGCGCGCCATGTGTCGCGCGCTGGGCGGCATGTTGATGTCGGCCCTGAGAAGGCGACGCCCTACTCTGTCGCATTCAGGTCACGACGGAGGGGTACGTCGCGTTCTTAACTGCAAACAGTTCATAACCCAGGTCGGCCAGACAGAGCTGAGTGAGCTCTGTTTGGCCACGGGGAAGAACTACTGCGTGGATCTCGGGTGATTTGGCGTTTGGGAGTCATTTTCGGCGTGGTCTCGCCACGAGGACGTCGCACGAAGCGGGGGAGGCACCGGGTTGCATTTAATTTTTGCGTTCTTCGCGAAGGTAGGGAGATTCTTCCCGTTTTCATGTTGTGAATTGCATGTGACGCATGTATGGCTTGTTAATTGCTTTAAGACATGCTAGGGCACTGAGTAAAGCATGAAAAATGGATTTAAATGGGGTTTTGCATGGTTTGTGGGGGTCATCCGGGGAGAGCATCCCGGATTAGGGTTCCTGCCTGTGAAGGCGACGGAGCCCCCTGTTGCGTTCGGAACGCAACAGGCCGACCTGTCTCGTTCAGGTTATGAATGCGACATATCGGGATGTCGCGTTCAGAAGGTGACACTTCCCTCTGTCACGACCATAGCCGAGAGAATTTGTTGTGTATGTTTTAATGGTACGATTAATCGATTATCGTTAAAGTGATGTGCATGGCATTGGTAAGCGGTGCATTGGCACCTGCAGCGCTCCACGAGCGTGTTGTTTACGTGGCAAGCGTGTTGCTCACAAGGTGAGCATGTTTTTACGTGGTTGGTGTGTTGTTCACGCAGTTAGTATGTTGTTCACACGGTTAGCGTGTGGTTCATGTGTTGTTGACATGGTGTTCACGTGGTTTGTGCGGTGTTCATGTGGTTTGTGTGTGCGTGGCGAGTAGTACGACGCCTACTAGGGCTCTTCAGTTGGGTGCCCCAAGTTCTGTATGATCCAGGCACGTGTGTTTGTGCTCAGGGCTTGTCCCAGTACTTGTGTACCGTTGAGGTCTGTGTCGTCTGTCCTGGACACCCTCACTCATATGTTTGAGTTGTACGTTCGGTTGAGGGAAAGACGATAGTAGGACAGCGACTTGTGAGAGTTTGTGTTTTGTCGCTTATAGCGCGCTCGTGGTTGGGAGTACGGACACCAGTAGATGTACTGGGCCCCAGCTAGTCCTATTTTTCAGTACCTCACTCTAGGGAGCTCGGGCCAGAGTCCCTAAAGGTGTCAGGCATGGGCTTGCGGTAGTGTGGTTCGCATGTGTGGTGTTGGTTGGACTCCACAGTTGTTTGGCTTGTTCTAGTGGAGCGGCAGCTGGACCTTTCGTGCGTGGCTGCGAGGCTGAGAGGTAGACCTATGTGGTTTGTCCGAGTCAGTTGCTAGTGTTGTGAACCAGTCTACGTGACTCGAGTGTGGCAGTCTCTACTTTAGCACGTACACCGAGTTGTGGTTTTTCGTTTATTTATTAAAGTTGGTTTATGTTGGCGGCAAATGGTAAGTGATATGTACAGTTTAAATATCATGCTTATTTTACTCTAGAAAATTGCAAGCATAGCTTCCTACTTTCGTACTTGAGTTTGGTTTGCTCGATTTTTGGGGGAGTTTCCCTACTGAGCCAATGACTTGCGAGGCTCACCCCTACTCCTTACAGGTGAAGGTGAGCAGGAGGTTTCTCTTCCGTCTTCTAGTTTGGAGCCGCATCGCAGCGGTGTTGGGCCGATGCCTCCAGTAGTGTAAACTACCTTTCCGTTGTACCTCGGGGTATGCCCCAGGCTTGTGTACTTTACTTTGACTTTGTTTGAAATTTGGCTATGTAAATCCAATATAAATATGTGTGAGATTATGAATCTTATATATATATATATATATATATAATATATATATATATATATTATAATATATATCAGTGTGTTCCTTTGTGTTTCCACGGACATGTGTGTGATATCCCTTGCGAGGCTGCGGCTCGTTCGCGGGAGACGGAAGTCGGATCAAGCTCGTTATTAAGTTAACAGGTTTGAACGATGTAGTCTGTCACACTTTGCCATGCCCTGTTATATTGATTGATTGATTTGATTTTGCATGCATACGACCAGGTTCATTTTGAATCCTGCGGGGACTTTGCCACTCTTGACATGCATTTGACTTTGATGTTCATTGGTCATTTGATTGATTGCCTTTTTTTTAGACATCCTCTCGTCAGAGTGTGCTTCAGGTTGGTTGCCTCGCCCAGACTATCGCTACTTCCCATATTTCGGCCGGATAACAGGAGAAACAAACGTTCTTGCCTTTCAGTCATGGCCGCGACAGTGACGGTGTCTTCCAAAGCAATCGGCTTAGAGTGCTGTGAAGCGTGTGAAAAGTGCCCATGCCAAGGGCAAACCTTAATGAAAAGGGAGGGAATTTTGGACTCCTGGCACGGAGTTCTCATAACAGAAGTGTTGCGATAGCATGGCAATATTGAATATTCATCTTTTTATGGATTTTTGACACTGATAAGCAATATAATAGCTTTTCAAAATAAGAGTTCGGAGGGTAAAAGGAGGACGAATGCCCTACGTTGGGGCGAGACTCAGAGGCCTTGAAGAATGTACAGAATTACTCGAAAATTAAAAAGATAAGTGGGGACTAAAACCCCAAAAATAGTGGGAGAAAGGTTGGATGACCTGATTGAACATGGAAAGGAGAGAATGGTGGAAAGATTTTGGAGACTCTGGTGGGGCCGGAGGGAGTGGAAAAAGAAGGGGCGCGGTGCCCAGTAAAGAAAAAAGAATCCAGATGGTCCGGAGGGAGAAGAAAGGAAATGAGGGCCGCGAGGGGCCAAAAAGGAAGGTCTTCGTGTGGGGCCGAGAAGAGAGAGTGTTGCGTGGGGCACAGGAGGGAAATATACCACGTGGGGCACAAGGGGGAGATGTGCCACGTGGGGCATAGGATGGAGGCGTGCCGCGTGGGGCACTACATGGAGATGTGCCACGAGGGGCACGGAGAGGAGGGTGGAAACAATGGGGTGTGCCATGCGGGGCACAGAGAGGAGGATTGCGAAGACATAACGATGTACCACGAGGGGAACGGGGCGGAGAATAAGGAGTACAAAAGGGGGCGTGATGCCCAGTGCATGAAAGCAGATCATAGAAAATATGGAAATAAAATGCCTCCCGTGAGGAGGGAATGTGGAGAACCCACGGGAAGGTGCTAAGTAGCACAAAAGTGGATGCGAATGATGATGAAGGAGGTGGAGGTCCCCTGGTCTTTTGCCTTGCCCGGCGTTTAAGATTCCGCTTGGGAATTGGCTTTCTAACCCTCAGGTATTTCCTCACATATCTTGCCCAGCGTGCGGATGGTCTTGCTCTTCTCACATAAATTGAATGGCTCTTAATAATTGGATTGTCGACTTCCGTCGGAGTTTTTAAGCAATAGTGGAACTCCCTTGGAATATAGTTAAAATAAATGGTGGGAAGTCCCACTGGTAGAATTGGCAAGCACAATGAGGGGACCGTGTCCAAAGATTGTATAATGTTTGGTATGAAAAGGTGCACGTACCCTTGAGTAATTGAGTGTGCTAAGGATTTAGCTTTGGTGTGTGAGAGCACAATTTGAGTGGTTGACCCCTTCACTAGAGTGGGAAGGTTCACAACAACTGAGTGAGGGATCATGAGAGCTTGGAGGGAGAGATTCCCTATGAGTATCTTGAACTGAACATAGTTGGCAATGGGGATGATTGGCATATCTTTAAAGGGCCTCTTGACGGCCATGGATGGAGGGGAGAACTTTCGCTCGGTGAATGTGCCTGGTATACTGACAATGATCGACATGCAAGGGATATATTCTTGCAACTTGTATAGCATGTCCGGTCCCTGGTCTTCCTTCTTTTGCTGACGTTGCTTATCGCTCTTCAAAGGAGTGCACCCGCTCCGTTGGATGGGGGTGGATATGATGGGTGTAGTGGAAGGCCGTATGTGCGGTGGAGGTGTAATAGGTATAATAGGGGAATTTTGCTCAGGTTTGGTTGCCAATGGGGTTGGCTTAGTGGGAAGTTTGATAATGGTTTAATGATGGGAGTAATGGTTGATGGAGATTTAATAGTGGAGGGTTTAATGCAAATGGGTGGTAATGTAGTAGGGGTAGGTAAATGGCGTACGAACATGACCTCGAAAGGTTCATCGTCATAACACCAGGTGGTTTCATGAATGGGTTGGTTATTGGCAACTTCAGCCCGAGCAATGGGCTGTGGTGGAGGTGGAGGTTGTTGTGGTGGAGGTATGGGAACTGGCATGGGTGCCGGAGCAGGCGCAACATATTGCATCGGAGCTTCTTCAATTACAATTGGGGCATTGTATGGCCCTGTTAGAGGTTGTTGAGTGGTCCGAGGAGGACGAATCAATGGGGGCCTAGGTGGAGGCATGTTGTGATAAATGGGAGGCGTATGTGTAGGTGTATATGTAGTGGAAGTTTGACGAGGTAGATGGTGGATAGCGTCCACTGATCCATTGTTCCTCGGACTAGCGTGTTGATCAAATAAACCCATGATTAGGGAGTCCATTAGATGCGTCTGAATGTAACGTCCCCGCTCGTAGAGCTCTTCCATTGTATTGATCCTGTTCATGGCCAAGATGTGCTTGAATTCGAAAGTAGAGTAGAGTTTGAAATGATAAGCTTGACTTGCTCCATCTCTGAGAGCACGTGTTGCAGTCGAGTGGCCATCGACCTCCAACGGTCAGCAAAATGTGTAAATTCCTTGTCAGACCTCATCTTCTCAGACGCTAGATGTGTGATAGAGAGAGAGGGGCTGACGCGGTCTTTATATCTCTGCAAGAATTTCTTATGGAGAATATAGAAATCCCCTGCCTCTCTTGGCTCTAAGGAGTAGAACCATTCAAGCACAGGGCCATCAAGAAACTTTCTAAATAGATATGCCAGAGTTATGGGATCTTATTGCCAACGTGAGGACTCAAAGAGAATTATTTAATGTGAATGTAGGGATTGCCCACGCCATTGTACAGTCGATACGATGGCATCTCCGAAGGATGTATATGAATTTGAGGGAGAGCCGGCATGGCGGCAACAGGGTCACTCGTGGAGTTTGAGAGTTTGTTGATTTGATTATCCATTTTGTTCAATTTATGGAGAAGAGCATGTTGGAGTGAGGTGGATTGTCGTTGGGCATGTGAGGGAGTACATAGGGGTGGCCATGAATTAATGGGCCTTCCCAAGGGTTGGTCCGTATGGACCGGAGAATGGGAGCTCAAGTGACCAGGGGCCGAGGTGAAGGATGTACAGGAGGAGGTGGCGAAGTCGCTGGAATATACAAAGGCGGGTGCCTGGGAGAAGGAGAAGGAGAAGAAGTCATACCCTCGACCAAAGATTGAATGAGATTGAGTTGTTGAGGAGTGAGTTGATCTAGTGGGACATTCTGTACATGGGCATCATGGTGGGGAGAAGGCTCTCGCCGGGTTTTGATTGGGGTTAAGTGTGAAGGGATATCATATTGGTTAGTGCACGGTGTGCGCACATGACCATGGGAAGTTGAAGTTTGTCCTTCACGGTGGTGAGATGGACAAACATGAGATTGGACAATTGACCATCTAAACTATCCTCATAGTCCACATAGTTAAATTTGACATGATGGTATTGGTCCATTTTTAACAAAGCAAGCAAGCAATCAAATCAAGGTTGAACAAAAATATCAATCAATTAATATGGTTCAAACAAGTTATGATGCTTACGCTGATTTTAGGACTTTCACAATTAATTGATGGATTGAAGAATTGTGTACATCACTCCAGGTGAGATCTTAGTTGGGTTGAGTATGGATACTTCAGGTACAACTAAAAATCACCCTCACCACGCAATGGGATGTCTAAACCCGGGTCTTCAGGATAATACAACCAGCTTGGTCCACAGTGAGGGAATCCATGGGGTACGGAGACTTACGAAGGTCTTGGTAAAGGTCTCCTAGTCCAATGAGACAGAATGCCCAAAGGAGAGGTCGCCCTTACCGAGAAGGTGTGTGGAGCCTAAGAGATGAGGGAAGGAGGTCCCCTGACCGAAATGGGATGACCTGTATGCAACAATTATAGCACAGATGTTCTGGATGGCTCAGCAGGCGCGCTCTGTCCACAGTCAGAATCGCGACAGACACAGACGTCGCGACTCAAAGTGAATCGCATCTAGTCACCTGGTCGCGAATCTGAGAGCCCAGGAGGCTGTCAGCGTAGCATCCGGTCCATATGGATGGACTGTAGACAGAAACGCGACGTATCCGACCGTCGCAGAACAACTCAAAATGCGACTGAATAAGTGGTCGCATATCAATCACAGAATCGCGACCAGTGTGTCAGTCGTGTATTCAGAGAGCACCCGAGAAACAAAATAAAAGCAGGAAAAAGGGAGATATATACAAGGATCAACACACAAGCATGCTTTTGATTGGCAACTGAAGTAAGCAGAAGATGATAAACACAATCTCACATGAATATGGATCAACTCATCATTTTTTTTATTCCTCAAATTTCTTTGAGATCTAAAATTGGCTAATCACTTACGGGTGTCAGAAAAAAGTAGAAAAGAAGCAGAGGCACACGAGGGTGCCAAGGGAGGGTGCCAAGTGGAGCACAGTGGAGTGGGTAATCAAATAGAAAAGGCGGAAAGAAGTCCCACCGTGATCGCCAATTTGTGGATCTCACTTTTCGTTCTTTGGAGAACTACGAAGCGTCCACAAAGAATATATGAAGAAAATAAATAAATAAAAAGATGGAAAAAGTGGTAAAGAAGATGGAGCACTACTCCTTTGATGTGTTCGTGATCGCCAGACACACGTAGTGTCGAAGGAGGTGCAGCAAGTGCAAAAAAGAAAAGAGTGATCGCGAGGAGTACCTTTAAGCGGGGAGATTGGGGTTCTTTTCTTCTTCTACAAACACGGCCGGCCGTGGTAGAAGGTGCTTTCTTTGTTGATTACCCTTACAAAACACAAAGAGAAAAGAGGATTAGCCAAATAGTGTAGCATCAATTCTCAAAGAAATTAAATGACATGAAGAGCATGGAGAAGAACACACCTTGTGGCGGCTTTTAAACCCCTAGGAAATTAGGTGTGAGTGTATGCATGTGATATGTGTACTTGTTGATGAAGATAATTAAAAAGGAGAATAAAAAGAGTATGAACAAAGAGACTTGAGAGGAGATGCTTCCCCAATGGAATGACACAGAAGGGTGCTTGATTGGAGAGGGAGGACGCAGATGGTGCTGCTGAATCCAATGTTGGAGATGGAGATGGCGGCGTTGACGTGCTTTGAGACGGCAGTCCGACAGGGCTTCGCCTTCGAAATAGCCTCTCCAACTCGCGGGAATGAGGTGCTCGGGGGGGGTCTCCAACCTTGGGAACGATGGGACATGGGTTGTATTTATAGGGGACAGGCCCAAAGTTCGAGGTGGACAACAGTTGCAAATCACGACCGAGGCAGTGGTCACGTTTAGAGTTGAATCGCGACGACCTTGTTGGTCGCGTTCATGAAATTATATTTTACGGCCAATGTACGACCCTTAATCATGACGGTACGATACGTCGCATTTATCAATTTCCGCATTTTGTTTATGGAAACTTGCCAAATGTTAAATATGGAAATTATAATCACGACAGTTGTACCCGACGTGTTTATGAATTTCCGTATTTTATTTATGAAAAATTGCCAAATATGGCAATTAGAATTACGACGGAATTACCCGACGCATTTCAGAAAAAGGCAATCGATGTTTCCGTAAATGAAATAAGGAAATTGCTGGAAAATATGGAAGCTCAGAATCGCGACGTACATGGCGGACGCATTTGAGAATGATCGATTATGACCCAAGCAATCGATGTTGAATCGTGACGGCTCAACCGGATGCGTTAACGACCAATCGATTGACACAGAATCACGATCGCTCAACCCGACACGTTTAAGAAACGCAACCACCTAGTCTGTCGCGATTTGCAATTGTTGTCCGCACTCTAGGCAAGCCCTAGAAATGAAGGGGAAGCACCGGAAGAATTGAGGAAAATCCATAAATAATAGGGGGAAATACTCTTGCAAGGCAAAAGAGGGCCATTTGTGGCATCATGCCATAATTTGAAATTTGCCCGCGGTGGTGTCATTTTTCGCGTGTCTACACACTGGAGTTGAGATCTGATCAGATTTCTCCTTGAACTTCCAAATGCATCTTCTCCAGGCTTGAGCTCATTAGATTCTCCTTCTGGCCGCAGCTTAAGGATCAATTGTCCCTGAATTGGGTTGAATTCTGATGCTCTGCTTCAATTGATCAGCAGTAAATCTTCATACGGGTAGAAGAAACGATTCAACATCCTTTCTTCTTGATAAGTTGACTACATCAAAGCCTGCTCTCTTCTCTGAACTCAAGATCTCTACTCTTTTTGCACATTTCGGCTCTCTAATGCTCTTCTCTTTTTCTGTGTGTGTTATCTTTGAAGAGGACGACGCGCCCCTTTTTGATCAACATCACGGAATCTTTTAGTGGGCCCCAACAGATTCCTATTTTGTTGGGAGGTACTTTTACTGCCAAAAAGGGTATCTTCTAGAACCTTATAAAGTGTGCCTAGAGAGTCCCAATCATTGGACCTCGGGTCACGTGCCTAGAACTAATGTGCTGGCAGACTATTTTCATCATTGGAATAAAGTGTCAGAGAGTTGACACACCTTGAGCATAGTGTCGACGCACATAGAACTTGACTTGGACCAATGAAGATGCTTCAGTAGAGTCGAATCCATGCCTTCATGAGTCGACCTCATCCATTTGACTGCTGTACAGACTGGTTGTCCATGAGTGAAGAGCTGATCTTGTAGCATCTGAGTGTCGACCTTACAGAATGGTAGAGTCGACCTTATCTTCATCTGGAGTCGACCTCGTAGACTGGTGGAGTCGACCTGATCCACATCTAGAGTCGACCTCATGCATTTCTTTTCTTTAAACGTTAACAGGAAATTCAACTAGTGTCGACCTGCTTCTCATTTGGAGTCGACCTTATGCAGTTCTTTTCCTTCAGTGCTAACCAGAAGACCAACTAGTGTCGACCTGTTCTTCAACTAGAGTCGATCTAATGCGATACTTTAGACTTCTGCGCTACTGGAAGACTATCCAGTGTAACGACCCTCTTTATACCGATATGATTATACCAATCCACATCGATATAAAGTGCACCGTCACAGTGGGACATGTACCCAACACAACATAGTAGGTAGAGATGTACATAAATAACAAAAAGAAGTACAACAGAATTGAAAGAGATTTTTATTCCATCATCATTACACACATTCCACAGTCTATATAGTAGCAATGAAAATAAACAAAATCCATAATTATACAAGTCCATAACATAACATTGTCCACATACTAGTAAAAGAAAGTGCAATCTAGCAATTAATCCTCTACAAGCTTCGCTACTCCTCTCGCTCGGAGTCGCTCCTCACAATGTCCTCCTCAAGCATAGGGACACCTGTCTCACCTGTATGTTAAAGCAAGTATGAGTCTTCACAAAAGACTCAGCAAGTAACCCATTGGCACATCCTTACACATATCACATTCATACTATTCTTTTTTATATAAGTAAAATGGTATTAATGAAACAAGATTTACAGAAGCCTTTGACCATAGCAATAGTCAAAAGGCAAACATCACCTAGAGGAGAATAGGAGAGTGCACCTCACCTCAGAGAGGTGAAATGTTCCCACTCCACCATTCTCACTCTAGATTACAAAGCTGGAGATCATGACCACACAGGTTGTGGACTATGGTTTAAATAAAATTTGAAAAGATACAAGACATGGACCTAAAGATATTGCTTTAAAAGAGACCTGACTTGAGCTTTTGATCCTCCAAGTCTTGAAATTTTCCCCTTTGCTGATCATGTTTACATTTCGCATATTGGTTGCAAATCCTCCATCTTTCTTGCAGCACCTGAAAACTTAACATAGCAAGTCCAAACATAGAAATGCCAAGTTGAACCAGAAATTAAAATGATCATACTATCATGAAAGAGAATTAATATGTAAGAGGCTATATCTAATCTAGCTAATAGAGAAGTTGAATCTAGTAAGAATCCCTTTCTCACGTTTAGAAAGACTTGCAAATTTCCCAGCTTTTTCCATGCAACATCTAGTATCCATGATGATATCAAGAAGAATGTGAACTTTATCCCTGCCAGTTCCTTCAAAAATTCTTTTGCATCTTTCCCTCCAAATCCACCAAATAGTTGATCTAAGAATAACTCTCACCATCTTAACCAGAATACCATTCTTAGGAAACTCCAAAGCAATTTCTTTGACTTCATGCAAGAGGCCTTTTTGTGGATTCCTTCTCAGATCATATCTTGTTAAGATTTGTTTCCAAATCCAATTCGAATAAGTGCATTCAAAGAAGAGGTGATCAGTTGTCTCCCTGTCCTTGAGGCATAAAACACATCTATTGGCTAAAGCATAACCCTTCCTTTGTAAATTGTCCAATGTTGGAAGTTTATTGTGGAAAGCTTGCCAAGTACAAAGAGAAAATTTCTGAACCGTTGGCCTTTCCCAAACCTAAGTGCTTTGATTCCATACGCTAGCCTTTGATCTTATTTGATTCCAAGCTGAAGTGATTGAAAATTTTTCATTGTCATACTTCCACTTTACCCCATCAACATCATTATTAGAAATTGGAATTGCTGCAATTTGAGGCCATATGGAAAACATGTCAATAGAAATTGGATTAGGAAGCTTCCATTCTCCATTCTGGATATAGTGTGAAATCTGCAAATCTTTAGGGGCACCCAAGTCCTGTCTTATCCTATCACCACAAAGCTGATAGATGCTTTTCCCATTTATCCAAGGGTCATACCACATGTTTATGCCATTACCTGTGGAGATAACATATGAGAAGTGATTCATCAACCAGCATCTTGCCTTGAGAATTCCTTTTACAGCTGTTGAATAGTAAGGTTTTATATCCATACTCCAAATGATTTGTTCTGAAGTACTTGTCTTTAATCCAATTGATCCAGAGACAATGTTTACCTTTGATCAGATCCCACAAATGTTTTATCATGCAAGCCTTATTCCATTCCTGCAAGTTCTTTAGATTCAACCCTCCTTCTTCTTTGGGTTTGCAAATTGCATTCCAATTCACCATATGCAAGGATCGCCCTTCTTGAGTTCCTCCCCAAAAGAATCTGCTAAGAATGCCATCTATTTCATGAATGAAACCATTGGTAATAAGAAAGCATTTGCCCAATATAAAGAATATGATTGCAGCACAGAGCGGATCAATTCCAACCTTCCTGCTTTTGAAGTAATCTACTTTTCCAAGAATTGATTCTTCTTTGATCTTGTCAATGATTGGGCAGCAATGATTTTTCTTAATGCTATTAGAGAAAAGAGAAAGGCCCAAATAAGTGACAGGTAGAAGTCCTTCAGCCACCCCAAGAGTGCTTGTAATGGTGTTCTTGTCTTGAATACCAGCCCCCATATAAACTTTGCTCTTATCTTGATTTAATTGCAGACCTGATAAAGCACCAATCTTATGAGAATTTCAGCCAAATTTTGAATAGATGCACAATCATTTTGGACAAAGATTAGCAATCATCAGCAAAAATAATATGGGAAACATGAGTGTTTCCGGCTGTAGGAACTTTAAGCATGCCATCAGCCACTGCCTTCTCAATCATACAAGTGAGACCCTCCATTGCAATGGTAAAAAGATAGGGAGATAGGGGATCCCCTTGCCTTATTCCATTGGTACTTCCAAAAAAGCCAATTGGAGTACCATTAAAAAGAACTGAAAATTTTGGAGTCTCCAAGCAACTTCTAATCCAAGCAATCCACTTACATGGAAAGTTCATCTTTTTCATCATATCATAAATGAAAGCACGATTCACAGAGTCAAAAGTTTTTCTTAAATCAGCCTTGAAACATATCCTTTTCCCTTTGGTTTTTGACTGCATATCTTTCACAAGATCATTAGCCAGAAGAATATCTGGTGGATACCTCTACCTTTGATGAATGCAGATTGGTTCATACTAATAATCTTGCACATAACATTCTGCATTCTATCAGCCATCACTTTTGTGATGATCTTGTAAGTGAAGTTACACAATGAGATAGGTCTGTAATTTTCCAAACAGTCAGCTCCAGCAGATTTAGGAATGAGAGAAATGAATGTACAATTCATTTGCTTAAACAATCTACCATACTTGAAAAAATGATCACATGCACTAATAACATCCCTTCCAGTGATTGCCCAAGTCTTTTGGAAAAATTCAGCAGTAAATCCATCAGGACCAGGGCTTTTGTTTTTTGGGGAGTTGAATACTACCTTTCTGATTTCCTCTTCTGTAATTAGCTGATCAAGATAGTCTTTGTCTTCCTGAGCAAGTTTCATATTTACATCAATATCTAGGACACCATGCCCGGTCTTGATTTAGAAGAGCTTTGTAGAACTCCACAATGTAATCCTTTACTTCCTCAATTTCATGAATGAGATTCCCATTTTTATCCTTGCATTTCCGAATTGTATTTCTAGATTTCCTTGCTGCTAAGGAAGCATAGAAGAATTTGGTATTTGAATCTCCCAAAGTTAACCAATTTTCTCTTGACTTTTGCTTGATAAAACTTTCTTCATTCTTCATAGCTGCAAAATACCTTTCTCTTGCCTCTCTTTCAGCCAGAATACTAGTTTCATCAAAAGGATTTTTGACAAGCTCCTGTTGGATGTTGAAAAGACTTCTATTGCAATTCTTGACTTCATCTTGCACATTACCAAAAACTTCTATATTCCATTTTTTCAAAGCTTCCTTGCAAGCTTTTAATCTGCTACACAAGACAAAAGGAGGGGTACCAACAACATACAAACTCCAAGCACCCTGAACAACTTCGAGAAATTTAGGATGGTTGCACCACATATTGAAAAATCGAAATGGCTTCCTTCCAGATGGAACATCCCTATCAGAAGTAATGGTAAGAAGAGAATGATCTGATAATTACTGAACACCATATTCTAACAAGGAGTTTGGATAAGCTGTTAACCATTCATTGTGATCAAACATCTATCAAGTCTGGCCAAAATCTTCCTGTAGCATTTCCTCTGTTGCTCCAAGACAACCAGTTACCCACAGACTTCATGTCAAATAGATCATTTAAAGTAATGCACTCATTGAAATCAGATAAAATTGAATCAGTAAGCTTCCTTCCCCCCACTTTTTCATGCGGAAATCTGACAGTGTTAAAATCCCCCACAATCAACCATGGCATTTGAGAGCTTAATGTAGCAGTAGAGTTGATGTCATCCCAAAGTTTATTCCTTTCCTGTCTGCTATTAGCTGCATAAATGGCAGTCAACCAGAAAGAGCAATTGTTCTTCTTGTCTAATCCTTTGATATGAACACATTGAGTAGAAGAGTGGCTAGCATTCATGTCAAACAGATCAGGATTCCACAAGATCCAAATTCGACCATTAGCAAGATTAGAATCATTAGTAATAAAGTCAGCCTCAGGCCATATTGATTCTTTTTTGAAAGAGCATGATCAGATTTAATTTTAGTTTCAACAAGGATGACAATTTCACATGCAGTAGACTTAATGATTTTGTTAAGTTCCCTACACTTGTACACCTTATTAATCCCCGCACATTCCAAGATATGATCTTCATGATAAGAATAAAGAGAAGGGCGACCAGATCATGTCTTCCTTTGGACAGTTTCCTTATTCTTATCCATTTCTTTTCCTTTAAACCCTTTTGTCTTTTCTACTTCATCAACCGCATGGAGGTTTTTAAATTTTAAAATACCTGGTTTTGCAACATACGAGCCTCCTTTGGATGAGTAATCCAGCTGGCTTTGGACTCCTTCCATTCCACCTTCTTGGAGTTGCGCATGCCACCTTTGATGTAGCCAAGTTGAGTTCCTTCCGTTGGAGAATGGTGCGCATGGCCAGCTTGGTAGACTCCTTGATTTGAGGAAAGGTGCTGCGCAAGACCACCTTGATTTGAGGAAGAATCCAGCGGTGTGGGGACTCTAGGAAGGGAAGGCGGAGCCAAAGAAGGAGGTGGTTCCTTCGTAAAAGCTGTCAAGTGGGCCCCACTTTCGGTTGGAGAAAGGTGCTGCGCAAGGCTAGGAGGGGGCTTCTTCGTATATGCTTTCTTGTGGGCCCCACCAATGGTTGGAGAAGAGGGCTGCGCAAGGCAGCTGAGGAAGAGTTGCCTTGTAATGAGGAGTCCAAATCGGAGTGTTTTTGAGGAGATTGGCGGTATGAGGATACTTCCTTCCTTTGGAGGAAAGGAAGGAGAAGATTCCTTCGTTGCTCTTGCCTTGTGGACCCACCTTGGTTGGAGAAGAGAGATGCGCATGGCCAGCTGAGGCACCTTGATTTGAGGAGTCCAACGGGATGGTGCGGTTTCCTTCATTATAGTCCTTGCGCAGCAAGGATTTTTCAATTGGCAAGGACGAAGCAGGAATTTGAAAACCTTCCTTGTTCGCTTCTTTGATGGGAGGTCGGCCCAAAGTGTCTTCTTCACCCTCTTCAACCCCATGAACATCAAGAACAACAAAAGAGTTATGAAGAATCGCCTTTCCTTTAGCTGGGCTGCTTTCTCCTTGAAGACTTTCGCTATTTGCTGCTTTGGAGGAGGCTTACAAGATCCGTCAGCATGCCCAAAAGGAAGAGCAGACTGAACATCTTCGCGGCCTCCATTGAAATGAAACTCGAAGCCTTCTAACAGTACCATTCAGCTCTTTGTAATGAACGAAGTCCGGGAGCTCATCATCAGAAGAGACCTCAATACAAACCCGAGCATATGACAATCTTCGGCGTTCAGCTGTCATCTTATCGAGGTAGAGCGGTTTACCAAGTGTACTAGCAAGCTTGGCAATGAAATCCTTGGTCCAGAGATGAAGGGGAGATCGTGAATAGCAACCCAAAGAGGTATGCTTTTCAGGGTTTCAATCTCCATTCGAACATCGGGAGACCATCGTCGGAGGATCATTGGATGACCTTTGACAGACCAAATCCTTCCAGAACACGACACAATTCCTCCTCCACATCAAACTTACAAATGAAGAACCCATTATCTAGAACATGCAGCTCGAAAGCTGAAGTTTGCCATCGAGATTTGATAAAGGCATGCAGCGAGAAGTACGTGGTTTTAAGACAATAACATACCCGACAACCGCTTTAGACCATGAATCTAGAAGGTCAGCAGAATCTTTAGCTTCGTACTGCAACTTTGATCCCGTTGTTGATCTCTGGTTGAACGAACTGAAGATCCAAAGAATGATTGGGGGTCGACGAAGTGAAGAGCGAACTCCAAGCAACCGGTCTGGTGGAGATCGGCGGCCTGGAAGAAGATTTGGCTCTTCCTCTGGAAGAAGATCGCCCCCTACCTTGAACCGGAGCAGATAAACCTGTGGATTTGAACAACGAGACGCCCAGATGATTGGAGAGAACGTCGGATGTCCCCTTAATCGAGTTTGGTCGCCGAAGGATGACCGGAGGCAGCCACAAAGGCGCCTCCAGGCAGAAGACACCCAGAATCCCCAGAGCTTCTCTCTCCTCTCTCACTCATGACTCTAATACATTCATACTATTCTTTTACAACAAGAGTAATCTTACCACATGGTTCATATCATAACAAACAAGTACAAATAAGTAACCTATAACATGTTATCTACATATGGTCTTAGCTTAAATCATGATATCAAATACAACTTATTCACAACATTTCTTCGATTAACTTGATCATGGAATTAAACACATGGTTACTAACAAACCTAGCATGATATCTATCACTTTTCACATGCTTTTATATCACATAATCACACATTTTTCTTGTTGTTTTAACATAAATATAACATGATCACATGGTTTCACATTATTTCACATTGTAACACATTAGCATATCAATTTCACATTTGTACACATTATCTTTCTTTTACTGTGACACATAGTTCGAACCACCGTAAAGAAGGACACACATATCACATAACACATACCCGTCACCTAGGCATTATAGTGATAAATCTTGGTAACTGTGCAGAACCGGGAGAAGCCCTCTCCACTCTAACCAGTAGTACTTGTCCACTTCCAGGATTTCATCCTGATGCCCACAGGATATCACATACACATTGAGCCTTCCCATAGAGACTTTTCTACAGTACGACTTCACAGCCTTCTATGATAGCAGTGTCAATTTCAGCACACATTCACTTAATCACATTATCTCAATTAATCACATGATTAACATCATTTTACATGCACTTATTGGTCCATCATATGCATACCATTTAAACACATATATTTCATATCACAAAACCTATCATGACTGTCTAACAGTATTAAAACATGCATAACAGTACCTAAACATGCTACTAATCACTAAAAATACTATTTCTTGAATAATCATGCTTAATATGGCTTTTAATGCCTTTACAATTGAAAGTAGTACTTACATATATCAGAACAATCCCAAATTTTAACCATAGACTCTACGCATGGAACCTATCACATGGTTAATTTTTTAGAATTTTCATGACAGTATATTTATTTTTAACATTTAACAGAGATCTCATGTAATTTAACAAGATATTCCAATTAAACATGATAGATAGTGAACAAATGATCTAACAGTCTCAAAGCATGTATACAGTAACCCTAAGTTCATGAAAATTTCATGTAACAATATCATACATCATATCTATTTAATCTAAGTTTAGACCTACCAAAACATGCATTTTTCCCCTTAACAAAATTCTATAATTTACAATTATTATAAAAAATTTACAGAAATTCATGGTTTGACCTAATAACATACACTGACCAACTAGAAATTTTATAACATATGCAAACATCCAGAAATCCCCAAAAATAACATCACATAGATTAAATTCACAGTTTTGTAAAAACCATATGAACTTGATGCCTACCGTCAGGGTGGGTTAACGGCACAATCGATTGTCGTTAACTCAGAAACTTGGCGGCAATGAGGTTTCCGTCAACCTCCTGTCTGCAGAAGGTGCAAACCGAACACAGAAAAATGGTGAATTTGGGGGTCCAGGACACGAACTAAAAATCCAGAAAAATACCTAAACTCTAGGTGATAGGTCTAGGGATGAAACCCCTAAGTTACTTGCCTCACTAAAAACGTCTGAAGATCGAATTTTGGCGATGAAGCCCTCCTCGGCCAAGCCAAAGAGGTAATGTTCTTCGCCTTGATTTGAACTCCACGCTTGTGCAGTCGATTCCCCGACATTAGGAGAGCTCCTCCACCTCCAATAGGGTCTCCCAAATGTAGAAGATTGCCGAAGAAGCCTTCAGATCGCCAGATCAAGCCTCTCAAACTCTCTCTTTCTCTCCCTGAAACCTAGAAAGCCTCTCTTCTGAACCAAAGTCCTCTCCTAACCGAGATGTCTAGGTTAAATAGGCAATAGAGTCGGGAAAAACCTAGGTCATAAGAGTCCTGACCGTTGGGGATAGGTTTCCTAATCTGACTCTAGAGAAAATAGGACAGTTTCAGATCTGGAATCCCAAATGCAGCTGGAGAAGTAAACGGCCACATAGTTGCCGTCAACCAAAAATAGGCGTCAATCGATGTTAACGTCTATCTCTTCTGGCCACACAGTCAACGCCACAAAAGTTGCCGTCAACAAGCTCTTAACATCAAGGGATGTTGACGTTAAGCAGAGCTTCGGACAGAACAATCAAAGCATCAAAACAGATATAATATGCACAGAAATTGAGGGCCATACAATCCAGTATCGACCTATCCTTTGGGTAGTGTCGACTCAAGTGCTTCACAGAACTCCAGTAACTCACTCACTGAGACGTGTGTCGACCTATTAAGCAATCATTGTCAACTGTCATGATATCATTTGACTTTGTGAATTTTCCTGTCATATAAAAACTTGTGTTAGAAGAATTCTAATATATATTTATGACATCATCAAAACCAGAGACACAACACTGCTGTGAAGTAGGTGACTTCTTCCCTTTTGCTGAAAGGAAGACCTGTTGTAACAGGTGGTGTTTTTCCTCTTTGTGTAGTGAAGAGAAGGTCAGCTTGTGCTGGATGTGTAAGTGTCCTTAAGGGGGGTTGTACCCTTAGTTAGTGGAATCCCAAGTTGTTACTTGGGGACTGGACGTAAGACTTCTTGTTATAGGAGGTCCGAACCAAGATAAAAATCCTTATGCATTTTGTGTGATTGTGTTTCTCTTGTTTCTGCTATTCACTAACTCTAACATCTGTGTTTAGTGTTTCTTGTCTAAGCAAAATTTTCAACAGAAAAATTTATAGAGATTATTTTAAGCAACCCATTCACCCCCCTTTTGGGCTTGCAACCTGGTCAACAATTTTGTCTTTATCTTGAACGAGACAAGTTCCAAGATATACTAGACTAGGTCCAGTATGTTAACTACATATATAATCATAAATACTTGTGAGATATTTCAAATATTGACAATTATCTTCTGTGCACTAACAATTAATGTTCTGTGAAAAAGTTATGCACAAAGATATTATAGAATATGTAGTAGGTAGAGATCGTGTAGTTCTGAGAAAAGACAATATGGATGTTTTTTGTGGTAGATGTCAGAAGAACTTTTTCGCAGATTTTAACTAAGGTTTCAAGATATGGATATTTTTTAGATTAAGAGACAAAGCTATATGATATTATATTGAGAGCTTTTGTAAAGTGAAATACAGAACAATTGATTTTAATCAATTTGTACTAAAACTCATATTTCAATATATAGTTGAAATCCAAAATTTATATCTGAACTAGACAAACAATCATGAATTAATTTTTCTACAAAATGAAGAATGTCATGAATATGATGAAAAATGTAAATGATGCAGAGATATCATATAATTAATATATTCTTCATTTTATCTAGTAAAGATATAATGTCATAAGTTGAGGTGACATTTCAGATATGACAAAGTGAACTTCGGATATGACAAAGTGAACTTCGTATATTCTTTAGGCAAATGAAGTTATTACTTAAGATTTCTGAGAGAATAACTTATATGACGAGGTATGCTTTAGAGATTTTATTATATGATATGGAAGAGAGGAAAATAATGTATTTGACATATTTTATTTATCAATAGATATCTGTTTATTTTGTCATCTTCAAAACTATTATACGTTATGGTTTGAATATGTGAATGTGCAATGTATATTTTGAATAGAGGTTCAACATTATAGTAACAGATATATGTTGTTACAATAAGCATTGTCTTACAGTTAGAGATATAAGTTGTTACAGTACGTGTTAAATGTGGTTACAGTAAATAGTGAAGACATCTTACAAGTCTTACACTAATTTCCTTTCGAACGTCTCACAGGTTTGGCGAGTTATACTCTAATTTGACATAGTCATTCAACAATTAGATACATAATGCACGAAGTCTACCAATTCTACAGATGGTTAACAAAATTCGAGTTCAAATGATGGAAATGGCTGCAAAGAGGAAAATTGACACATCTTTGTGGGACACTCCATACTGTCCTAAAGTACAAAAAATCATCAAATGAAACCTTCATGGAAGAAGAAGCTTGACAATCCGTCATTCAGACGGAATCAAATTTGAGGTTATTCAAAACATGAAGGCATACACCGTAGGCCTCCATCAACAAACATGCTCCTGTGGACACTGGCAACTTGTCAAGATTCCTTGCAAGCATGCATGTGCAGCAATTGCCAATAATAAGGATGTCGTCTCTCAATATGTTTCAGCATTTTTACAGCACATAACTGTATAGGGTTGCATACAAAACTAACATTTAACCGATCCCAACATTTGACATGTTAGATCTATTTCAACCATATGATGTTCTGATCAAGCCACCGTCAACAAAAAAGTTGCTAGGAAAACCGAGAAAGAGGAATACATTCAAAAGGAGAAGTAGAGCATGAGTATATTTGTTCAAGGTGCAAACAAATAGGTCACAATAGAAGAACTTGTAGCAACCCACCACAAAATCTTGAATGAATAAAAATCTTCTATATCTCAAGCTCTCTTTTTTATTTTTAGCTATAATATGTAAGTGATGTCAATGATTCCTGTAAGTACGTTACACACATTATGTAAGTGCGCTATACACGTTATGTGTCACGCCCCGACATTTAGCAGTGAAATAAATATCGAGATGCGTGAACGATACGAATATAAGTATCACAGTTGAGTAACGGTGGGTCAGTATTTAATATAACAACAAACTTGAGACAGTAATAATGCCAACTATAATACTCCTTATTTCATTCCATTCAACTAAGTAAAACCATACATCAATAGAACCAACTAAATGGTCCATTATTCAAATATAAACTCCATGGAAATGTATCACTATTACATATGCTACTCAAACATCTATTCCTAATCTTTCAACTCCTCATATGATGGGTGCTCTTCACTCGTGCCCAGCCCCATCGGAGTCCACGAGATCCTCATCACTACCTGAAATGGATAGGATGATAGGGTGAGCAAACTAGCCCAGTAGGATTTACATCTCAATGTGCGGGTACTAATATACATGATTAGTATTTTAAATAAACAGGATCTTAACAGAACATGATGACTAAACATGCATGCATTTCTAACAGAACAAATGGCTGAATAGAATGAATATTATAACGAAACAAATAATGTTCTTCATATGTATTAAACAGGTAATTCAAGAAGAGAATTGAATCACAAGGGTTGGCCATATTCACACGGATATCACATATTCACATGATCAGATGTATCATATCAAACTTATCATATCAGACGAAGGCACATTCACACAAATCTTGCACACAGATCAGTGCCATGCCAAGCACCACAAGTCCATACTCCCGCGGTTGATAAGTATGTTGGGACGCTCCTCCCTAGGACCAGACAGGACCCTTATTGCACATGCATTAGTCAAATGGACCGAAGTCCAACGTTGTGCCGATCAAACATATATATATTATGACCACAGATTTTCAATAACAAGCTCATAGTAATAAGGACATGATCATTCATAGAGTTCAAGGTATGACAAAAGCTCGAGAGATCAATTGGACAACATAACGACGTATCTTATGTTTCATAATTCGTTAATGTCTTGACAAGAGAATGACTAATGATGTATCATACACGGTACAAGTGCTCTCTATCTCCAGGGTACTTCATGGTACAAGCAGCTCGGTCTCTATGAGGGAATCCATAGAGTATGGAGACTTACAGAGGTCTTAGGGAAAAGATTGCTAGTCTGCTAATACGGAATGACTGGCAGAGAGCTCCCAATTCCCCAAGAGGGGTGTGCCTAATCGTTCAAATGTGTAAGTGTCGTGTCACGGAACTTTCCTAACCATGCATGCAATGGATGAACAAAATGTGGAAACCTCGGAAGGCATGTAAATAAGGAAAGTCCATATGCAACAAGCAAGTAACATAATAGGGGAAGCTTAAACTAAGCAAGTCATGTTTTCTCCACAGGTTCATATCACATTCTTATTATGACAGTTTCATATCAAGCTAGATCACAAGATGATAATCAAATGACATAAGATCATTCACTTCATAATATAGATTAGAATCATATTCATGTCATTATAGTTTTCAAATGGGTTGATCACTTTTAGGCCAATGCACACTAAGTAACATACATACAGACTAAGAGACTAAACATGCTAACTGACTAGCCGGAAAGAACAGTCTCGGGTCGGTCTTTGAATTGCGGCGGGTTCAGACGTCGCCTTTCAAAGAACCGTACACAGATAAATAAAGTTCGGTAATAAGATACATAATCGTGACGGTCTCATCCGTCGCATTCAGAACACGACTGAACGATCTGTCGCGACGAGGCCTGAATCGCGACGCTTTCCTACGTCGCATTCATGCATGGCTTTCAAATTGCGTGCATGAAAACAGTACGGAATCGACTGGGCGGGAAAACTTCCAAATCGCGATGGCATGTTGGGTCCAGAAACCCACGAGACACACAGTTTGAGGAGTCAGGGTTGACTGGTCATACCTCAAATCGCGACGTAATACACTGTCGCCTTTTTCTGAATCGCGACGCCTGGATACGTCGCGTTCTTGGATCATATCCGAAAACGTAGAAAAATGTTACACCCTAGATGATAGACCTAGAACTTGAAATATAATGACATTTAGACAAAACTCTTAACATGAAAAACGATGAGGACAACTAGTAGAAGAAGATTCATGTTTTGAGTTTGACCCAAATCGGCCTCGGTTTGTGTGAAACACATGAAGAACACAAAAAACCTTAGACTTGCTCGACTTAGGGAAAATGCTTAATACAGTGAGCATGATTGATGAAAATTGGGCAAAATAGATTAAAAAAAAAGTAGACACGGTGCTCTTTCAAATGGTATAGCCCTAGTTTAGTTTTGGCCCAAGATCACCTACCTTTAGACGGATCTAAGAGATGCAAATGCCCAGGTCGATACAGAGCAAGGTTGAGGAAGAAGCTCGGTTTTCCCCAGTCGTTCTCCTCTCTTCCTGTGCCCTAGCTTGCTCCTCACGACCCCAACACAATGCCAAACTTCCCCTAAAGTTTTGTGATGATCTCTTATAGTTTTAGAGTTTATTCCATGTCCTAATGGAGCTAGGAAAGGTGGCCTGCGAATTCTGCACGTCACCTTCCATATTTTGGGATTTCTTCTCCCAAATTGGAGTAGCTACATCATAGGAAAGTTCTTAATATGGTTGGCCACGATTTGGATTACTATGCTTGGCTAATAGCGTTAGTTTAACCCTAATTTGCTCTTCCCAATTTCTACATAAATATAGGTACGAATTTTGGGGTTTATTATTATCGGGCTTTCATCTTTAGCCCATTTAGAATTGTATTGGACCAATATGATTTAAATAGTTGATTTTCTCATTTGGGAGTTTAATCATGTCATTTATTTTATTTTTATACACTGTTTATTTAGTGCTATTTTCCTATATTTTAAATCATTAAATTTTTTTTTCTGAAGTGTTACATTATGTAAGTACAATTTCCATCGACGACAGAGGCGGATAGACAGGAGGAGGCGACAGTTCAATTCACGGGTCTTCAAAAGACGAAAAGATAAGATGTGAATGGAAAAAAGAGACGAGTGTAACAGAGATAGAACTCGTTAATCGAGGGTCGTAAATATTGATATCTCAAAAATAAAGACTAAAAATTAAATAAAATAAGAAATAAAAACTTTAAGATGAATACTATTTTGACAAGATTAAAAATAATTTTAATGACAAAAAATTTCTAATTAATTTTCTTTAAAAAGAACCGACTGTGCTGAAGTCTTGTGACTCTTGTCAAGTCGCTAACACGGTACAATATCACGGGGCAAACCCAGCAATACATATGAAGTTTTCTCATTTCTGTTAAGAAAGCCAAATGATTTGGGTAGAAATGCAAAAGAATCTTTTGACCGACTTCGACCGCCGCCGCCACCATTACCATCCCCATCCCCATCCCCACCCACAAAACAAACCCTCTCTCTCTCTCTAAACATCTTTCCCTTTTTCCTCTTCAATCCGCCGCTGCCGCGTCCTCCTTCGTCTGCAGATCTCTGGATCAGACGAGAGAAGAAACCCTCATAGCAGTCACTCGGCGAAGCTACCATGGCGACGCTTAAGGACATACTACCTCCGGCGAAATCGGCCTCTTCGTCCTTCTACGACCACAGCAAGGATACCTGGTTCAAGGAACGGTACAGCGGCCCTGCCGCGGATGACGGAGGCCGCCCTGCCTCCTCGAAGCCGAACCCCGTGCCGCCCTACGGGAAGCGGTCCGGCTTCGTCCCCCGCAAGCCCGAGGACTTCGGCGACGGCGGCGCCTTCCCGGAGATCCATGTGGCGCAATACCCTCTGGGCATGGGCCGGCGGGACGAGAAGGGCGGCTCCAAGATCCTGCCCCTCACCGTCGACGCCCAGGGCAAGGTCCGGTTCGACGCCGTCGTGCGACAGAACGAGAACGCCTCCAAGATCGTGTACTCGCAGCACGGGGACCTCGTTCCGAAGGTCGTCGTGGGGGAGGACGGCAGGAGCGAGGGGGAGGATGACGAGATGGAGAAGGAGATCGAGGAGACGACGCAGCGCACCAAGGAGGCGCTCGAGAAGATTGTCAACGCCAGACTGAGCGCCGCCCAGCCGAAGAATGTGCCGACCCCGTCTGGGGAATCCAAGTTCATCAAGTACAAGCCCTCGCAGCAGTCGGCGGCCTTCAACTCCGGGGCAAAGGAACGGATCATCCGGATGGTGGAGATGCCCGTGGACCCGCTGGAACCGCCCAAGTTTAAGCACAAGCGGGTCCCCAAGGCATCGGGATCACCCCCGGTTCCGGTGATGCACTCCCCGCCCAGGCCCGTCACCGTTAAGGACCAGCAGATTGGAAGATCCCCCCTTGTATATCCAACTGGAAGAATCCCAAGGGGTACACAATCCCCTTGGATAAGCGTCTTGCTGCAGATGGAAGGGGCCTTCAGGAGGTGCAGATCAACGACAACTTCGCCAAGCTGTCTGAGGCTTTGTACGTGGCTGAACAGAAGGCTAGGGAGGCCGTGGCAATGAGGTCCAAGGTCCAGAGGGAGCTGATGATGAAGGAGAAGGAAAGGAAGGAGCAGGAGCTTCGTGCTTTGGCGCAGAGGGCGCGGTCGGAGAGGACGGGTATCGCTCCAGCTCCTGCTGCCGCCCCTGCTCCATCATCTGGCGCTATGATGGAGGACGATGACGATGATACGAGGGCAGATCAACATGAGAGGCCCATTAAGGAATCTAAGGAGGAGAGGGAGCAGAGGCTGGAGAGGGAGAAGATACGTGAAGAGAGGAGGCGGGAGAGGGAAAGAGAGAGGAGACTGGAAGCCAAGGAGGCCGCAATGGGGAGGAAGAGCAAAACCACGAGGGATCGGGATCGTGACGTCAGTGAGAAGGTTGCACTTGGCATGGCTAACACGGGAGAAGGGCGTGCAGGAGAAGTCATGTATGACCAGAGGCTTTTCAACCAGGATAAAGGGATGGATTCGGGCTTTGCTACTGACGACCAGTACAACATATATGACAAACACTTGTTCACGGCACAGCCTACACTCTCTACAATCTATCGACCAAAGAAAGATGCAGATTCTGACATGTATGGTGGTGCAGACGAGCAGCTAGAGAAGGTGCTGAAGACAGAGAGGTTTAAACCTGACAAGGCATTCTCCGGCACATCCGAGAGGTCATCGGGCAGCAAGAGAGACAGACCTGTAGAGTTTGAGAAGCAGGAAGAGAATGATCCTTTCGGGCTTGAGGAGTTCTTGACAGAAGTGAAGAAGGGTAAAAAGGCAATGGAGAAAATTGGAGGTGGTGGGACAATGAAGGCAAGTGGTGGAGGATCATCTTTTAGAGATGACTACGAGGGAGGAGGATCTGGGAGGACACGCATAGCATTTGAAAGGGGAGGCCGATAAGAATATTATACCTGTCTATCTCTTGTATGTCATTTACTTGCTTTATTGTTATTCTGCCCTGAATGTGCTCTTCACTTGACTTTGGTCGGGTGCATATCCCTTTATGTGCTAGCTCCTCGGTATTTTGTGCTTGCCTCATGCTTTCACTACCAGAGAGTATGTGCGTTTCAGTTTCTAGCATAAGGCTGGAACCTTTTTATTATGGATGCAACTACATCAGTATTGTTGTACGTATTGCAACATTTGATAGTGTCCTTAATTTTTTGCCCTTGTCATATATTCCTTTTTTCTTTTTCGTTTATTATTGCCATCTACTGCTAGCATCTTGACCGTTAAATCTTGTATAATTTACACATTATGTTGATATCTAGTATCCATGCTTGCAAATAGCTAAGGATGGTAATTCTCTCTGTTTATTTATACATATCATATGACGTCTGGACCTCAACCAAGAAATGTAGTGTCAGATCTTGGTTGTATTGCAGGAGGGACAAAGAGACATAGGAGAGATCTAAAAGGAATCTTAGGAGATTGGGAGTGGAAGTAGAGATTATGAGTAGCTTTTATTTTTAATTAGGGATTTTTGCATAAGTACCCCTAGAAGTCTAATTGCGTGATAATCTGTCTTAAAATTGTATTGTTTTATATACCTCTTTTACACAATAAAATGTCCTAAGAAATCCTACCGTCATGTCCCATGACGGAATGGAAGAAAAGCGTCATCTATTGAGAGTTAGTTTTACGTGAAATGACAAAAAAAAAACCCTGCTCTCTCTCTCTCTCTCTCTCTCTGCGCACAGCTGAAGCCTAGCAGTTTTAGTACTTTGTGGAAGTTGATGTTGTTGAAGGGGATGACGTAGCTGAGCCAGCAGTGGCAGCAGAGCTAGGTGACGGTGTTGCAGCAGATGGGGAGGAGGATGAGGGCCATGTTGAGCTTGAGGGTCTTCGCGGCGCTGTTGGCGGCATAGAGGCAGTAGCCCATGACCTTGAAGGCCCCTGACGGTGGTACTGCTGGAACTTACACATGAACAGGGCTGCGCATGTGGCTAGCCACAGAGACACTGCCCACACTGCTGCCAGTGCACCCTGGCGAGGACCTCCAGTGCGGAGGAGGCCTCAGGCACGACCGCCGACCATCAGAATTTGACGCAAACGTTGTCGGGGTCCGGAGCGTCTGTTCCTGGGGTCGGCTGGAGGGGTCCTTGTGGGGGAGTGCCTCCAAATTCAGCATCTGCAGTGCCATCAAAACCAAACAAGCAACCATTTTTTTTAGAACTTTGGATTTTGGAGATTATTCCATCTTCTCAAGTGTATGGAGGATGGGAATTTGACACCTTGACATATCCCTGGCTTGAGAATTGCAGTTCCTCCATGATCAGCCGGGCGTATTCCCCGGCCTTTTGCTGCGACATGGAGAGCTGGTTGGCGACGGCGCTCAGCAAGATGACATCTTTGATCACTTTCTCGTTCACTGTCCCTTTGATGCTCCTTCACCTGGACGAACCCAAGAAGAATACATCAATGATAGAAGCCTGAAAGGATTAGAGAGAGAGAGAGAGAGAGGGGGACGCTGACATGTCCAGGAGGATTTGGATTGGAGCTTGGGCAAGGGTCCTTGATGCGGTGCATTAGTGCTGGGAAGACGAAGAGGAAGGACAAAGGCGGTTTTCTCCTCTGGCTCCGACATGCACGTGAGGGATGAGGAGGACGCAGATTGGGAGAGACAGAGTTTGTGGTGTCGGAGAGAGAGGGGGAGGGGTAAATATGAAAGATATATTTTTTATGAAGTTTTTTTTACAAATAATGAGAGTTATTTCGGACCTTTTATGCTAAAGATGTCCAGCCCTTGACAACTCCGTTGACGTTATGTTTCACTTCCGTCATGGGACGTGACGGTAGGGTTTCTCAGGACATTTCCATTGCAAGAGGGGTAAAAACAATGTGATTTAAGACGGATTATTGCGCTATTAGACTTCTAAGAGGGGTACTTATGCAAAAAGCCCTTTTAGTTGACATTTGTAATGTCATCAGTTTATCACTTGACCAATTAACGACTCAAAATACGAAAGAGACACCTGCAAGAGGAGGCAGAGAGAGCAGTGCCAAATGCAATAGGTTGAAGGGCGATCCTCCTCTCTACTATGCAGGTGGTCAGTGGGTAGGTTGACCATGCCAAGTTCCTCCCTTCTCCACCTTCTTCTTATTTTTTTTACTTCATCTCCTCTTCCCCTTTTGCTTCCCAACTGATGGCATGTGATAGGTCAACAATGATCGATGGCTCGACCCAACTCCAAGTGCCCATAGCACTAGGGTGGCCAGGGGTTAGAGTGAAAGAATGATGTTTCAAAGACACAGTTGGAATGAGCAAAAACCAAATTGGTCTATCAAGTGCACAATAGTCATGTAACCTTCCCAAGGTTTGCATGTCTTTGTCTATGCATCTTGGGGATTCATATCTTGGCAAGCTGGAGAGACAGATTCTCAAGAGATCTCAGAGGGTTCAGAAACCATGATGTCAATGATGTGAAACGGAGACTTAGGATGGGTAAGATCATAATATATACCTGGTCTCCTGGCTTTGATTCCTCAAACAAATTGTTCTGTTCAAGTGTCCACATCATGAGAGTTCAGAAGCCATGATGTCACTGATGTGAAATACAAGAGACTTAGGATGGGTAAGATCATAATATACCTGGTCTCCTGGCTTTGATTCCTCAAACAAGTTGTTCTGTTCAAGTGTCCACATCATGCTTACACAAGCTCTTTTTTAATGAATTTATAATTAGCAGCCTATTAGGCCATCGTCTGCTTTTTCATTCCGCTTTGAAAAAAAAAGTATTTACTGTGCAATCCATCAATGACCACTTTTGAATACCTGGGAAAGAGTCTTGAGGCATACACCTGTTGTGACCCTCGTTTTGTTTTTTTCATGTCTGCTTAATATGAGATTCTAGTTTTAGAGCCTTGGTTCATTTTTCTTTGAAGTATATCTCAAGGAGCAATGCTCCTAAAGCTTCGCAAGCCAGTGGCTCACTGGCTCTAATAAGCTGCAAAAGATACATCGATTCTTGGGAATTATTAGCCTCACTTTGAACTTCGAGACTGGTTACTGTGTCACCGACTGTTGTTAGTCCATTTATGAGCAATGCCAAACTTTTCCTGCAGTTCTTTTTATATCCATATGTTGACACCAAAAAAATTAAACAAAAAAAAAGAGGGGAAAACCCCCCAAAACTTCAAACAAAAAAAAGAAGAGAGAGAAGAAGAAAAAAATTGGCCGGAATGGCCCCCGTCAGACCGGCGCGGGTGCCACCCGCGTCGGGCCAGCGCGGGGCCCGCGCGCGGGTGTCACCCGCGCCAGACCAGCGCGGGTGCCACCTGCGCCAGGCCAGCGCGGGGCCCGCGCGCGGGTGTCACCCGTGCGACGGGTGGCACCCGCGCCGGCTACCTACGCGGCGCCCACTGGTCTGGCGCCCCTGGCCAGTGCGTGGGGCCCACTGGTCTGGCGCCCCTGGCCAGTTCCATCTCCGCCAGACCGCGCGCCTCGGGTTCCACCCACGTCGGGCCACCCACCTGCGCTGGACCAGTCCCCTCAAACCCCTATAAATACCGGGGTAGGGGCACAAAGAAGCCGAAGGTGTTCTCCCCCGCGCACTGGCGAGACGCTCTCGTCCGCTCTGGCGAAATTCGGGCGGGCTCTCTTGGGCTGAGGAGAAGTCCCCCTCCTTTTTTGGGGGGGGACATGTTTGTTCTCCGTATGAAGACCCCCGTGCGGGACCCAGTTTGTGTAAAATTACACAAAGGTCTCTGGGGAGAAGGAATTTTGTGCATGTGTAAAATTGCACATATGCCCCGTGTACGGGCCCAAGCTTCTGTAAAATTGCACAGAAGTCCCCAATTTGTGGGAAATGTCATAAAGGCCATCGGGAAGAGCAGAAAATTGCAGAAAAGTTCTCGGATTGTGTAAAATTGCAAGGAAGTCCCTTTGTTGCTCAGAAAATTGTAGAAAGGCCCCTGAAAGGTGTAAAAATTGCACAAGTGCCCCAATTATGGGGAAATTTGCAGAAATGTCTCGGAAGTGTGCAGGAATACCCCTGCTTCTGAGAAAATTGCAGAAATATCCCCGTGAAGGATAAAATTGCAGAAATATTCCCGCGAAGAATACAATTGTAGAAATATCCTCATAAAGGATAAAATTGCAGAAATATCCCCATGAAGGATAAAATTGCATAAGTACCCCTACTGCCTGGGAAATTGCGGATACGTCCTTGTGGCGCGGAAAATGGCAAAGATAGCCTGACGGTTCGACAAATAGTTCGAAACACGACTCGATAAAAGCTCGGTCCGGCTCGTTTAATTAACGAGCCGAGCTTGAACAAAAAAAAAGCTCGATTCATAAATGAGCCGAGTCTGAACACATGTGAGCTCGGCTCGATTATACTCGTGAACAGCTCGTTTAAGAACTCGTTAAGAGCTCGATTAAATACTCGTTAAGAGCTTGTCTAAATACTCGCTAACACTTCGTTTAAATATTTCTTTAAATATAATAAGTCTATATTTATATAAAAATATTTATTTATTTTTATACAGTTATTATTACAATGTAAAAGATTTATGAGGGCTTAAATGTCATAGACTAAATCCACAGTGTATATACACAAATTATGTAAATGAGAGTATATACACAAATCATGTAAATAGGGGCATGAACACAAATTTTAGTGTTGTAAGGTCCCCCAACATATCAAGCATCTTCTTCCTCCTGAGACCGACCTGCGCAGTAGGTGAGCCCCCCCCGGTGGGGCCGAGGGGCGCGTTGTCAGCCATTGGCAGGCTACCACTGTGGACCATCCGTCAATGCAGACGGTGCTCTCGGCGGTCGCCTTACCGTCACCGATGGTGCAGAAAGGGAGCTCTCGGCGGTGTGCGAAGGGGAGTTGTAGCACCGCCCCTACTTTGTCGCGCACCAACCCTCTCCCTTGCGGTGTCTATCTATTAATCTCATATTACTTGTGACAAATTATGAATATATTTCAAACATTATATTAAAATAGTTAAATTAAGTAACATATCAAAACTATTGAGATATGAGCTTGAAATAAGATAAATAACGATCAATTTTTTACTTATAGATTAGATTAGACTTACTTATATATACGAACTCGCAAATTCAATTAAGCTCGTTAAGATACTCGTTAAGAGCTCGAGCTCGAGAATATTTAAACGATCCGAGTTTGAACAAGTATTTTCAATACTCGATATAGTTCGAGCTCGACTCGAACTCGATTAAAAGTTAACGAACAGAGTTTGAGCAGCATACTACTCGGCTCGACTCGGCTCGTTTACACCCCTATGCGAGCGTAAGTCCAAATGACACGTTGTGTAAACGCCCAATGGAGGCACAAACACCCCATTGCGAGCGCAAATGTAAATGACATATCTTGTAAACGCCTAATGGAGGTACAAAAACCCCATTAAGGCGTCAATGTAAATGTCATAAATGCATTTAAGCAAATTTGTGGAAATTTACTAGTCGTCTATTTCCTTTAAATTTCGGCATAAGGTCTTTTAACAAACGCATCGCATCGAAGGTATTCGAGTTTTTACTCGATGTAAATGAACACCGACTCCGGTTGGTGGGGAACGGTCCAGTACACGACCACTCCAATCACTTGAAAATACGGATGCACGCGGAAAGATAAATGAAATGAAATGAAATATTCGAGGGCTCCAGGGTTTACACCCAATGCACCTCACAAAATAAATCTCTTTGTCTGTTTCTCGCACAGATCTGGCACGCCCGAAACGCAAAAAAAAAAATATATTTAAAGACGCATGTCCATGCGTCGAAAAAAGAATATAAATGAAAAAGAGATGGAAGAAATTTCCGCGTTCCACAATCTGGCACGCCCGGTGGGACTGTTCCTGCCTTCCATGCATGCGTAAAAAGACCTTATGCCGATATAGGATATAAGATGACTGATATCCACAACGTAGGTACCAAAGGAGCTGAAGCCGGCGACAAAAGTCCACCTCCACCTGCAACTCCAAAATCAAGTCAAATGGCTGCCGTCACCTACGGTCTGCTGGTCGTTGCCTGCCACGCCAAGTGTGGCTACTTGACCACGCCGATCGTGTTCGGCGACTTCCCCGCAGTGGTGGGATCCCCCTACTTCCTAGGGGTGGTCCCCGCCGTCCAAGCTACGCCAAAGGCGGCGAAGGCTGCTGCGGTCAGGGGCAGCAAGCCCCGCCCAAGTCAATGCCGAGTTTACTTGGTAAATACAATCTCTTGCGTCGCAGTCCCTAGAAAACGGGGACAGCGCCAGGGACGCAGGGGCAGCATCCCCGCGCGGTCGTCTCCAACTCCGGCAAAACCGTACTTGTTGGGGACATCCGCGTCCGGCTCGATGGGGGCGAGTCGATCCTGCCGCGGGACAGAAGCGTCCCCACAGTGGCAACCTCCAATAAATTCGCTCCCCTCCAAGGGATGCGTCAAGAAGATCGAGACTCCCCAAAAGGAGCTCGACAAGGGCAGACGTCCAGCTCAACACCCCAGCAGCCTCGCAAAATGAGGCAAATGTGGGTAACCAAGCAGGAAGCCCGCCGGATCAAGCAAGCCAGAGCGGACCAACCCGCTGAAGGCCCCAAGAAGGCAAAAAGCTCAGGATTCCGAACCTCCTCGTCCTCGCGGACAGAAAAGGAGGGGCATCTACCGGAAGCCCAACTTCGTTTCCACCCAGGCAGAACCGACCCCAAGGGAAGAGACGAGTTGCATGGAAGCTCCCGCACCAAGAGTCTCCGTCTTTGAAAGGCTGAGCACCTCAGTCTTCAACAGGCTGGGGGCAGCGCTCCGTCCAAGCACCCAGAGGCCCAAGAAGGGGTGCAGCGGACATCCGAAGAAGGTGTAGGCATGAAGATCTTCACCTGCTATGCTTCCGGAAGGGAAGCGGCTGGGCCATCGGGCATCCCTGTTGGCATGGCCAGGGTAGACGAACTCGGTCAAGAGGGCGAAGCTGTCATCCGGTATGCCCGGAACCCTGCCAGAAGACCTCCCCAAGCTCAACAAGGCAGTCAAGTTGGACCCTCGAACCAGGGGCAAGTTCTCGAGCCTCCGCTCGAGCATGATCAAAGACCCCTCCCGGGCCAGGTCCAGTAGGATCTCGAAGGAGGGGAAGAAGACGAAGTTGCAAGTCTCCACCTCGGGGACCAACAACTCCCGACTGACGGAGAATAGGCCGAAGTATTCCTTGTGCCGCCAACCAGAGCTGCTTTCCAGGCGATGACGGACGACGCCAAGTATGACTTCATACAGCGTTGGCAGGCTGAAATGGCCAATCTCCTGATGGAGCGAGGGCAGCAGGCAGGGGCAAACGCGCCACGCTGCCAAGTGCCAATGGCAAACCAAAATGCTCAGAGAAGACATCAACAAGGCGACCTGCCCGATGTCAACCCGCACGCAGCCGCGACCAACGATTATACTGTCGATCTGGTCCAACAGCCGCGCAGGGGCATAAATTCCCAAACCTCTGCGGCCGAAGATATCGTGGCCCAACGACGAATGATCGAAAAGATTATGGACGACCACTTCGCTCAACGAGGCGAGGGGACCGCCACTGTAGATCTTTACAGTGTGCCATATCCCGTCCACCATCAATTCAAGAAGCTGCCACCGGACTGCCCCAAGGCGCCAAAGTTGCAGAAGTTCGACGGACAGGGCTCACCAAATGAGCACCTGGCATATTACATAACGGCCATGGGAGAGTTAGTGTTCGATGAATCCTACCTCCTCCGTTACTTCGCAACATCCCTGATGGGTACCGCCTTCCAGTGGTACTCAAGGCTGAGGCCCAATTCCGTTGTCGATTGGGCCGATCTTCAAAAGAAATTCATCGACCGCTTCCAGACGGCTGAAAGAAAAGTGTCGCTTGCAGAGCTGTGCTCCCTCAAGCAAAGGAAATGAGAAACGGCACTCGACTTTATCAAGCGGTGGCGTGATTTCAGCATGAGGTGCGACAACCCCCCGACGCAAGAAGATGCTATAACCATCTGTCGGAGGGGCCTGGCGGCTTAAGTAAGTGAAAAGCTGCTAGGCACAAATATTAAGGGCTTCGACCAGCTCAATTCGGTCGTGGCGAAGATCGAAATGTTCTTCGCCGACAACCCGGTACAGGCTCCAGCGAAGAGCAAGCCGAACAAGGAGCGCGTCGTTGGCAAAGAGGTCAACGCTGTGGACTTCGCCTCGCAAAGTAAGGGAAAGAAGATCGCGGTTGTCGGCGCTCTGAGCAAGAAGGCGGAAGAAAGACCGCCTCCAACCTCGTTGCCTCAGCGCATGAGCACGCCTTACTCCTTCAGAAAGGACCATACAAAGATGCTCTTCAAGTTCTGCTTGGAGAATGACTTGATCACTCTCTCGGTACTGAAAAGGCCGAGCGAAGCAGATAAGGTGAACGAGCCAAACTACTGCCTCTATCACCGCATGCTGGGGCACTCCATCGAGAACTGCTATGTCTTCAAAAATGAAGTACAAAAGTTGATCCAAAGTCTCCTCTTCTCAATGCAAGACAACTTAGTTGACCCTCCACAGCCCCATGCTTGGGATCAACCAAAGCAATCGACCAATGTCATTCATGTCAATGCGTCGATCCCCAATCCAGGGGATCTCGAAGCAAATCCATGGGACACTTAGTCCACAAACGGGCAAGAAAACAATCACCCCTCGGCTTCGGGACAGAGAACATGGTCAGAGACGGTGTAAAACCTTGAAAGACAGGTCCAATCGCTGCGACACAGTCAGCGCCAAACGTTGATATACCTGAGGAGCATGCAAGAAAGCCTGACTGCCCTCCAACAAGGACTCCAGGTGCCCGCAACCACATCTGCGCCCCGGGCTCGTCCTCCGTGCAGAGGATGGATCTCCGAGGAGTCTTCAAACCCGTCCGATGATGAAATCACTAGAAGATTATATTCTTTCCCGCGCCACCGGACGTTGACACTCTATCGTACCTGCTTGCGAGCAGGGTTGTTAGGCTGCCAACTACCGACGAGCATCCCGCCCAACTTCTGCGCATATCATCAAGTCGTCGGGCACGATCTGGAGGACTGCTACGTCTTCAAAGACAAGGTTGAAGCATGGGTCAACCAAGGGGTCATCGACCTGGGCAACGCCCGCGTCGACCCGCCGCAGCCTCACATTCGTGAATGGACAGACCATTCCGCCGACGTTGTCACACACACGGTCAACGTCATCGACCCGCCGGAAATCTATACACCGGTGGCATTCACATTCCCGAAGCCGGAGATGATGGAGGCTGGCTCCTCTAACGAAGCCCCCGCCCTGTGGTATCCAGGGTGGCGAATTTCCCACCAGAGTCGCCTCGCGACGGGGAATATTGGGGAGATCTTCGAAAAGCTCTTGCAACGAGGTTGCGTGATGGCACATAAGCCGCCACCGACATACACTGAAAGGGAATTAAACCATCCCATGTATTGCCGGTATCACGCCATGCTGTTGCATCCCACGGACAGATGTCCTGACGTTCGAGATTGGATCGAGTCTCTCATACAGAAGGGAAAGATCGACCCGGAAGGCAATTCCATAGTCCTGATGAGAGCCAGGGAAGCAGCCCAACGAGAATTTGAGGAAAGTGACTACATGAACGTCAAGAACCTCAAAGCCCCCGAAGTTGATGAACAGGGGTGGCTTACGCCGCCGGCGCGGTCTACAGCCAACGCTGGAGGCCCGGCCGAAGAAGTCCAATGGCGGCCACCTCGGCAAAAGACAGGGTTTCAAAGACATCAATTCGCCTCTCCTCGCGAACAAATCGCAGAAGGCACGAGCCTGGGACAGCACTTCGGGGACATATTCCTAGAAGAGGAGCCCATTTCAATATACAACCAAGAGGAATCAGAGACAATAGAAGCCGACTCCTCTGACGAGGCCCCCGCCTTGTGGTACCCCGGGTGGCGAACCTCTCGTCAGAATCGTTTTGCAACCGCAAACATTAGGGAGATCTTCGAAAAGCTCTTGCGACGGCGCATAAGCCGCCACCGCCGTACACAGAAAGGGAGATAAATCATCCCATGTATTGCAAATACCATGCCATGCGGCTACATCCTACGGACATGTGCCCGATTATCCGAAATTGGTTCAAATCCCTCATTCAGAAGGGAAAGATCGACTCGGAAGGCAATCCGATGCTTGAGGACAGGGGAGAAGCCCCACAGCAACCGCCTCGGCGAAAGAAGGGGTCTCAAAGACGTCAAATCCCCCATCCTCATGGGCAGACTTCAGGAAGTAGGTGCATAGGGCATCGCTTCGACAATCCATCTTCGGATGAGGAGCCGAGCCCGGTGCGAAACCAGGAGGTCCGCGCCCGACATGGGCGCCTCCAGCCTACCTCCAAGCAAAGCAACGAGATTGGCACCCAACCGGAGTCCCCGCAGCTCCCCAATCGGCAAAATGAAGACCGCAGGGGCAAAAAGTCGGTGATGGAGCCAGCCGCCCAGGAACCAGGCCCCTATATGGTCGAGTTTCAAGAATTGCCACCCGAGATCATTGAGCAGGCAATCAACGCCACCTTTCAACATCAGCAGGATGAAGCCAACTGGACCACGGTGGCGCCCCGAATGCGTCTCCCGCCAACATTCCCTAAAAGGGGAGGGTCGCATAATTGCTCCGGCCGGGAGAGTTTCTCTCCACCCGCCGTGCAAGAAAGGGAGCTGTCGCCACTTGAAATGGCGCAGGCAAATAAACAAGAGAAGAACAGGCAGAAAAACATGAAAAAACCCCTGAAGAAGCAAGCTGAACAAGCAGCGGCGATGACGGCCCCATTGGAGCTGACTCCGCTCCAGAAGCTGCAAAAGCTCATCGATGAATTGGATGAATATATCCCCTCTAAGCCCACCTTGGGAGTCCCTTTGGATAAATATATCCCTTGGGAAGAGATGGAGCGCAAAATGAGGCTCAGAAACTGGCTCCATCAAATGCTTCAACGAGCGCGAGAAGGCGAGAAGCTGCCCCTGCCCGAAGAACTGGCCATCTTCTATAAAGAAGATGAAATTACTGTCGAGAAGCTGGAAGAAATGCTGAAAGACTTCTCGTGCAATATGGTGCCGATACCGCCGCCTGCAAGCTTGCAGCTGCCGGCTGACAAGACCTCTGTGGCGACATATCAACGCCGCAACCGAGACAGAGATAAGGGCCGTGGACGAGGAAAGAAGTTCACCCCGTCTCTCGGTGAAAAGCCCAGCTCGTCCAACCTCGGCAAAACTATCATCTTCCGGGGAGAAAAGCCCCAGCCCGTCCCCGAAGTCGAGGTACGGGTGAACTCTTTCGTCTTCGACCCTTCTGACGAGGAAGAAGAAGAGCAGGGGGAGATCACAAGCGAGCTCCCCTGCCGAAGGGCCGTCGAGCCGGCTAGCCGACCCACTCCATCCAGAAGCGGCAAAGACGAAAGTCTCATCCCTGAGGAGGGTCTCCTGGGGTGAGGAGGGTCTCCTGGCCCCTTTGTTCGAAGAAAAGCCAGACAAACAAGCAGGGGTAAGACGAAACGACCAGCCCAGACAACCGTCGGAGTCTCTGACGGACATGGTCCCACCACTAGATCAACTCCATGCTCGGGCAGACCGCAAAATCATACAGCACATGAAGCGGTTCCCGACTAATGTCACCATATGGGACGCTATCGCTTGGAGCACAAAATTAAGAGCGGCTCTCATCAAAATATTGCAAGAGCCCGAAGTCTACGAAGCTGATGTGACTGAGCTCCAAGCTCAAGCCCTGGAAGCGCTGGCGGCAGAGGTGACATTCTCTGACAAAGATATGCTGTTGCCTATGCTGTACCACAATCGCCCGTTGTACATGCAAGAATCTTGGTTGACCCTGGGGCATCGATCAATATCATGCCCCTAAAGACTTTCAAGTCGTTGTACCTCGTGCCCTATCTGCAAAGGGTAAATGATGTCAGAATCGCCGGGTTCAATCAAAACTTCGAAAACGCCTTGGGAAAGGTGGAAGTACAGCTGGCCATGGATGGCCTCACCACCAAGGTCGTGTTCTACATCATTAATGCAAACACGTCCTACAAGGCTCTCCTGGGAAGACTCTGGCTGCATGAAAATCGTGTCATCCCCTCGACTCTCCACCAGTGCATAAAATATGTCAAAGAAGGAGAGCAGCATACAATCTTCGCCGATCGGGCCCCTTTCTCCCCGAATGAATGTAATCTGGCGGACGCTCAGCTATACTTCGGCGAGCCTCCCAACAAGTCAACAACCGCATCAAAAGGCAAGGGAAAGCAAGATGCCGATGCGGGTCAAGCAAAGCAAGATCAGGGCGAGGAGGAGCTCTTCACGGTCAACAAAGATCTCCTCGAAGCCCACCGACTTAGTAACCTCCTCAAGTCCCCCGAGCCAGGGCCCAGCTGCCCGGAAAGGCAGAAAATCAACTATGAAGCAAATGCCATCGGCGAGGTCATCGACCAAAGCATTTCTCTGCCACCGGCATACATGCAGCTATCCTTCCAAAGGGAGGAGCATAAGGTGGAACGATTAAAAACGTTCATTGTCACTCATTATGGAAGCGATAGTCTCGAGAAAGGCGAGACGCCTGAGCCAATCGTCTTCTACAAGGGGGACTCGCTCCCATATAGGCCCCTCAAAGACGACTTCAGCTGGAGACAAATAACTCAAGTCGTTCTCGAGCCCGTCCAAGAAATGGACGACATGCCCGGGCGCATCAAGAGATTATGCCAAAAGCAAAAGATCGAGCAAATGCAAGATCCCTTTCGGCGGGAATACTTCCACCAGCTGTGGTACCCGAAGCAACTAAGAGGGCAACCCCCCTACTGTGCAAAAGACACCCGGGGCTTGGGTTATGGCCAGAAGATGGACTGTGAAGCCTACTTTACGGTCAACACCGTTGGGCTCGTACCCCCGTCCGATCGCTGCCACAATGGCGGACAGCCTCCTGCCTCCATGACAAAGCCGCAGGAAGGAGAAGCAATACTCGTCCTCGCAAATGAGGCGCCAGGGCAAACACCTCAATTTGAGGAGCAACAGTTCTGGCTGATCGCCGAGGAAGGCTTCAAGTACTATGATGTCCACGTCGCCAACTCCGATGAAGAAAAAGACTTCATCGATTTACAGCCGGCACCCCGCGAACTTGAAGACGGCGGGCAAGCTACCGTAGACGAGCTGGTTGAACTCGACCTCGGAGGACCAGAAGAACCCCGGCCAATCTTTGTCAGTGCCCTTCTCAGTGAAGAAGAGAGAGAGTCATATCAACAACTCTTGTTCGAGTTCAAAGACTGTTTCGCGTGGACATACAAAGAAATGCCAGGTCTAGACCCTTCTGTGGCTGAGCACGAATTGTCTATACTCCCCACAGTAAAGCCGGTCAAACAGGCCCAAAGGCGTATGCGCCACGAGCTGGAGCTAAAAGTAAATGCCGAGGTGGACAGACTCCTTGAAGTCGGCTTCACCGAGCCTTGCATCTACCCAACGTGGTTGGCTAATATAGTGCCAGTGAAAAAGAAGAATGGCCAAGTCCAGATCTGTATCGATTACAGGGACTTGAATAAAGCCTGTCCAAAGGATGATTTCCCGGTCCCGATCACTAAAACGATGGTCGATATGACCACCGGGTATGAAGCACTATCCTTCATGGATGGGTCGTCAGGCTACAATCAAATTCGTATGGCTCTCAAAGATAATGACCATACTGCATTCAGGTCCCTCAAAGGGATCTTCAACTACAAAAGGATGCCCTTCGGCCTGAAGAATGCTGGGGCCACCTATCAAAGGGCCATGTCCAAAATTTTTGGCGAAATGCTCCACAGCTTGGTCGAGTGCTATGTTGACGACTTAGTCGTCAAGACCAAAAAGCGAGAAGGCCACCTGGGCGATTTACGCCAGGTTTTTGAAAGGCTTCGGCAGCACCAACTGAAGATGAATCCAATGAAGTGCGCCTTCGGCGTTTCGAGCGGCAAATTCCTCGGCTTCATTGTCAAATACCGCGGGATAGAAATTGATTCCATCAAAATCAAAGCCATCAGGGAATTGCCGCCGCCAAAAATCTTGACGGAGCTGAAATCACTCTAAGGAAGGCTGGCCTACAGAAGGCGATTCATCTCCAATCTCTCGGGCAGATGCGCTCCCTTCAGCAAACTGATGAAGAAAGGAGCCCCATTTATATGAGACCGAGAATGCCAAGATACTTTTGAAGAAATCAAGGAGTATCTCCTCACGCCGCCCGTGTTGGGAGCTCCAGTGAAAGGAAAGCCGCTCATCCTTTATATCGCGGCCATGGAAACGTCGCTGGGAGCGCTCTTAGCACAAATAAATGAAGAAGGCAAAGAGCAGTCGCTATACTACCTCAGCCGAATGCTGGTAGGCCCGGAGCATCGCTATTCCCCCGTGGAGAAAGTATGCCTGACACTGATATTCGTCGTCAAGAAATTGCGGCATTATCTACTGGCCCATCAAGTCAGCTTCATCTCGAGGATGGACCCGCTAAAAGCACTCCTCACCCAACCTGTGCTGTCAGGAAGGATGGGAAAATGGGCCCTTCTCCTCATGGAGTTTGATATCACCTTCGTCCCAAGAAAAGCAATTAAAGGACAAGGTATGGTTGACTTCTTGGCGACGCATCCGTTCCCAGCTGGCTCTCCTCTCGAGTTCAAGCTTCCTGAGGAAGAAACACTCTCGCCCCCTCAGGGGGAGGGGACTCAACAAGAAGAAAGCCCTATTCAAGAAAGTGGAAATACTCTCACCATGGAGTTGCCACATTGGGAGCTCTACTTTGACGGTGCTTCCCGGGTGCTCAAACAAAATGACGGCACCACAACCTACACCTCCGGAGCGGGCATTGTCCTGGTGACTCCACAGGGGGGAATTCTGCACAATTCGTGCGCCCTCATGAAGCCGCTGACCAACAATCAAGCCAAATATGAAGCGTTGATCGTTGGACTTCAACTGGCCGTCGAAATGGGCATTAAATGTATAAAAGTTTACGGAGACTCACAGCTGGTCATCCGTCAAGTGCTGGGGGATTATGATGTTCGGAAACAAGAATTGATCTGCTATCACGCCAAAGTAATGAAGCTTCGCGAGAGGTTCTATCTGTTCGAAATTGGGCACGTCCCCAGAAGCCAAAACTCGCAAGCCGACGCACTAGCCAAATTGACATCTGCTCTAAAGCTTCCTCCAAAAGTAGAGTTGGGTATAACCGTCCGACACAGGAGGCTGATGCCCAGCGTCCTCGAAGACGATTCTGACCCAGAAATTGTAGAGGTCAACACCCTCGAAGAGGAAGCCAGCCAAGAAGAAGACTGGCGCCAGCCGATCATCCAAATAAAGAATGGTCGGCTGCCCTCAGGAAGGGCTGAAAGAGTCCAGCTGCTGCGGCAGGCCATGTCCTATCAAATGATCGGGGACCAATTGTACCGACTTGTCCATGAAAAAGATAAGTCTGTCCTCCTAAGGTGTCTCTCCGCCAAGGAAGCCAAAGTCATTATGCACGAAGTCCACTCTGAACTGTGCGGGGCCTATTAGGTGGGAGATAAAATGAAAATCAATATCAAGCTAAAAGACTTCTTTTGGCCAACTATGTACACGGATTGCGTCCAGTACGCCCGCGCGTGTCACCAATGCCAGATCTTCAGTTCGGTGTCAAGAAAACCGCCGAACGAGTTGCATCCAACTGCCCCCACATAGCCCTTTGCAGAATGGGGAATGGATATTGTGGGACCTTTCCCACCATCCTCCGGCGGCCACAAATTCATATTGGCGGCCACCGACTATTTTTTCCGGTGGGCAGAAGCAATCTCCCTACGGGAGGTGACCGGGGTAGCTGTTGGCAAATTTGTCAAGCAACACCTAATCTATAGGTTTGGCACCCCTCACCGGATCGTATCAGATAACGGTACGCCCTTCAAAAACAAGACCATATATGCATTGGCAGCCAAGTTCCATATAGACTGGAGGACGTCAACGGTCTACAACCCTCAAGCCAACGGTCTGGCGAAGGCCTTCAACAAGACCCTTTGCAAATTACTTGCCAAGATAGTCGGCAACCGCAAGCGCGACTGGGAGGAGAAAATACATGAAGCACTCTGGGCATACCGAACGGTCTACAGAACCCCCACTGGGTGCTCCCCCTTCTCTTTGGTGTATGGAGCTGAAGTTGTGCTCCCCATCAAAGTTGAAATGTCGTCCTACAGGGTAGCCGTCCATACCGGTCTTCAGCCCGAGGAGCGACAAGAAATTGAAAGAAGGTTGGAGGAATTGTCCGACCTAGAAGGCAAAAGGTTGGAAGCGTATAAACACCTCCAATCCTACTAAGCCCGCATGACTCGAGCCTACGACAAATTAGTCAGGCCTCGTGTCTTCAAGAAAGGCGATCTCGTCATGGTTAAGCAAAGGGAAGTCATGGCAGACAAATCAAGTAGTAAACTCCAGCCAAACTGGCGTGGACCATATGTGGTCACCGGAGTCTATGAAGGCGGGGGTTACACGCTGGCGACACATGCCGGCGACCGCCCTTTCCCGCCGTTAAATGGCAAGCATTTGAAAATGTATTTTGCCCCTGAGCATGAATTCAGGAGGCAACCGCTATCTGATTCCCCCATGTCCGAATCAGGCTAAAACTGGGCTCATGCACCCATGTCAAAAAAAGGGGAAAAAAAGAGAAATAAAAGAAAAAAGGGACCAAAAATAGAGATTTCTCGGCAGACTTGATCACTCTCTAAAAGGATTGCCCAAGGGCAAAAGAGCCTGAAAAATCCGGTTGGGGTGAAAGCCCAAGAAAGGCACCCCGAGCAAAAATGGATAATCCCTCAACGTGAAAACTCGAAAGGGAAACATTGGAAAAAAAAAGTCAGAGGGGGCCAGCTGTGGTGAAAATCCGAAAGGGCGCCAGGGCTGGTAAAAAAAGAAAAAGAAGAAAAGAAGAGAGAAGAAAAAGAAAAGAGAATTCTCTCCTTTATGAACTATGTTTTCCTTGGTCAGCAAACCGTCTCGGTCGACCAGGTTAAAATCCTTAGCCAGCAAACCAAAAATGGTAGGCCAAAACTCCTTCTTGGTCAGCAAACCATGGTGGTCGACCGAGTCAAATCTTTAGCCAGCAAACCAAAAATGGTAGGCTAAAACTCCTTCTTGGTCAGCAAACCATGATGGTCGACCGAGTCAAATCCTTACCCAGCAAACCAAAAATGGTAGGCTAAAACTCCTTGGTCAGCAAACCATGGTGGTCGACCGAGTCAAATCCTTAGCCAGCAAACAAAAAATGGTAGGCTAAAACTCCTTCTTGGTCAGCAAACCATGGTGGTCGACCGAGTCAAATCCTTAGCCAGCAAACCAAAAAGGGTAGGCTAAAACTCCCTCTTGGTCAGCAAACCTTTTTGGTCGACCAGGTCAAATCTTTTAGCCAGCAAACCAAATGGTAGGCTAAAACTTTTTTTTCGGTAAGTAAAAATGGTATTAATGAGAAACATATGTACAAAAACCTTTGATCATACATGTCATGACGAAAAGGCAAAAGTCACCTAGAGAAGTTTAGGAGAGTGCACCCCAACCTCAAAGAGGAGGAATGTTCTCACTCCACCAAACTACACTCTAAAGTAACAAAGCTGAAAAAACTGAAAAACCATGACTACACAACCTGTAGACTATGGATGATTAAGATTATGGTCTCAATTTGACTTCAACGTCCCTTTGAGAGCAGCAAGTTGCAAGTTTCTCAATCCTATCTTTTGGGTTTGCATCCTCAAACAAATTGCTGCTGCTAACATTGATCCTTTTAGAACTCCATGCAAGAAAAGAAATCTTTCCCCGGAACTTTCCATGGAAGAATGCTGCTGAGGTCTCACCAACTCTTGAATCAGAAATCTCAAAGAAAGACAAGTCGATGCATAGTAGTAACCAAGAATGAAACTAAAATTAAAAGAATTCATGATTATAGAAGTAAATAAATTGGCTTGAGGCTAAAAATTGATCTAGCTAATGGAAAAGTTTAGTCTATTGAGGATTCCTTTCTCTCTCTTGGATAAACTGTTAAGCTTCCCAGACTTTTCTATGCAGCATCTAGAATCCAGAATGATGTCTAGGAGAATGTGAACCTTTTCCCTGCTTTTACCTTCGAAGATTCTTAAACATCTTTCTCTCCAAATCCACCAAATCGCAGATCTGAAAATCACCCTCACCATCTTGATCAGAATCCCTTTAGTAGGGAACTCTTGAATGATTGTATGGACTTCATGAAGAATAGTGCATTGAGGTTGTCTATTCAAGTCAAATCTTTTCAGAATTTCCTTCCAGATCCAATTAGAGTAAGGACAAGCAAAATACAAATGATCTATAGTCTCCGTATTATTCAAACAAAGCACACATCTGTTAACAAATGCAAAACCTTTTTTCTGCAGATTATCAATTGTAGGAAGTTTCTTATGGAATGCTTGCCAGGTACATAAAGAAAACTTTTGGACAGTAGGCCGATCCCATACCCAAGTATTGAGAGTCCAAATGTTGTTTCTAGCAAGGTTCAAAAACCCGGGGATCGGGATCGGATCGGTCGGCCCAAAACCGATCCGACCCGGCGATCCCGACCCCGGCTCGGCCGAGCCGGGCCGAGCCCGGCTGAGCCAGGGGTGGGTGGATCGGCCCATTATACAGGTGTATATCTTATACAGGCTGAGTTCAGGCCGAGTCCACTGCGATTTCAGGTCTTATTTACCTGAATATCATTTAAGTAATACATTTACTTAAGATATTACATGTAAATAAGGAAGTACCCCCCATTTGAATCCAATAAAAATATCAAAAAAATCATATCTCTTACCAATAAAAAGTCAACTCTCTCACCGAAGAAGAAAATCGTGATTTCGATGATTTTAGCGAAATGCTAACTTTCTAATCTCTCATAATTTAGCCTATCTAAAAATTTGATAATTCAAATAAACCATATGGAACACTAAAAATCTAAAGTCCGGTAAAAAAAATCAAACGTGTATATGACTTCTCCAAGGGAGTCACTCTCCTACTGACAACACTTAGTCTGCTTGAGATCTCTCAGGATTTGGTCAAACTTAAACTATCATCACTCAAAGTCATGAGAATTGTCACTTTCTAATTTCTTTTCAATTAAAAAGTGAAAAATCTCATGAGTTTAGATGATGATAGCTTAGGTTTGACCAAATCCTGAGAGGTCTCAAGCAGACTAAGTGCTGTCAGTAGGAGAGTGACTCCCTTGGAGAAGTCATATGCACGTTTGATTTTTTTTACCGGACTTTAGATTTTTAGTGTTCCATATGGTTTATTTGAATTATCAAATTTTTAGATAGGCTAAATTATGAGAGATTAGAAAGTTAGCATTTCGCTAAAATCAACGAAATCGCGATTTTCTTCTTCGGTGGGAGAGTTGACTTTTTATTGGTAAGAGATATGATTTTTTTGATATTTTTATTGGATTCAAATGGGGGGTACTTCCTTATTTACATGTAATATCTTAAGTAAATGAAACTACATGTAATAATAACATTTACTTAAATGATATTCAAGTAAATAAGGCCTAAAATCACAGTGGACTCAGCCTGAACTCAGCCTGGGATTGGCCTGACTCAGTCCATGACAAGGTTGAACAGGATCGGCCCGGCTCGGGCCGATCCGAGGCGGATCGGGCCGGGCTCGGCGAGCCGGCCGAGCCCAGCCGAGCCGGTCCGATCCGTGTGCAAGGACCGGCTAGGTTACCCCGGCTCGGATCGGGAGGCCCAAAACCGAGCCGACTCGGCCGATCCGATCCCGATCCGGCCGAGTTTTTGAACCATGGTTTCTAGATCTGATTTGATTCCAAGCCGAAGTGATGGAAAACTTACCATTATCATGCATCCAATTGACCGCATCTTCAACATTGTTATGAATTGGGATAGCAGCAATTTGAGGCCAGAGAGATAGCATGTCAATAGAAATAGGATTAGGCAGACACCACTGCCCATTTTGAGTAAATTGAGAAACCATCAATTCCTTGGGAGCCCCCAAATCCTGTCTCACTCTATCACCAAACAATTTGTAGATACTTTTGCCATTGATCCAATGATCATACCACATACTAATATCATTTCCACTCGAAATAGCATATGCAATGTGATCAATCAACCAGTTTCTAGCCTTTAGAATTCCTTTAATGGCAGAGGAAAAGTGAGATTTCATATCAATACTCCAAATAGACTTCCTACAGAAATACTTATCATTAATCCATTTGGACCAAAGCGATTTTTTACCTTGCAGCAAGTCCCATAAGTGTTTGATCATGCAAGCTTTGTTCCATTCATGCAAGTTCCTTAAGTTTAATCCTCCTCCTCCTTTGGGTTTACAAATGGTACTCCATTTCATCATGTGCAAAGAGCGCCCATCTTTAGTTCCTCCCCAAAAGAATTTGCTGAGAATACTATCAATTTGATTGATGATTCCATTAGGTAGAAGGAAAGCATTCGCCCAATATAAAGAGTAGGAATTGAGGACTGAACGAATCAATTCAAGTCTGTCAGCTTTAGATAGAAGTTTACTTTTCCAGGAGCTTAATCTTTTCTTGATCTTCTCAATGATTGGATAACAATGGTTCTTCTTCATACCACTTGAGAATAGTGGCAGGCCTAGATAAGTCACAGGGAGAGTTCCTTCAGCCACTCCAAGAGTGCTAGTAATCATTTCCTTATCATCAATGCTAGCCCCAACATAAACTTTGCTTTTATTATGATTCAAAAGCAGTCCTGATTTTTGACCAAAACTTTTGAGAATATCAGCCAACATCTGGATAGAAGCATGATCATTCTGAGTAAAGATAAGCAGATCATCAGCAAAAATAATGTGAGAGATATGAGTGCTACCAGCAGTAGGAACCTTGATTCTCCCATCCATAACAGCTTTCTCCAGCATGAAGGTAAGACCCTCCATAGCAATGGTAAAAAGGTAAGGAGATAGGGGGTCCCCTTGCCGAATACCATTAGTACTCCTGAAAAACCCAATTGGAGAGCCATTAAAGAGAACTGAAAATTTCGGAGTCTCCAAGCAATTTCTGATCCAACCAATCCAATTAGTAGGAAAATTCATCTTCTCCATCATATGATAAATGAAGGATCTATTAACAGAGTCAAAAGCTTTCCTCAAATCAACTTTGAAACAGATTCTTTTCCCCTTATGTTTAGTATGCATATCTTTCACTAAATCATTTGCAAGAAGAACATTTTGATGGATACCTCGTCCTTTGATAAAAGCAGACTGATTTTCACTAATTACTTTATCCAACACTTGCTGCATTCTATCAGCCATCACTTTAGAGATAATTTTGTAGGTGAAGTTACAAAGAGAGATCGGTCTATAATTCTCCATAGAATCTGCACCATCAGATTTGGGGATGAGTGAGATGAAAGTACAATTCATTTACTTCAAGATTTGACCAGAACTGAAGAAATGATGGCAAGCATTGAGAACATCTCTACCAGTGATAGACCAAGTAACTTGAAAAAACTCAGCATTGAACCCATCCGGATCCAGACTCTTGTTCTTAGGGGAGTTGAAAACCACCTTCCTAATTTCTTCATCAGTGAAAGGTTGGTTGAGAAAGTGAATATCATCTTGGTTCAGCTTTTTTTCAACATTAATATCCAAATCACCATGAGTATGGTTATGGTTAAGGAGAGATTGATAAAAGTCCAATGTGTAATCCTTCACTTTATTGATATCATCAATCAGATTTCCATCTTTGTCCTTGCATTTCCTGATAGTATTTCTGGTTTTCCTAGCAGCCAAAGAAGCATAAAAGAATTTAGTGTTAGAGTCCCCTAAAGTAAGCCAACTTTCTCTTGATTTTTGCTTGATAAAACATTCTTCATTCTTCAGAGCAGTGAAATATTTTTCTCTAGCTTCTTTTTCTGCCATGATACAACTACCATCCAGGGGATTAGAATTGAGCTCCTTTTGGGTTTTGATCAGATCATGGTTGCATCTATGCACGGATTCATGGATATTCCAAACACTCTGGTATTCCAATCCTTAAGGGCTTCCTTGCACGCTTTCAATTTGCTGCACAAAACAAAAGGAGGTGTTCCTTTAATCTGAATATTCCAAACTTTTTCCACCACTTCAAAGAACTGAGGATTAGTGCTCCACATGTTGAAGTAACGAAAAGGCTTCTTCCCTGTAGGCACTTCCCTGTCGGAATTAACAGTGAGCATCGAATGATCAGAAAAATGTTGAACTCCATATTCCAGCAAAGAATCAGGATAAGCTGCAAGCCACTCATTGTTGATCAAACATCTGTCAAGTCTAGCTATAATTCTTCTAGTTCCACTTCCTCTGTTACTCCAGGATAGCCAATTTCCCAGAGACTTTAGATCAAACAGATCATTACTCATAACACAATTATTAAAATCCAGTAACATTGCTTCAGTGAGGACTCTTCCTCCTACTTTTTCAAGGGGATATCTGATAGTGTTGAAATCTCCCATAACCATCCATGGCATTTGAGAAACAGTTTCAGCAATATTACTGAGATCTGTCCAGAGCTGACTTCTTTCATACTTGCTATTAGATGCGTAAATCACAGTCATCCAGAAGGAGCAGTTCATCTTTCTATCAAACCCATTAAAATGAATGCTTTGAGGAGAAGTAAAAGTGACATTCACATCAACAAGATCAGAATTCCACAAAACCCAAACTCGACCATTAGCTAGATCAGAGTCATTTGTAACATAATTAGCCTCAGGCCAGATTAAGTTCTTCTTAAGTAAAGCATGATTAGATTTAATCTTAGTTTCAAGGAGAATGGCAATCTCACATGCAGAGGACTTAATCAATTTATTGAGTTCCCTACATTTGCTAGAATTATTAATCCCACGAACATTCCATGAAATGATCTTCATGATAGAAAAGATAATAAGAGAGCAGCAAATACCATCTATTGGTTTTTCTGAAGAATTTCCTTTTTCTTAATATCCTTATTCTTGTCTCTCCCTTTAGATTTACCTCTTTCCATTTCGTCTACAGCTAGGAGGTTTTTGAATTTTGAATTACTTGTGGAGAGGTCATGGGAACTTACTTCGGTTGAGAAACCACCTTGCAAATGGAGAGAATCACGGTTGTCTTGAGAGGCTTGGATTGAAGAGACCAACTTGGTTGGATCTCTACCTTGCGCACACACATTGCCTTTGTTTGCTGAAGAGTCCAATTTACGTTGGACTTCCTTTCCAGATCCGCCAAATCCTTCTTTAACATGCGCAGCACCATCTTGATTGTGGACCCCACCTTGGATTTGCCTCCCATGCGAATGGGATGATGAATGCGCATTGCTTTCCTTTGCTGAAGAGTCCAATTTGGTTTGGACTTCTTTACCCGAACCACCCAATCCATGATTAGCTTGCACCGCACCTTCCTTTGAAGAAGAGTCCAAATTACATTGGACATCCTTACCATGCGCAACAACATCAATGTGGACCCCACCTTGGATTTGCCTCACATGCGAATAGGTTGATGATTGCGCATTCCCTTCCTTTGAAGAAGAGTCCAAATTGTGTTGGACTTCCTTACCAGAACCAAAACCTTCCTTGCGGTCTCCACCTTGCAATGAGAGCGCACCTCCTCCCTTGCCACAACCAGCCTTTCCTTCGATAAGAGAACCCTTGTTGGAAATGGATTCTTGCGCAAGGCAAGTTTCCCTTGGATTATTATTGCGTGGGTTTCCTTTAGGAAAGCCAGATGGACGAATTTGAAATGCTTCTAAATGCGGTTCATCGTGTCCGATTGACTGATTTTTGCTTTGAGTTGGTGGACGACTCAGTGAGTCATCAGGCATGAACTCGCCTCCTTCTTCTCCAAGAGCTGCGAAGGAATTCTGAATGCTAACCGGGGCATCATTGCATTTACCTTTGCCTTCAATCACCTTATAGACCTTCGCCACCTTAAGCTTGGATGGGGGCTTGCAAGAGCCATCTGCATGCCCAAAGGAAGAGCAGCAAGAGCATCTCCGCGGTTTCCATTGGAATGAGATATAGAGTCGCTTAACTGTACCATCAAGCTCCTTGTAATGAACGAACTCCGGAAGATCCCCCTCCGAAGTAATCTCGATACAGACTCGAGCATACGACAGTCTTCGACGCTCAGCAGTCATCTTGTCAAGATATAGAGGTTTACCGAGGGTGCTAGCAAGCTTAGCAATGAAGTCTTTCGTCCACAGATGGAGAGGTAAACCGTGTATAGCTACCCAGAGCGGAATGCTCTTTAGGCTATCAATCTCCATGCGAACCTCTGGAGACCAACGTCGGAGGATCATTGGATGGCCTTTAACGGACCAGAAACCCTCCAATACACGATTCAAATCCTCCTTCACATCGAACTTGCAGATGAAGAAACCATTTTCTAGAAGGTGCAACTCGAATGCAGATGTTTGCCAACGCAATTTAATGAAGGCATGTAGAGGGAAGAACGTAGTCTTCAAACCAATAACATACCCGACAAGTGATCTTGACCACGCTGCAAGAAGATCTTGCGAATCCTTAACTTCATAAACATCAACTTTGACACCATTGTTGATCTCTGGCTGGATGAACGGAAGGTCCAAAGAAGAGTTGGACGCTGCAGATTTGAAGAGAGAACTCCATGCAACCGGGTTTGAGGAGATCGGAGGCCTGGATGAAGATCTTGCTCTTCCACGCGATTTAGAACGCCCTCTACCATGATCCCGAGAAGTGAAGCCTGAGGAAGTGGATGACTGGGCGCCCAAGGGAAGAGAGGGTGCGCTCCCCTCAACTAGGTTGGCCGCCGAAGGATGACCAGAGGCAGCCACAATGGTGCCTCCAGGCAAAAATCGCCCAGAATCCCCAGAGCTTCTCTCTCCTCCCTCACTCATCTCGATTCTTCATTGGTTCAAGCTAATAACCTTGCTTATCCATGGTAGGCTAAAACTCCTTGGTCAGCAAACCTTGTTGGTCGACCAGGTCAAATCCTTTAGCCAGCAAACCAAATTGGTAGACTAATCCGTTTCCTTGGCCAACAAACCATCCTGGTCGGTCAAGTCAAATAACCACAATGGTAGGCTAAGTTCAAAATAGCCAATTCTATAGCCCAAGGTTCCGTAGTTCCGATCCGGATCCCAAGCTTCAAGAAAAAAAAAGAGAGAAAGAAAAAAAAAGGGACTAAAAAATAGAGATGTCTTGGTGGACTTGGCCACTCCCTAAAAGGAGTGCCCAGGGGCAAAAAGGCCTAAAATCCGGCTGAGGTGAAAACCCGAAAGGGCGTCTCAGGCAAAAATGGACAACTCCTCAACGTGAAAACCCGAAAGGGCACGTTGGAAAAAGCTAGAGGGGGCCGGCTTCTGTGAAAACCCGAAAGGGCGCAGGGGTCGGTAATGTGAAAAAAAAATCATCATCACCTATCAAGTCATGTTTCGCGCAGCCAGCAAACGAAACGCTAGGCTGGGCCTTATTCTTCTTGGTCGGCAAACCGAAACGGTAGATCAAGTCATGCCCTGTTTGTCCAACAAACCCCAGTGGTAGGCCGAACCCTCATTTTCCTTAGTCAATAAACCAAAATGGTAGGCTAAGCCATATTTGCCCCCCTTCTTGGTCAACAAACCATGAGCGGTCGGCCAGGTCGAACCCCTTAGCCAGCAAACCCCAAAAAGGTCGGCTATGTACCCCTTAGCCAACAAACCACAAGCAGTCGGCCGGGTTAAACCCTTAGCCAGCAAACCAAAAACGGTAGGCTAATTTAAACCCCTTGGCCAGCAAACCACCGTGGTCGGTCAAGTCAAAACCCCTTGGCCAGCAAACCACTGTGGTCGGTCAAGTCAAAACCCCTTGGCTAGCAAACCACTGTGGTCGGTCAAGTCAAAACCCCTTAGCCAGCAAACCTCAAAAGGTCGGCTAGTCCCTCCTTGATCAGCAAACCGCCGTGGTCGGTCAAGTCAAAACCCTTTAGCCAGCAAACCCTAAAACGGTAGGCTAACCCTATCCCCCCTTAGCCAGCAAACCAAAGTGGTAGGCTAACCGAAATTCCCTTAGCCAGCAAACCGCAATGCTAGGCTAAGTCGAAGTGGCAAACTCCATGATCAAATGCTGCAGGGTTCAGCGTCGGACCCTAATATATATATATATATATATATATATATATATATATATATATAGAGGGGACTAAAAATAGAGATGTCCCGGCGGACTTGATCATTCCCTAAAAGGGATGTTCAAGGGTAAAAAGGCCCCAAATCCGGCTGAGGTGAAAATCCGGAAGGGCGTCTCAAGCAAAAATGGGTAACCCCTCGGTGCGAAAACCCGAAAGGGCGCACCGAAAAAAGCTAGAGGGGGCCATCTCCGGCGAAAACCCGAAAGGGCGCTTGGGATGGTAATGTGAGAAAAAAAAAGAAAGAAAAAAAGGGAAGAAAGAAAGAAACGAAACCAACTTCTCTACGGGGAAGGAAATGTTGCTCGAGCAAACGGGTTACACCCGTCGAGCAATCCAAATATGAAACGGCCGCTGAGCAAAGCCAAGAAGGCCAGACTCAGCGGTAGAATTTTGCATCAGATCTGGAAGAATACCAGAAATGCGAAATTCAAGGAAAGGATGCCAGGTCAAACCCTGAGAAAAGCCAAGAGGCCAAGTCTCGGGAGCAAGGTTGGAGAGCAAAGTAAAAAAAGACAAGCCTCGTCAACCAGATCATAAGCGGCTGCTGAGTAAAGCCAAGAAGGCTAGCCCCAGCGCCAGAATGTTGCATCAGATCTTGAAGAATGCCAGAAATGCAAAATTCAAGCTGATGCTACCCAAGCTAAACGGGCCATACCCGTCGAGCAATCCAAATATGAAGCGACTGCTGAGCAAAGCCAAGAAGGCCAGCCCCAGCGCCAGAATGTTGCATCATATCTTGAAGAATGCCAGAAAGGCGAAATTCAAGCTGATGCTACCCAAGCCAACGGGTCACACCCGTCAAACAACCTAAATGTGAGCCAGTCGCTGAGCAAAGCCAGGAAAGCCAGCCTCAGCAACAGGGTCTCACAATAAACCTTGAAGCATGCAAAAAAGGCAAGACTTAAGAAGAAGATGCCGAGTAAAATCCTGAGAAAAGCCGACAAAGCAAGTCTCAGAAAGAAAGGCACTAAATCAGGCCGAGGAGCAAAGCCAGAAAAGACTAGCCCTATTAACCGAATATCAAAATCAGGTTGTTGAGCAAAGCCAGGAAGGCCAGCCTCGATAGAAGAGTCCTACATCAGATCTTGAAGAATGCCAGAAATGCAAAGTTCAAGAGCAAGGTGCCAGACGAAATCCCGAGAAAAGCCAAGAAGGCAAGTCTCGAGAGCAAAGTCGCTGAGCAAAGTCAAGAAGGCCAGCCTCAGTAGCAGAATTTTTGCATCAGATCTTGAAGAATGCCAGAAAAGCAAGATTCAAGAGCAAGACGCTAAACGAAATCCCTAGAAAAGCCAGGAAGGCCAGTCTTGGGAGAAAAATATGAGATCAGGTCAAAGAGCAAAGTCAAAGAGACAAGCCTCGTCGGCCAAATGATAAGTCGTTGAGCAAAGTCTCGAAGACAAGTTTCACTGGTCAAATCTCCAACCAAATCAAATTCTCGAGCAAAGCCAAAAGGGCAAGCCTCGGAAGAAGGATGTTGAAATCAGGTTCTTGAGTAAAGTCAAAAAGACAAGACTCGGATAAAGAAAGCCAAAATCAGCTCCGAACAAAGCCCTGTAGCAACTCTTCAATGAAACTCACACGTGAGGTTGACCAGGTGGAGCGAGTCCATGTTACTTCTCTGAAGTGATATGCGCTTTCCTAGGTCCTCTCGTGGGAACTCTTGAGTTGAAAACAAATCTGAAAAATATGCAAACGATGGGAGCGAATGCCTCAGTGCGAGAAGCCTAACAATTTTGATCGTCGGCTCAAGCGGCAACAACAAATTGTTGTCCAAGTTGCTGGCGACGCTACACAAATGTTGAAGCGCATTGCTGTGGTTTTCAACCCAACTCCCTGCCGAGTCATTAAGACTAGGAGTAGAGTTTGAAAATCTCCACGGGACGTCCAACTTTGTCATCGACTCCGGCGTACATCCCGTGGGGGGCATTTGTTGACACCAAAAAAATTAAACAAAAAAAAGAGAGGGGAAAACCCCCCAAAACTTCAAAAACAAAAAGAAGAGAGAGAAGAAGAAAGAAAAATCGGCCGGAATGGCCACCCGCCCCAGACCGGTGCCGGTGGCACCTGCGCCGGGCCAGCGCAGGGCCGCGTGTGGGTGTCACCCGTGCCAGACCAGTGCGGGTGCCACCCGCGCCAGGCCAGTGCATGGCCCGCGCGCAGGTGTCACCCACGCCAGACCAGTGCGGGTGCCACCCGCGCCGGGCCACCTGCGCGCGGGGCCCACTGATCGGCGCCCCTGTGGCCCAGCGCCCCTGGCCTGTGCGTGGGGCCCACTGGTCTGGCGTCCTTGTGGTCTGGCGCCCCTGGCCAGTTCCCCTCCGCCAGACCGCACGCCTCGGGTTCTACCCACGCCGGGCCACCCACCTGCGCCGAACCAGTCCCCTCAAACCTCTATAAATACCGGGTAGGGGCACGAAGAAGCCGGAGGTGTTTTCTCCCCTGCGCATTGGCGAGACGCTCTCGTCCGCTCTGGCGAAATTCGGGCGGGCTCTCTTGGGCTGAGGAGAAGTCCCCCTCCTTTTTTTGGGGGGGGGGGACATGTTTGTTCTCCGTATGAAGACCCCTGTGCGGGACCCAGTTTGTGTAAAATTACACAAAGGCCCCTGGGGAGATGGAATTTTGTGCATATGTGTAAAATTGCACATATGCCCCGTGCACGAGCCCAAGCTTCTGTAAAATTGCACAGAAGTCCCCGATTTGTGGGAAATGTCATAAAGGCCCTCGGGAAGAGCAGAAAATTGCAGAAAAGTTCCCGGATTGTGTAAAATTGCAAGGAAGTCTCTTTGCTGCCCAGAAAATTGCATAAAGGCCCCTGAAAGGTGTAAAAATTGCACAAGTGTCCCGATTATGGGGAAATTTGCAGAAATGTCTCGGAAGTGTGCAGGAATACCCCTGCTTCTGAGAAAATTGCAGAAATATCCCCGTGAAGGATAAAATTACAGAAATATCCCCGCGAAAGATAAAATTGCAGAAATATCCCCATAAAGGATAAAATTGCAGAAATATCCCCATGAAGGATAAAATTGCAGAAGTACCCCTGCTGCCTGGGAAATTGCGGATACGTCCTTGCGGCGCGGAAAATGACAAAGATAGTCTGACGGTTCGCGCCTCTTGTCTAACCCGGTGGAGCGGGACCCACGTCGCTTCTATGAAGTGGCGTGCGCTCTCCTGGGTATGACTTGAAGCCGAACTCGAGGGGAGTTCTCGAGAAAATGTCACCAAATGACAGGAATGTCCCATGAAGTCAGAAAACGACCGGATGTCCGAGAAAGCCAAGAATTGACAGGAATGTCCCATGAAGCAAGAAAACGGCTAGGATGTCCGAGAAAGTCAGGAAATAACAAGAATGTCCCATGAAGCCAGAAAACGGCCGGGATGTCCGAGAAAGTCAGGAAATGACAAGAATGTCCCATGAAGCCAGAAAACGGCCGGGATGTCTAAGAAAGTCAGAAAACGGTCGGGATGTCCGAGAAAGCCAAAAAATGACAGGAATGTCCCATAAAGCTAGAAAACGGCCGGGATGTCCAAGAAAGCCTGGAAAAAGCGCTCCAAAACTCCTGACGCATCCCCGAGAGAAGTTTCGCTGCGATGCTCCCAGCGCTCCGCGTGCAAAGCCCTGGAGGCCCTCGCGTTCCCCCCGGTGTTGGAAGGAAACTCACCTGCGCTCCTCCGTGAAGCTCTCGTATGTTCGCACGTACGTCGGGCCACCTCGTGCTCCGTCCGTGTGAAGACACCGCAGGTCAATATATAAGACCCGGTATCTGATGTTTTGCACATAAGTCCTCCGATGTTTTAAAATAACACACGTTGAGGCACGTTGTCCGACGGAGGTCTAAACACCCCGTCGTCGACATAAATGCAAATATCACAATGTGTAAAAGTCCGACGGAGGTACAAACACCCCGTCGTTGACGTGAATGTAATCGTCATATCATGTAAAAATTTGACGGAGGTACAAACACCCCGTTGTGGACGTCGATTGTGTAAACGCCCAACGGAGGCACAAACACCCCGTTGCGAGCGCAAATGTAAATGACATATCTTGTAAACGCCTAATGGAGGTACAAAAACCCCATTAAAGGTATCAATGTAAATGTCATAAATGCATTTAAGCAAATTTGTGGAAATTTACTTGTCGTCTATTTCCTTTAAATTTTGGCATAAGGTCTTTTAACAAACACATCGCATCGAAGGTATTCGAGTTTTTACTCGATGTAAATGAAACACCGACTCCGATCGGTGGGGAATGATCCAGTACACGACCACTCCAATCACCTGAAAATACGGACGCACGCGGAAAGATAAATGAAATGAAATGAAATATTCGAGGGCTCCAGGGTTTACACCCAATGCACCTCACAAAATAAATCTCTTTGTCTGTTTCTCGCAAACAGTCTGGCACGCCCGAAACACAAAAAAAATATATTTAAAGATGCATGTCCATGCGTCGAAAAAAGAATATAAATGAAAAAGAGATGGAAGAAATTTCCGCGTTCCACACCATACTTCTTTTGTGAACCACCAAGAAGTTTTCATAGTTACATGACACAGAGTCACAGACTTAAATGAGGGTGGAAAAAAGTCTGGAACAGTTTCCTACACTTTTTCATTGTTCCTGCTTCATCATCTTTGCTCTGTCTATTTGTCTTCCTGGATTAGATTCAGTTGTTCACTGAAGATATGGATCAGATCATTGATTGTGGAACTGAATTGGGTTTCCTGATGAGCTCAGGATCTAATCTTGATGTAGGAATCGGCTTAGAATTGGCCAAGGACCAGTTGAGCTCTGACGAATTGGGTTTACTTTTTACTTCTATTCTTTAAATCGAAGGGGATCCAATTTTTCCCTTGAAATCTGATTGGTATTGACAGATCCTCAACTGAATTGGTCGAATATTTAGATTTGAATCAGCCAATCCTGCAATCCATGGCGTATTGAGCACAGCTAATCTAATGTGTACGACATCAATATGTCAATGAATCACCTTAACTTAAACAAGACATATAGATTAAGATCTGATGCTGCAGGAAACAATGATCCCATTGCACATGACATGCTTTGAACTTGAGAAATTCTCAATTTTTGACAAATGGAAAAAGGAATCTCTATCATCCAGAAGAAACTTGCCCAGTATTCTAAATGTGTGTCTGGCATTATTACTATGATTCTAGCAGCAATTAAAATATTGCAGTGTACTTGATAAATGGACTACATAGCCTGCTGTCAAAATCTGAGATCAGAAAAGGTTTTGCATGGATCCATTCCCTAGTTAGTCTACAACTTATGTTTCTTGCTAGTGGTCTATTCGAAATCTAAAGGTTGCGGAGAGAAATGAAATCACTTACTTTTTAAAATTGATCCATAGTTTTTAGATCGATTTGATAACGTTGATTCTTCATAAATTGCCATCTGAAGTGGTGATCCTCTTTTGGCATGCTATTTGGCAACAATAGAGACCTCTTCAAGGCCTAATTACATTTTAGAATACTTTTTTTGTGAAAACTTTATATTAGGAGAAACCACACAGAAGTTTCATAAACTACAAATTTCGGAGGCCTTTGAGAAGAATTCTTTGGCAGCATTTCACTCTTTTGAATTGATAACCAGAATATGTAACTGGAGTGGTCTTGGCTGGTGTTGGTTCTTGGTTCTGGTTCTCAACGTAGCCCTACTGATTTTGGCAAGTGGACAGCTGTAGGTTGGAGGAGTAAGGGGGAAGAAGAGGATAAAACGAAGCGAAAATCGTTGGAGGACTGGGAGAAGGGAAAGAGAACGATATTGCATGTTGATGTGGCTGCGTGTTTTTCTGCTCTGTTCTTCCTCTCATTATCCTGATCCTCCTCTGTACCCCTTTACCATGGATTGGATTGTTTTTCTTTTTGCTGATTAATCCATGTGAGGATGAAACAGGTAAAAAGACAATCGCTGATTAAGCATACATGTGACAGATTATATCCTGTAAGTGATTGTCATCAAAATCCGTGGTTGATGGAATTTTTGCTGTGAATTCGAAGGGGTATGCCCAACTGCTCATCAAGATTAGAGAGACCGTAATGAATATGGAGATCTGATTTGTTGCTGCTTGGTGTGAGGCGTTACGTGGTTTGAATATGGTGTTTAGATAATTTGACTGATGTGATAATTCTAATTCATCCAAAAAAAATGTATAGCTGAATTGTTAGTGTCTTTTATTGTGATGGGAAAACGTGATGTAGGAGGTTTGTGGGTTTCGTTTAACCATGGAGTTCTTTTTGGGAAGTACACATTTTTTTTTAATAGATGATACATAATTTATCATCTTCGAAAGAATGGCGAGACCACCTGTCTCATTGCGCCACAATTTACGGATATACAACGTAAATCATTGTGGAGCTCTCATGTAGAGATAGTGAACAAAGTTAGACCAAGACAACCAAATTACCATTGCATATGTGTGAGCTACCTGCAATACTAATTGACAGTGAGTGGAGCGATCACTCTCGTTAAAATCATAGTTCACTTATGCGTAATTGATGTAGGGAGTTAGCGTGATAGGCGAAAAGGGGAGTGACGTTACAACTACTTACACACACATCACAGTCTCTTCCAACATGGAATTGATCAGTTGAACGAAAACATGAGCTGGCCTATCTCATGCCTCTGGAGGCATCAGCCCAGCCCATATTACCTACTTGGCCTATTAGATTGATTGGCCCATTTAGGCGGCAGATTCTCGTGAAAAAGGGACATTTGTTTAGAGGTCACATATAGAGCTCTACTGGCCCAATATGAATTGGTTTCTTTCGCATGCGTTTCCCGGTTAAGATAATAACTGTTCAAGAATCTTACAATGAATTATATATTTGTATGTATACCCCTTTTATAGATACAAAACATCTTCTGAGGTCTATCTTAACCTATCATAGCATAAGTCAATAATATACTTAGAATATCCTTTTTAATTTTACATATATATTCTCCCTAAAAGTAATTGTACTAGAATATTCCAAGCATTGTGGCAGATTACGATAAGATCTCTTTGAGAGTATTTTGTATCTATAAGAAGGGTATATATATAAATACAAATCTAGGAATTTTTTTTGTACAATTAATGTTAGGATCCCTTTTTTTTTGCCCATTTCACAAAATAAGATCAATTTATAACTCGGAGTGGATTCCCTTAGTTGTGACTAAGTCCCACTGTAGTTAAATAAGTTAATATTTTTATCAAATTTTAGATCTATCTTGAAAGGCAATTAATTAGTCTCTAAGTATTATGTTTCGTAGGCCAATGATTGCTTGTTGTAAGAATCAATTCTTTTAACTTTGTGAGTTGATTTTCTGTGAGTCAATTTTTTTAGAATCAATTCTCATGTTTGAGAGTCAATTTATTTGGGAGTTGAATCTCGTATTTGAGAGTTGATTTGTTTGGGAATCGATTTTGTCTAAGAGTCGATTTGTTTGGGAGTTGATTCTTTGGTAATCTATCCTATCTGAGTGTCGGTTTGTCTGGAAGTCAATTATGAGTGTTGATTTGTCTTTAGGAGTTAATTCTGTCTGAGAGCCAATTTGTCTAAGAGTCAATTTTCTGATACTCGATTTCTTTTAGACTTGATTTTTAAGACTTCTTAAAGACTCGATTTCTTTGAGATTCGATTTTTTTGAGGCTTGATTTTCTTTAAGACTCGATTTCTTTCAGACTCTATTTTTTGAGGTTCTATGTAAGGCCCTAGTTTCTGTGCATTTTATGATTGTTTTTATGTTTTTAAATTGCTACCCGAATTCTTTCTTAACGTCAACATCCCTTGACGTTAACAGCTGGTTGACGGCAAGATATGTGTCGTTTACCATCTGACTTGAGGATCTTGACGTCAAAATCGATTGACGTCTACTTTATGTAGACGACAATAAATTGGACGTCAACTTCTCCAGTTGCGTTGGGTTTCTTTTCCCTGAAACCGTCCCGATTTCTCCAGGAGATAAACATGGAAACCCCCCACGTCGGCTGGGATTCTCTTTCCTATGATACCTACGACCCAAACTCCTATAAAACTAGGTCATCTCTGCAAAGAGAGGACTTTTGCTCAGCTAGGGCTATTGGGTTTCAGAGAGAGGAAAATAGAGAGTTTTGAGGAGGTAGATCCGGTGAACCAGAGGCTGCAGCAACGTTTTTTTGCAAGAGGGAGGTCCTAAACATGGAGAAGCTCTCTCATTGTTGGGAGATCGTTCGCTTGGTTGTGGAAGTCGAATCAAACTCGTGAAGGCTACCTCTTTGGCTTGGCAGAGGAGGGCTTCATCAGGTACACTTAACAGATTGAGTCACGATTTTCTGATAGTTTTCTGACCATATTTGTAAATCATAGAAATTCTGTCATGAGTAAATGAGCATGCCATATTAGACTTAAATTCGAGATAAATATGTATGATGTGTATTATTGTCACAATATTTTTTCATGAACTTAGGGTTACTGGATGCATGTTTCAGGATAGATAGAGTCGTCAGTTTCCTGTTTACCATGTTTTAATAAATCATTTTATTAATTGCCTGAGGTCTATGTTAAGTGTTAAAATAGATAAATTGTGGCGAAAATTCTGAAAAATTAAATATCTGATATATTCCATGTGCATGATGTGTGATTAAAAATTGAGCATGTTCTGACATCCGTGACTACTGTTTTCAGTTATAAGTCATTAATGGTCATGTTAAGCATGATTAGTTAAAAGTGATATTTTTAATGATTAGTACCATGATTAGGCTCTGTTAAGTATGTTTTAACACTGTTAAATAGTAATAACAATGTGTAAGAATGTGAAACCATGTGAAACAATGGGTAACGCTAGCTTGTGACCCGAGTGGGGGCATTAAGATGGTTGGACATATGAGATCCCACTCTGATGGTAGGGTTCGGTGCGCAATCTTTGCCAACTTGCCCGTTCCAAGTCAGGTAGCTGAGTCGGGTGTTCTGGGCGAAGGCCTGGTTCACACGGCTCTTAAAGTGGAGGGCACCGCGTGAGGCTGGCTTCACAGAGCAGCGAGAACCTCCCGCTCTTGACGGTGGAAGGATAACAGGCCGGCGCGCTCGCCGGGCCCAATTTAACCCCTTCAGGTGGTTCTTAAATGGACAACCATCTTTTGGAAAAACCTACAAAAAAAAACCATGTGATTAAGTTACTTTTATGGTAAAACAGTAAGTAAAAGGTGAGAATATGTGATATATGAGCATGTTGAATGTGGTAGATATCATGCTAATATCACTAGTAGATATGTGCTTAATTTCATGAGTTAGATGCTTGGAAATGTGCCATAAAATGAGTTGTGATTGATACCATGATTTATATTAAATCCATGTGTAGTTAGCATGTTATATTACTTACCAAAAAAACACAATGAAATTGGCCTGTACTGGTCAAAGGAGTCCGCTCCATTAGATTTAGGAATTAATGCAATAAAAGTACAGTTAATTTGCTTCAGCAATTGAGGAACTGAAATAGTGCTGCACCACTTTAACAACTTGTTCCTCTTCTTCACCGGCTGAACATTAGAAGAAGGCCTCGCCAGAATATTCTTGAGGAAATGTCTTCCCTGAGGGCTAGCTTTAAATCTGATGGGTTTGGTACGTCTTTGGCTCGTATTCTTTTTCGTGCTGCTATCTGGTGGATCTGGAATGAGAGGTGCAGAAGAACTTTTGAAGATTCAAGGCTTTCTCCAATTCAAGTCACTTTAGCTATCATTGAAGATGCTCGTTCTTGTATTGAAGCAAATCCTTCTACTCGGGTTCCTTCCGGTCTGTCTAATGCTATTTTCAAGAGATTTCATATTAGATTAAGAAGTTCTTAAGAGTTTTGTTTTGGAGATAGTCACCAAGCTGTGGTGTCATCTCCTTGGTTTCTACCCTTCTAGTTTATCAGGTGCTCTCACCTGATACCCCCACTTTGTATATCTCATCTTCGTATTAATTATTAATCTCTTGGTTGACTGACCAAAAAAAAAAAAGACTTGTTCCTCAACAATCTCCCAAGTGCTTTGGTAGAATTTAGCTGGGAATCCATCCGGACCCAGACTTTTATTCTTAGGAGAGTGAAATACAACCCTCTTTATCTCCTCCTCTGTAACAGCATGGCACAACAGTTGGATATCCTCTTCACCAATAGCGCATGAAGGATTAATATTATCAAAGGTGTCACATTCTGAATTCTGATTGAGAAGGGAGTTCAAAAAATTCACAGAGTGCTGCTTCACTAGCTCAATAAGACCACCATATTACCTTGATTATCAGTACATCTCTTGATAGTGTTGATTGCTTTCCGAGCTTTGAAGGAGGCATGAAAGAATTTAGAATTACTGTCCCCAAGAGAAAGCCATTGCTGCCTTGACTTTTGCTTATAGAAAGATTCTTCATTTTTAAGAGCTTTATTATACTCATGCCTCGCCCGGATCTCATCATTAATAAGATTTTGATTCAACGGGTTTTTGCTGGAGATTAGCTTGGGCAGTAGATAAAGAATCTCTACATTGCCTCAAAACATCATGCACACTTCCAAATTCCTTTTTATTCCATTCCCGCAAAGCATTCTTTACCTCTTTCAACTTCTTGCAAAGAACATAAGTAGGAGAGCCCTCAAATTCGACCAGCCAAGCATTTTAACAATATTTAAGAAATTAGAATGCTTCGTCCAGAAATTAAAGAAGTTGAATGGCTTAGGACCAGAGGTAACAAGATTATCAGAGTGAGCCACCAATATAGAATGATCAGAGAAAAAAGTAGAAGAGTAGTCCACAAAAGCTTCCGGGTGAGAAGATAACCATTGATCATTAATGAGGCAACGGTCCAAGCACCTTCAATTACTTCAAGGAATTGATGATGTGCGCTCCACATGTTGAAATATCTAAAAGGTTTTTTCCCTTTTGGAGTGACATTTTCAGAACATATTGTTAAAAGAGAATGATCAGAGAGATATTGAACACCATATTCAAGCAGACACTCCGGATATACATTTAACCAATCCTTGTTAATCAAACATCTATCAAGTCTAGCCATGATTTTTCTGCTAGAGGATCGTCTTATGCTCTCTCTCTCTAGCTTTCTAGAGAGAGAAGCACTGGGGATTTGACAGCCATTGGGAGTTCTGTGGGGTTGGCCCCTGGGGGGGCGCATGGAGGCTATGCCTCCAGGTGCTTCCAATGGCCTGGTGATCTCCGCGGAAGGAGACCCTTCTTCTGAAGGTGTCCTTCCACTAGGTGATCCCCCTCTCCCTCCCTCTTCTGGGATTGCCGGAGCTCCTCTTTGGCAGGAGCCTCTAGTGTTCGACCAGATGGAGCATTCCTCGGGAGGTACTCATGGAGATTTGCTTCCCTCCAGTTCGGGGAAGGAGGTTGTTTTCGCTGGAGTACCTGTGGATGCCGCGAGTGATCCGGTCCCTGGACGTGGATCCTCACGAGGCGTCTCTACCCGTTCTAGAGGTTCTCGTGCTCCTTCCCATAGTCGTTCAAGAGGTAGGTCGAGATCTAAACCTCCACCTCCTTCCGTCTCCTCTTCTAAAAAAGCTTGGAACGAGCTTTTCACTGGAGCTGCTTCGACTACCAACTCGGGTCTTCGGCTGTCCTACATTGCTCCTTCAGTGCTGGGTAACCAAACTGTCGCATCCTTTCATGAAGCCGATTCACAGGAGCTTTTAAACTCTTGGCAGTTTACAGTTGTGGGGTACATCGTTGGAATGTCTCCTGTCTATACTCCTTTGAAAATGTTTATAGACAAGCAATGGAAACCAAAGGGTTCCTATGATCTTCACATGCGAAGTGGAGGTTTTTTTGTCTGCAGTTTCCTGCTCGAAGAAGACATGCAATCCGTCCTTGAGGGATTTTGGCACATAAGGGGTCACCCTTTCATAGTTCAGAGATGGAGCCGTGATGTTAAGTTGGAGAAGGCTATGCTAACTTCAATTCCGTTGTGGATCATATTCCCGAATCTCCCTCTTTATCTATGGTCTCATACTTCTCTAAGTAAGTTGGCCAGTGTTATAGGAACTCCACTCTTCATGGACAAGCTAACCGCTACAAGAAGACGTCTCTCTTTTGCCCGTGTTTGCGTTCTCATTTCATCTGAGTTTCAGTTTCCATCGTCTCTCACTGTTCTTCATGATTCTGGTGCAACTGAAGAGATTGAGGTGGTCTATGAATGGAGGCCCAAGTCCTGTTCTGTATGTTCTTCATTTGGTCATCAAGATGCTACTTGTAAAGGAATAGTGGCGCCTTCAGACATTCCTAAGATTTCTCAAAAGCAATGGCGTCCAAAAACGATGACTGGTCTTGATACCTCACGAGTTGATCCCTCACGAGTTGACTCGGTTATCCCTAATTCCAACTCAGGAGTCGAATCAAACTCTCCTTCTACTCACTATGGTAACAGAATCGATCCTTCCCCACATCAAGATTTTGCTTATCCTGGGAATTTCCAACCTTGCATAAATCCGGCACCTATACAAGGACCCCCAGCTACGCAAGATGCTACGGTGGCAGTGTTCCCAATAATTCTACTTCTACATCTCTGCCAAAGTATCCTGGAGATCCTTCAACTAATATTATAGAACATCATTTACCTAAGAGCGTAAATCCGACTGGCACCCCGGTGGCTCTCTTACAAGCAGGAAGATCTGTTACGGACACTATGGTTGCATGCATGGAAACCACGTTCACTAGGCAAGGCAATAATTCTGATATGCAGTCTTCCATACCTTGCATGCCTAATCAAGATCCAGTTATGCCTGCTCAACATTCTGAAGAATCTTATATGACTACCAAGGAGCTGGCTAAAGGTAAAAAGATTACTGCTATCCCAGAGGACCCCGGTTGGGTCGATCGGTTAGAACTCTTGCTTAAAGTAAGAGGTCCCGAGTTCGATTCTTGGGGGGGGGCTTACCTGATCTATATGCAATCCTCGAGGTGTGTAGATCCGGAGTTTTTCCGGTCAAGTGGGGTAAGGGCAATACGGGTACACGGAAAGTAGGAACTGCCAAGTCCTGATCTTGGAGTTCACGAACACCAATCCTTGAGCCCACAAAGCCACACGGGGCGGGGGTTCTTCGTTATCAAAAAAAAGATTACTGCTATCCCTGAAGATACTCAGATTATTCTTGCCTTGGATCCTACGGTGGCAGAAGGTAACTCAAGGCCTTTTGACGTAAACCCGGGTTCCACTATTTCCCAAAGTGGAAAGATTACTCAGCTGACGGAAGGAAATAAAATCTTTGCTACTTCTGGAAATTCTCTTTCCTTGGATTGGACAGTGGTGGAAGGTAACACTAACCTTCCTTACGTAAACCAGGTTTCCACTATTTGTGATACTTCTACTAATCATACTATCCTGAAGCCTACGGTGGCTGGTACTCCAGTTGGTCCTAGCATAAATCCGGGTAATGATTTGAGGTCCACGGTGATTAATAGCAATTCTATTAGATTAAATCCGGAACCTAATAATGGTGCAATGCAGTGCAATGACTCCACCTCTCGCAAACAAAAGATTGAGGCAATCATAGCAGCTAAAGATGCTGGGTTCGATATCTCAAAGCTTAAAGATGTGGACAGGACTAGTAAAATTGGCCGCCAATTGGTGAGGCCAAGGGGCACTTCATCTAAACAGTAATTATGCATATTATCTCCTGGAATGTGAGAGGAATAAATAACAAGTCCAAGATGTTGGCTGTTAAGAAGGAGCTTATGACTTATAAATTTGATATTGCGATCCTCTGTGAAACCAAGATTAAGGAGTCTAACTGTGACAAAGTGCAAAGCTGTTTTGGGTCCAAGTTCAATGCTATTCATAATTACAGTAGCTCTTGGAGAGGTAGAATCTGGATCATCTGGAACCAAGATTTGTTCACTGTGTCTTTTCTTGCTGAAAGTGCTCAGTTCATTCATGTCCAATGCTCGAGGAAGGATGCTAAGGATAAATTCATCTTAACCGCTGTTTATGGTTCTAATCTGGTTGCTGAGAGAAGACAGTTATGGGAGGACCTTACGCAACTCTCAAATTCTATTACTCAACCTTGGATTATTCTGGGGGACCTTAACACAGTTCGTTTCCCTCATGAGAAAATTGGTGGCCGAACCATTCTTCCTAGCCACTTGCAAGACTTTCATACTTTAATTCACTATGCAAAGCTGCTTGATTTGCCTCATACTGGGAATTCTATGTCTTGGTGCAACAGGAAAATTGGGAACCAACGCATTTCTGCCCGTCTGGACCGGGTCTTGGTTAACTCTTTGTGGATGAATTTGTATGAAGATGGGTATCTCTCTTATGAAAATATGGTCGTTTCTGATCACTCTCTCTTGCTGATTAAAATTTCTGAGAGCATTCGTCCTTCCAAGCCAAAGCCGTTCAAATTTTTCAATATGTGGACTACTCATCCTGATTTTCACACTATTGTGCTTGAAGCTTGGAACACAAAGGTCTCTGGCTCACTCCTCTATCAATTGTGTAAGAAGCTCAAGAGTGTTAAGTGTGCCTTGCGGAACTGGAACAAGGAGGTTGTCAGTAATGTTCAGTCTAATTCTTCCAATGCCAGAGCTGATCTTATTCAAATTCAAACTCTTCTGGCCTTTCACTCTTGAGGATGTTCATCAAGTGGTTCTCAACTCCCCCAGAGACAAAAGCCCAGGCCCTGATGGTTTCACCGCTGAGTTTTTCATTAATACTTGGGATATTGTTGGTGATTTGGTCTCTAAAGCTGTCTTATCTTTCTTTCAAGAGGGATCCTGGGAGAAGCAGATTAACTCAACTTTTATTGCTCTTGTTCCTAAGCAACCAAATGCAGAGTCTCTTGATCAATTCCGGCCCATATCTCTGTGTAACTTCATTTATAAGGTGATCACTAAGCTTATGGCTAATCGTATACAACATGTTCTCCCTACTATTATCAGTCCTCATCAAGCTGCCTTCATTCGAGGTAGGAGTATTCAAAGTAACATTCTCCTTGCGAATGATCTGGCAAGGGATCTCCACTCTAAGCATAAAGGAACTAGGGTCTGTTTAAAGGCTGATCTATGCAAAGCCTTTGATTCTGTTTCTTGGAATTTTATCTACTATATGATGAAGGAGATGAAGTTTCCCTCTCCTTGGATTGCATGGATTCGCTGCTGTATGGAATCAGCTCGTTTCTCTGTTCTTGTAAATGGCAGCCCTGAAGGCTTCTTTCATAGTACCAATGGTATCAGGCAAGGTGATCCGTTGTCCCCTTATCTCTTCACCATTGTCATGGAAGGGTTCACTTGTCTCATGGAGGACGCCGTGCTGCAAAAGATTATCAAAGTCCCTTCTGCGGGTTCTCTTTCCATCTCTCATTTTGTCTTTGCAGATGACCTTATTATCTTCTTCAAAGATGACGTCAACTCGGCTATTATTATCAAAAATCTGATGGAAGAGTTTTATACCTACTCTGGTCTCAAGCTTAACTCCAATACGAGTAGGATTTATTTGGGGGGTCATGTTAAGAACAAGAGTGAAATCCAATCTGTTCACCAAATCCCTAAAGGTAAGCTTCCATCTACTTACCTTGGTCTTCCCCTTGTTAGTAGTTCCTTGAAGAAAACCCACTGTCAACCGATTTTGGAGAAGATCAAAAGGAGAATAGAATCTTGGAAGACTTGTCATCTTTCTCGGGCTGGCCGCTTGGAACTAATTAAATCTGTCCTGGCTTCTTACTCTATCTATTGGTCTATTTCCTCCATTCTGCCTGCTGCCATGATCAAAGATATTGAAAGAACGTCTCTTGCCAACTTCTACTGGAAAGGCAATTCCACTAATGGTACTCCTCATATGGTTAGCTGGAAGGCCATTTGCAGGCCGAATCTGAGGGCGGGCTGGGTCTTAGGAGACTCAAGGACTGGAATCTTGCTTGTGCTACAAAGAACTTATGGGATATTCTTCAGAAATCTAAATCGCTATGGGCTACTTGGGTTCAGGAAAAATACTTGAAAAAGAATTCCATCTAGTGCCTGCATCAAAAACCTTACTACTCTGCTGCTTGGAAATGTATTCTTACTCAAAGGCACTGGATTCTCAGGTATATCAACTACAAGGTGGGAAAGGACAGCAAATTAAGCTTCTTCTATGACCCTTGGATTGATGGGAAAAGTATTTTTATGTTAGTTGGGGATCGCCTGAGACAGCATCTAGCTCTTCCTAAGGATGTTACTTGTTGACAATTTATGACCAATGGCCGGTGGGTTCTTCCTCTCCCTACTTCAACGGATATGTTTAATCTTTGGCCTATGATCAAAAAAATTACCATCCAAGCTGATGAGATCAGTTGGAATCAAGGAACATTTTCTACTAAGAGTGCTTGGAACACCATCTGTGAGCAATATCAAAAAGTGGGTTGGGACGCTTGGGTGTGGAAAGGGCCCACTATTCAAAAATTCTCTCTCACTTGTTGGCAGGCCATAATGCATAAACTACCAACTATTATAATTTGAGGAAGCGGGGTTTTATCATTGCTACCAGATGTACTCTTTGCTATGATGCTGAGGAAGATGAGGATCATATATTCTTTCGTTGCCCCTACTCTATCTCTGTCTGGGGAGAGATCATTCAACGCTTGAACATTACAAGACGGCCACGCCAAAATATTCTTCAAGAAATGCACGCGCTCAAATCTAGTTTCAAAACTGACGGTTTTGGGACTTCCTTGGCCCGCTTATTGTTTAGAGCTTCTATTTGGTGGATTTGGAAAGAAAGATGCATTAGAAATTTTGAAGACATTAGCACTTTTCCCATTCATACTACTATATCTATTATTGAGGATGTTAGGAGCTGTTTGGAGGCCACTCATTTTGGCCTTATCCTTTTGGGTCGGTCAAAGAAGCTTTGTGAGAACTTCAATATTAGTCTAAATAAGTAAATGTAAACTCCTTGTTGGAGTTCTTTTCTCTTTGAAGGTATGGCATCGGCTGTGGTGTCATCCTTCTCGTTTTCTTATTCTTGACTAAAAGGTTTCTCTACCTTTAGTCTTCTTGTACTTTGAGTACTTTACTCTTTTCAATTAATTTATTCATTTCTGGTTGACCGAAAAAAAAATGATTTTTCTGCTAGAATTTCCTCTATTACTCCATGACAGCCAATCACCCACTGATTTCATATCAAAAAGTTCACTAGAGAAGATGCAATCATTAAAATCAACTAACATAGAAACTGATAATTCCCTTCCTCCCACTTTTTCATGCGGATATCTCACTGTGTTGAAGTCCCCCACAACCAACCAAGGAGATTGAGAGGCTCTATCAGCAGCAAAGGAGCATATATCTCTCCATAATTCATTCCTCTCTTGAGTACTATTTGACGCATAAATGGCAGATAAGTAGAAAAGAATGCTGTTCCTTTTATCCCTTCCCTCCACATGAATACATTTGAGACATAGAATGAATGCTATTAATATCAATAAGAGTAGGGTTCCACAAGATCCAGACTCGACCATTAACTAAATTAGAATCATTAGTAATGAGATTAGCTTCAGGCCAAATTAGTCTTTTCCTAGAGCTAGTATGATAGGATTGGATGCAAAAGCAAATCACCTATTATATTGTGGTATGACCCTTGGATTGATGGACAGAGTTTATTTCAGAAGTTTGGTGATAGAGTTCGCCAAGATTTGGGGGCTGATAAGAAATGTACAATAAATCACTTCATCCATAATGATCAATGGCATCTACCTTCGGCTACCTCTCCCCAAATGTTTTCTCTTTGGCCTATGATTAGAAAAATTGACATCCATCCTAATCAGAAGGATGAGATCATCTGGAATCATAATGATGGGAAATTCTCCATTGCTTCGGCCTGGAATGCTATCAGAACCCACCATAGTGAAAGTCCTTTCTACAAGTGGATTTGGGGGAATCCAAGTGCTCAGAAATTTAATCTTTGTCTCTGGCAAGCGGAGATAAACAAATTTTTTTTTTTGGTCGGTCAACCAATGTAAATGAATTAATAATGAAAAAAAGAAAGTACAGAGAGGGTATAAGGTTCCAAGGAACCTTAGAAACCAAAGTAAGAAAGAGGATGACACCATAGCCCGGTGACTATCCTCAAGAGGAGAAAGAAGGCAGCGAGACATCACAAGTGGTGCCTACAATGATTTCTTAACATGGATATTGAATCTTTTACATAAAGCATTTGACCGACCAGTAATCCCATGGGAGTATGATATTGATTCCATACGAGATCTCACATCTTGAATGATAAGGAGAGAAGTATGAATTGCAGAGGTGCAAATATCATCAAAGGTTCTACGGCATCTCTCTTTCCAGATCCACCAGATAGTAGCCCGAAACAGAAGACGAGCCAAAGTTGTACCAAAACCATCAGCTTTGAAACTATGGCGAAGGGATTGGATTTCAGCAAGAATAGAATTCCGAGGAGTTCTACGAATATTCAACTTATGAAGAATGTCGCTCCAAACAGAAATAGAATATGGGCATTGGAAGAATATATGATCTTCGCTTTCTTCAGAGTTGCCACAAAGAATGCATCTGCTAGGTAACTGAAAGCCTCTCTTTCTCAGATTATTGATAGTTGGAAGTTTATGCAAAATGGCTTGCCAACAGGTGAGGGAGAACCGAGGGACAGTTGGACCCTTCCAGATCCAATTGGCCCATCCCACCTTTTGATGCCTCTCCCTAAGCATATTCCAGACAGCAGAGGCGCTGAATTTACCATGATTCCAAGTGATGGAATCTATAGGATGCAGATTAATGCTTTGAATAAGAGGCCAAGTATCTAACATCTCTATTGTAGTAGAGGCGGGCAGGTTCCATCGGCCATCCTGGATAAACAAAGCGCAAGTGATAGAAGTGTGAAGACCGAGCTGCTGGCGAATGCTGTCCCCAACCAACATATGAATACTTTTCCCATAAATCCAGGGGTCATGGAAGAAGCTTAGCTAGTTGTTATAAGCCCCAACATGATAGTTAATATTTTGAAGAAGCCAAGAGCGCTGTTTTAATATTCCCTTCCAAGCTGATGAGTGCCAAGATTTCAGTTGAACAGTCTATAAGGAATCCTTCTTCAGATACTTTTGAGTGACCCAAGTAGCCCAAAGGCTATTTGGTTTTTGCAGGATATCCCATAAATTTCCTGTTGCACAAGCTAAATTCCAGTCATGCAGGTGTCTAATGCCTAGCCCGCCTTCTTCCTTAGGTCTACAAATGTCCTTCCACTTGACCATATGAATAGAACGCTGAGAAGAGTGACCATTCCAGTAGAAGTTGCAAAGAATTTTCTCAATATCCTTGATAACGGCAGAAGGTAAAAGAAAGGAGACAGACCAATAGATGGAATAAGATGAGAGCACTGATTTGACAAGCTCTAATCTCCCAGCCCTAGAAAGAAGATTGGTCTTCCAAAATTCAATTCTTTTCTTGATTTTATCAATAATAGGTTGGCAGTGAGACCTTTTAAGCGAGGAACTCACTAAGGGCAAACCCAAATATGGAGTAGGTAGTTGACCAACGGGAACTTGAAGAATATTCTGAATTTCAATTTTATTTTTCACTTTTCCACCCATATATAATCTACTCTTAGACGTATTTAATTGAAGACCAGAGTAGTGATAGAAATCCTCCAGAAGTTTCTTAATAGTATGCGCAGAAGCTACATCATCCTTGAAGAAAATGATGAGGTCATCCGCAAAGACAAAATGGGAAATGAAAGTAGTACCTGCAGAAGGGACCTTGATAAGCTTCTGGTGGATAGCTTCTTCAATGAGGCAAGTAAAGCCCTCCATAACAATAGTGAACAGGTAAGGAGATAGAGGATCTCCTTGTCTAATACCATTGGAGCTTTTAAAGAAACCTTCCGGACTTCCATTTACAAGAACTGATACGTCAAAGCTTAAAGATGTGGACCGTGTAAGCAAAATAGGCCGTACCAGAACAAGGCCAAGGATCAAGCAGACTATTCTCTGATCATGCACATTATTTCGTGGAACGTCAGGGGTATGAATAAGAAGTCTAAGCTGTTGGCTGTCAAGGAGGAATTGAATCACTATAAAGGTGACATTGCTGTCCTTTGTGAGACTAAGATTAAAGAGAAATTTTTTGATAATGTCAAAAATCAAATTTGGCCTCATTCTACCATCTACAACAATTACACCAGTTGTACGGGAGGTAGACTTTGGATCGTTTGGAATCATGACTTATTCTCTATTATTGTTCTGGCTGAGAGCACCCAATATCTTCATGTTCAGTGCACAAATAAGAAGACAAATGAAATGTTTATTCTCACAGCGGTTTATGGATCTAACTTTGTTAGCGAGAGAAGGAATTTATGGAGTGACCGTCATCAAATTTCTCAATCTATCACTCAACCTTGGATCATCTTGGGCGACCTCAACACTGTTCGTTATCCTGATGAGAAGAAGGGTGGTCGGACTATTCTCCCTAGTCATCTGATTGAGTTTAATGAATTCATGGACAAAACAAAGCTGCTTGATTTGCCTCATATTGGTAACTCGTTCTCGTGGTGCAACAGGAAAAGGGGTATTCAGCGGATTTCTGCTAGCTTAGATCGGGTCATGGTCAATAATCAATGGACCAATACTTATGAGAAATGTGTTCTTTCTTATGAGAATATGTCTGTCTCTGATCACTCTCTTCTTCTGGTTGATACGAGAGATGGTTATCAGACTACTAAACCTCGGCCGTTTAAATTCTTTAATATGTGGTCTTCTCATCCCACATTTCACTCTGTTGTTCGTGCTGCCTGGAACATGAATGTTCGCGGTACTCTTATGTATCAACTTTGTCAAAAGCTTAAATTGGTTAAAAGTGCTCTTCGAGACTGGAATAAGAAGGTTTTTGGAGCTGTTCAATCCAATACCTTTACTGCTAGGGATGAGCTTCTTCATTATCAGCAACTTCTTCAGAACAATTCAAATAATGAAGATTACCAGGAAATGGAGAATCAGTGTCGAATTGCTTACTTACAAGCCTTGGAGAGGGAGGAGATGTTTGCTAAACAAAAATCAAAACAACAATGGTTAGCTTTAGGGGATTCAAATACTCAATTCTTCTATGCTGCTACTAAAGCCCGCAGAGTGCATAATTCTATTAAGAGTTGCAAGACTAATGATGGCAGAGTTCTTTTTGGTGATGAGGAGATTCGGGATCATGCTTTGTCTTATTATGACTCTCTTCTTAACAAAAAACATGATAGGAGACAACCGAATTTTTATGTTCGGGTTTCTCTTACTGAAACTCAAATTGCTACTCTTATGCATCCCTTTACAACTGAAGATGTTTGACAAGTTATTTTTAATTCTCCTAAAGATAAAAGTCCAGGACCTGATGGCTTCACCACTGAATTCTTCATTAGCTCCTGGGATATTGTAGGCGAGTTGGTCACCAAAGCCATTCTTTCCACTTTCCATGATGGATGTTGGGAGAAACAACTAAATTCAACTTTCATTGCTTTGGTTCCTAAGAAGGCTAATGCCGATTCTTTTGATGAATTTCGGCCCATTTCTCTCTGCAATTTTGTTTACAAGGTGATAACTAAATTGATGGCTAATAGAATGCAACTTGTCCTACCTTCTCTTATTAGTGACAACCAATCGGCCTTCATTCGGGGTAGAAGTATTCAAAGCAACATCCTTCTTGCTAATGAGTTAGCAAAAGACCTGCACTCCAGACAAAGAGGCAGTCGCATTTGCTTAAAAGCTGACCTGTGCAAAGCTTTTGATTCAGTATCTTGGGAGTTTATCTACTACATGATGGAAAAAATGAAGTTTCCTCCTACTTGGATTGGTTGGGTTCGCGGTTGCCTGGAGAGTGCTCGGTTTTCTGTTCTTGTTAATGGCAGCCCGGAAGGTTTTTTCAATAGTTCTAATGGCATTCGTCAAGGAGATCCGTTATCACCTTATCTCTTCACTATTGTCATGGAGGGATTCACTTGTCTGATGGAAAAAGCTGTTCATGAGAAAAGCATTAAAGTCCCTACTGCGGGAAACCTCCACATTTCTCACTTCATTTTTGCTGATGACCTTATCATCTTCTTTAAGGATGATGTTTGTTCTGCCATCACTATTAATCGCCTTTTAAAGGAATTCTATGGGTACTCTGGCCTTCAACTTAACACCAACAAGAGTAGAATCTACTTGGGTGGACACATTAAGCATAAACAGGAGATTCTTTCTGCTCTTCATGTACCTCAAGGTACTCTTCCTACTACTTATTTGGGGCTGCCTCTTGTTAGTTGTTCCTTAAAGAAAAATCACTGCCAGCCGATTATTGACAAGATCAAGAAAAGAATTGAGTTCTGGAGAACTTGTCTTCTTTCCCGGGCTGGTAGATTGGAGCTCATTAAATCAGTCTTATCTTCCTATTCCATTTACTGGTCTGTTTCCTTCATCCTTCCATCGTCTGTCATCAAGGAAATCGAATTAACTCTTGCCAACTTCTACTGGAATGGTCACTCATCTCAGCGTTCCCCACATATGGTAAGTTGGAAAGATATTTGCAGGCCGAAAGCTGAAGGTGGACTGGGTATAAGAAGATTGAAGGACTGGAATCTTGCATGTGCTACTAAGAACCTTTGGGATATTCTTCAACACTCTAATTCACTCTGGATCTCTTGGGTTAATCAGAAATATCTCCAGAAGAACTCAATCTGGAATACTCAACATAAGACATCTCAATCTTCAGCTTGGAAAAGTATTCTTAAACAAAGGAATTGGATTCTCCAACATATCAGATATGAAGTTGGTAAAGATAGCAGCTTCAGTTTCTTTTATGACCCTTGGATCCAAGGTAAAAGCATCTTTATGATGGTGGGAGACCATATTAGACATGATCTGGGTGTTCCTCCTTATGTTACATGCGCTGACTTCATGAATAATGGCAAGTGGTCTTTACCACCTACCACTTCTATTGAGATGTTCGATATCTGGCCCATCATTTATAATATTCCTATCTCATCCTCTGATAAAATCAGCTGGCTGCAAGGCACTTTCAGCACTAAGAATCTCTGGAACTCCATTCGGGTACATGATCAAAAGGTCGGATGGGACGAATGGGTGTGGAAAGGCCCAACGGTCCAAAGATTCTCTCTAACTTGCTGGCAGGCGGTCATGCACAAGCTTCCCACAATCAACAATCTGAGGAAACGTGGATTTCAAATTCCTAGTAGATGTATTCTTTGTTGCAATTCTGATGAATGTGAGGATCATCTCTTCTTTAGATGCTCTTTCTCCATCGCCGTTTGGGGGGAGTTGCTGCAACGTTTGAACATTAAACGTCCTCCAAGGCAGTCTATCCTGGACGAAATGCATGAGTTGAGAACTAGTTTCAAAACCAAAGGCTTCGGTACATCTTTAGCTCGCCTTCTTTTTAGAGCTACCATCTGGTGGTTCTGGAATGAGAGATGTCGAAGAACCTTTGATGATATCAAAACCTCACATATTCACATCGTCTTATCTATCATAAATGATGTTCGGAGCTGCTTGGAGGCAAGGCCTTATGACAAGGTTTTATCTAGGCGGTCAGCTAATCTCTGTGAGAGATTTTGTATTCACCTCAATAAATCGGTGTAGTCTCTAGTTTGTGGTCTCAGTTTACATTTTCTTTTGGTCTATGAGGCTTAGATACCGGTCTGTGGTATCATCCCTCAACCGCTTATTTCCGTGCTAGACTATTTGGTTCTTTAACCTCATAGTCCCTTGTACTTGTACCATATCTTTTTATTCAATTCAGTTTCTTGGTTGACCGACCAAAAAAAAAAAAAACATAGAGCTTTCCAGACAACATTTAATCCAACCTATCCAAGTGGCAGGAAAATTCATTTGATTTAGCATGTAATAAATAAACTCCCAAGAGACAGAGTCAAAAGCCTTGCACAGGTCGGCTTTCAGGCAGATACGAGTTCCCTTGTGCTTAGAGTGAAGGTCCTTAGCTAAATAAAAATTCCAAGTGGAGAGGCTTCGCTCTCTCTCTAGGCGATTCTAGAGAGAGAAGCTCTGGGGATTTGGCGCCCTTGGGGAGTTCTGTGGGGTTGGCCCCTGGGGGGCGCATGGAGGTCATTCCTCCGGGTGCCTCTAATGGCCAGGTGATCACCGCGGTAAGAAATCTTCATCCTGAAGGTGTTCTTCCACAAGGTGATCCCCCTATCCCTCCCTCTTCTTCTAGGGGTCGTTCCTTAGCTCGTGGAGGTGCTCGGTCCATGAGATCTCGTTCTAGAGTATCTCTTGCTCGCCGACCTTGGTCTGCTCTGTTCGAAAAAGGCAATGGCAATCCTGCTGCGGTTAAAGAGGATTCTCTAGAGTTCATCGAACCTGTCTTCCTCAATGACAGGAAGTTGGCGGTGTTCGAAAGTGAAGATACAAAGGAGTTGCAGGAGTCGTGGAAGCTCGCCATAATGGGGTATTGTGTGGGAATGAAACCTATCTTCTCTGCACTTCATGCTTATATTCATAACTTCTGGAAACCGAAGGGTGAGGTTGAGCTGTTGTTGCGTGAAGGGGGGTTTTTTCTAGTTGTGTTTAATCAAGAAGAAGATATGATAAGGGTGCTTGATGGGTTCTGGTGCATCAAAGGCCATCCTCTCATTATTCGAAGATGGAGCCCAGATTTGCAGATGGAGAAAGAATCTCTAATTTCCATGCCGGTTTGGGTGAGGTTCCCTGGCCTCCCTCTCAAATGGTGGACGGCGAGAGGTCTGAGCAAGCTGGCTAGCCTTCTGGGTCGCCCTCTTCATATGGATGGGTTGAGAGCTTCTAGGAAGCGATTGTTATTTGCCCGAGTTTGCATTTTGATGGATGTTGAAGCTTCGTTTCCCACTGAATTGTCCGTCATGGATGTTGATGGTTCTATCGAATCCATTCCGGTGCATTACGACTGGAAGCCGGTTGTTTGCGCGAACTGCAAGTCTTTTGGCCATGGTGATGGAGTGTGCCGGCCCTATGCTGGTGGCAAGAAGGTCATGGTTTGGAGGCCGAAGAGGATGGAACCAGGTGTCTCTGGCGTCGACTCCGTTGCTCCTGATGGGGGGGAGGGCTCGAGAATTACCAGACCTGGTGGTTACTCGGGAGAGGTGCTTCAGGGGACTCACGGTCCGGTGGCTAACATGACTGCACCAGCTCACGGAGATATCGTTCATTCAGAAGGTTCTCTTGCAATGGTTAACAGATTTGCTGCTTTGGATGATGACATGGATATGGATGGAAGTGAGGATCGTAGTGAATCCAGGGATTCCTTCCTTGACCCTGCTGACCGTGTCATTAGAAGGAAGAAGGCTGTCCTTGGAAGTGAAGCTGGTGCGTCTCCTGGTTCCCACAATATGGCAATGCAATCTAATGAGATTAGTAAGGTGAGCCTTTCCATGCTTAGCGGGCAAGATTTTTCAGAAGAAGGTCATGACCGGGGGAAGGAAGTTTTGTTGCATGGCAAAGTTTCTGTAGGTGGGCATGAGATATTCACGGACTCCTTTTGTGCGCCGGTCTTTGAGGACGGAAATCAACATACTTCCTTGCAAAAGATATCTCCTTCCATTTCTTCAAAGACGCAAGGTGCAGCTTCCACGAAGATGCATGTTTCGTCTTCAGCGGGACGTGAAGTGGGCTCCTCTTTGCATGGCACTTTGCATTGCGCATTAAATGCTAACATTACACACCATACAACGTGGGGGACGTAAGGGAGACCCACAAGCCACTCATGCAATGGTTTCAGGTACGCCTGTGGAGCATACCATGGATAAGCTTCAAGATCGTATACGATCTCTCTCCAAAAGTTAATTATGAAAATCCTTTCTTGGAATGTCCGAGGTCTTAATAAGAGGGAAAACAGAATAAGTGTTAAGAACTCTATTTCTCATTCTAAAGCTGATATTATCATTTTGCTTGAAACACGGGTTAGGGAGGTTAGAATGGCTAGTCGTCGTCTATGTATTGCTACTCATATGAACATGATCCATAACTATTCTGAGCACCGGGGAGGGAGAATTTGGGTCATCTGGAATGGTATTACTACTCAGCTTCACAGTGTTAAAACCACTTCACAACTTATTCATATGGACTGTACTGAACTTTCTTCGGGAAATTTTTTTCATCTATCTGCGATCTATGGCTCGAATCTCTCTTTTGAAAGGAAGACTCTTTGGAGTGATATTGTGAAAATCTCGACGACTATTTCCTTACCTTGGCTGCTTGTGGGTGATTTTAATTGTGTTCGATTCCCCGAGGAGAAGATTGGGGGGCGAAAGCTTACTTCTTCTATGCTTCGTGATTTCAATAATTGCATCGAGTTAGCCTCTTTGATAGATTTGAAGAGTGTGGGATGCACTTTATCATGGTGTAATCGGTCTGTTGGGGCCAGAAGAATTGCTTGTCGCTTGGATCGTGCTCTTATTAATCAGGATTGGTTGGACTATTTCCCTAATAGCTATGGCTATTATGGTGACCAGATTTTATCTGATCATGCTCAACTTACAGTTTTCAGTGGGGAGGTCATGGCTGGAGGTCCTAAACCCTTTAAATTCTTCACCATGTGGGCGAAACATGAAGCTTTTTATCCTTTAGTTGAGAAGACCTGGGCTACTCAGTATTGTGGAACTCCTATCTTTGTGCTTTGCCAGAAGCTTCGTGCTGTGAAGAATGTTTTGAGAGTTTGGAATCGTGATGAGTTTGGCAGTATTTTTCAGAAGGTTGCTAGTGCTGGGGATGTGCTCCATAGGGCCCAAGATGCCTTAGCTGCTGATCCTTTGAATGAAGGATGTATTGAAAGGGAGATGCTAGCTCGAGAAGCATACCTGGCTTCTCTTCGCATGGAGGCGGACTATGCTCACCAGAAGACTAAGCAACATTGGCTTACTCAGACTGATGATAACACAAAATTCTTTTATGCTAGCATCAAGGGGAGGCGGATGGTTAATTCCATCAGAAGATGTAAGTTACCTGATGGCACCATCACTGATGACTTTCAGCAGATCCAGGTGCATGCTGTTGATTTCTACAACAGCCTTCTTAACCAGCAGAAGAACTATGATCTCCCTAACTTTCTTCCTTCTCGTTTGCTCTCTGAAGAAGATCGCTTGTTTATTATGAGGCCCTTTTCTGATGAGGAGATCAAAGAGGTGGTCATGAGTGCACCTAAGAACAAGAGTCCTGGTCCTGATGGTTTCCCAGCGGACTTTTATCAATTGTGTTGGAACATTGTGGGATCTGATGTTGTGGCTGTTGTTCAATTCTTCTTTAATGGAGGTAGTTGGCTTCGTCAGGTAAGCCATACCTTTTTTATTTTTATTTTTTTATTTCTCTCATTCCCAAATCTGATTCTGCAGATTCATTTGATCAGTTTAGGCCGATCTCTCTATGCAACTATCTTTACAAGATTATCTCCAAGCTTATGGCCAACCGTATGCAGCACTTTTTGCCTTATCTTATTAGTAAGAATCAATCGGCCTTCATCAAGGGTAGAAAGATTCAGGACAGTATCCTTCTTGCTAATGATATTGTCAGGGATATTCACTCCAAGCATCGTGGAAATCTCCTTTGTATGAAGGTGGATCTGCGGAAAGCCTTTGATACGGTGCATAGAGGATTCATTCTTTACTTACTCAGGAAGATGGGTTTCCCGGATCAATGGGTTGATTGGATCGCTGTTCTCATTAACTCAGCAAGTTTCTCTGTTCTTCTCAATGGGAGTCCTAATGGTTTCTTTCATTCAGTTAATGGTATCCGGCAGGGGGATCCCTTGTCCCCTTATCTGTTCTGTGTTGCTATGGAGGGGTTATCTATCTTGCTTGAGCAGAAAATGAGAGAGGGCTGTTTACAAGTACCTAACTTTGGTAATGTGAAATTGTCTCATCTTATGTTTGCTGATGATTTGCTCCTATTTTTGAAACCTACCATTGCTTCAGCTCGCTGCATTTCTAGTATTCTTGATGCTTTTCATGGCTGTTCTGGACTTCATCTTAATACTGCAAAAAGTAACGTCTATATTGGTGCTAGAATTCATCACAAAGGCCCTTTGCTTAATGCTTTGGGAGTTTAGGAGGGAACCCTGCCTGCTACCTACCTTGGACTACCTTTATTCTCCTCAAGAATTGTTAGTTCTCATTGTGCTCCTATCATTCAGAAAATCAAGGCCCGGATTGCTTCTTGGAAAACTAACTTACTCTCCAAAGCAGGCCGTCTTGAACTGATCCGTTCAGTCTTAAGCTCTTATGCTATCTATTGGGCTGTTGCCTTTATCTTGCCTAAGAATCTGATTGGGGAAGTGGAGAGATTACTTAGGAATTTTTTCTGGCATGCTTCTGGTGAATACAAACCCTTCCACCTCATCAAGTGGGAGTGGGTGTGCAGGCCGAAAGAAGAGGGTGGACTGGGGATTAGGAGGCTTCAAGTGTGGAATTACTCAGCTATAACTATGCAACTTTGGAGTATCATCTATAACCAGGATACCTTATGGAGCCAATGGGTGAAGGGACGTTACCTTTCTAAGGGTTCTATCTGGATGGCGCGTATGCATACTTATCACTCTCAAGCTTGGAAGGGAATCCTTCAAGTTAGAGATTGGCTGCAATCTCATATTATGCTCAAGGTTGGTAATGGGCTCACCTTTAATCTTTGGGATGACCCATGGATTAATGGTCATTCTATGAACTCTATGGGCGGTAACTATATCAGATTCTTGATCGGCCTTCCTGCTAATGCAACTGTCAGTGCACTCATTCATAATGGAAGGTGGCGTCTTCCTCCTCCAACTTCCTCTGATATGATGGATCTTTGGCCTCAAATCCAGCGCATTCCCATTCATGATGATTGTGAAGATTCCATTGTTTGGAGACACAATAATGGTAAGATCAGCAATGCTCAGATCTATGACATGAGAAGAACAGTTTACCTACAAGTCCCTTGGTTCCAGATTGTTTGGAAGAGGCCTACTAATCAAAAGCAGTCCACTCATGCTTGGCAATGTTTACTGGGGAGGATTCCTTCCTTTGATGTTCTTAAGAAGCGTGGAATCCATGGACCGAGCATTTGCATACTGTGTAGGCAGCATGAGGAAGATATCCGCCATTTATACTTCCAGTGCAATTACAGTTCTTGGATCTGGATGCAGCTCCTTCATAGGCTGGACATTAACCGTCTTCCTAAAGCTATTTCCTTGCTGAATGTGAGAGTTTGCTCACTAGCTTTCACGGTAAAGGGGCTGGCACTATGGTGGCTTTTGCTAGTTTCCGGGCAGCTTTGTGGTGGATATGGAAAGAGAGATGTTCAAGGATTTTTGAATCTTCATCTAGAACCAAAACTCATGTGCTTCTATCCATTCTCTCTGATGTTCGGTATATTACTGAATCTCATATTCAGGAGAACATTCATACAACCAGATCTAAGAGAATCCTAAGAAACTTTAATTTCTGATTTGTTTGCAGTCTTCAGATGCGCTTTCATGCTCTTTCTTTGTTGCATCTTTTTGGAGTTCCATCTCCTTGTTTCCTTTCATAGCTATCGGTTTGTGATAGCATGAAATCTTCTTTGTATTGGTTCCACCTTTAATCAATACAATTTCGGTATTATTTACCAAAAAAAAGAAGGTCCTTAGCTAAATCATTAGCAAGAAGAATATTAGATTGAATACGCCGTCCTGGAATGAAAGCAGTCTGATGAGGGCTGATAATGGAAGGAAGAACCACCTGCATCCGATTGGCCATCATTTTTGTAATCACTTTATAAAGGTAATTACAGAGAGAAATAGGACGAAATTGGTCCAAAGATTCCGCATTAGGCACTTTCGGAATCAAAGCTATGAACGTTGAGTTTAATTGCTTGACCCAAGGATCACCAGAGAAAAAGGATAAAATAGCCTTAGAAGTTAATTCTCCAACAATGGTCCAGCAACTAGTGAAAAACTCCGCAGTAAAACCATCTGGACCCGGACATTTTTCTTTCGGGGAACTAAAGATCACCTTCCGGACATCATCATCAGAAAAAGGACGCATAAGAGTGTCAGAAGCCTCCTGAGAAAGTGAAGCTCTAGAACCGAAGTGAGGATGCCATTTGTCCAGAGGCTTGTTAAGGAGGGTTTTATAAAAAGAAAGAGCATAGGCTCTAATGTCCTCATCGGAATCAAGAAGTAAACCATCACTGGTTTTGCAGTTTTTAATAGAGTTATGCATTCTACGAGACTTGATAGCAGCATAAAAGAACTTAGTATTCGAGTCACCTAAGGACAACCATTGCTGCTTAGACTTCTGTTTAGCATATATTTCCTCATTCTCCAAAGCTTTAAGATAGACATCACGACAGATATTTTCCCGGCCTTGCAAATCCACATCAAGAGGTGAAACTTCAAGCTATTTCTGAATCTGAATGAGCTCCTCACGAGCAGAAGAAGTGTTACCTTGAACCATACCAAATTCCTTTTTATTCCAACTTCTAAGAGCATTTTTAACCAGCTGCAACTTCTTGCAAACTTGAAAAAGAAGAGAACCGTAAACCGGAATGTCCCAAGCTTTTTGAACAGTCGAATGGAAAGTCGGGTGAGAGATCCACATGTTGAAGAACTTAAAAGGCCTTGGTCTGGAATGACTCAAATCTTGAACATTGTTAAAAGAGACCAACAGTAAAGAGTGATCAGAAACAGACATGCACTCATAAGATAAAGTGCCATCCTCATAAACATCAGCCCATTGTCCATTGATGAGAGCCCGGTCCAACCGAGCTTGGATCCGCTGAGCTCCCATCCTACATGAGGCAGTCTAGAAGGGCCGCATCCTCAATAAAGTTATTAACATCCTCCAGCTTAAAGTTATTAACTTGGCTTTCCTTGTTGCAATAGGACTCCTAAAACCCATGTTTTCTTAAATACTCTTCACCCAAACCCTAGGGACGAGTTTTAGAACTTGCTGGGGTTGTGTGGAGGAGCTCTTGGTGGCTGGAGAGTAGGAGATCAAGCATACCAAGCTCATCTTCTTCCCCTATTCGTCTGCTACGACCTGTGCAACCCGTCCCCTTGGAGTCGACCAAAGGAAGGGTAAACCTAAACCCCATCATGCAAGGCTTATATCCCTGGAAAGAGGGTCAAGTCTACTACCTAACCCAACTGGAATGCACAATTTCTGTGCAGTGCACATGGAGTATTAGGCGTTCTTCAAATAGTGGTCTAAACAAGAGATTTCTGAAGAATGAAACTTCATCAACCCAAAAGGTAGGTTTTCTCGGGTCAAACCTTAACAAATCTTATACCAATGTGCAGAGCATCAAGTCTAGTTTCATGTCCAGTTGGTTTCATCGAATTTCAATGAGTAGATTTTGAATTATAGGCGTTTTGCCAAAGTCACGCTTGTCAGGGACTTTTTGTGTTCATGTCGATTTATCGCACATCTTAAGGCCGTTTAAATTATTTAAAAATCATAGTTTGCATCTATTCCATGTTACCTACAACTTTTATACTGAGACTTTTGTCCGAAATGTAACGGCCCTGGATATTTATACACAATAGGGGTCCATATCCAGATCCGTCTCCCGCGAACGGACCGAAGTCTCGCAAGGGATATCTCACACACGTGTCCAGGAAGAATATAAAAGACAAACCACAACAGTAAGAGACACAAGAAAGTATATGTGCTCATATCTGCATATAACAATTTACAACTATCCCATTACATTATTACATGTCCAAATTAAAGAGAGTACAACTACCTTGCTATTAGTGCTTTATCTCCTTGGACTGAACCTACTTCCACATTTTCCGAGCAATTCTACCTGGTTAATGGCGCTTTATCTGCTTGGGCTCGATCTATTTCCACATTTTCCTGGTTATGTTTGCAACATTTCTTTCTGGGCCATTTTCTTGCTTAAATCCTTTCACTTTACATTATTTAAAATTTCAAATTTCCTGATGTTATTTCACTATTTATTTATCACCACTAACCATCATTTGGCTCAATTGCGCACAAGACTTTAAATTCTCTTTTAATTACTTAAACTTCAGATAACTTATGAATATTAAATCTTCCACACTTCCGCTGTGCTACTCTGATCATACAAAACCTTTCACCAAATATTTCATGAATTTTGGATTCATTTAATCCACTAATAACTTATCTCGCTTCAAATTATACTTTCCAACTAACTTTACATTTCTCTTATCATACATCAATACCACTTAATTGACTCCACTCATATTTTATCTTCCGCTATATCTGCTTTACACTAAATTCTAAATCTTGGCATATATCAATATTGATATACTTTTCCCTTTATATATATATTCTTTGCTTTAAACAATATTCTCTAATTGATTTAACAAACCCAATTCATATCTTTTCACATCTTCTATTCTCATTGCTACACATACCCAAAAATTCACCTTTACCTTTATTCAAGTTTTGCTCAATTATATGACATCAAATCTCGAAATTTCTTTACCATTAAACTGATTATATTGCTCCTCCTTTTTTCTACTCCCTTTCACTATACCTTAATCTGCTCACTACTCTTTAACTGATTTATTATAGCTTTACTTCAAATTTTAGAAACATTCTTATAACAAAATTTATTTATTCATCCAAATCACCTTACTGCATATTATTACACAAATTCTTATTGCACATTTCCTGAATCATTTAATTATTACTATCTATAATCTATCATATTTTTTTCCCACTTGATCATTAATACTAAACTTTTTCTTTACTATCAATAACATAACACCATTTCTACAAGATATTTCTCTTAACTAGTTTACTAGCTGACTAATTTCCAGGTGCCATTTATACTACAATCCTTCTTACTTTCCACCATAACTATAAACTAAAATTATTTCTTTAAAACACAATGATTTATTCTACTTAATTTCTTTATTTCACATTACTAACTTACCACCAAATATAAACATTTTCACTGTTACAGCTCATTTACAAATATCCATTCATAATCCACTTCGCTATTTCCCATTACTTTTCAATGGACTTAACCTTGTCCATTCTAACTTACATAGCTTCAACTTACTTTAATTATGTAAGTTTAACTTCAGATGGCTTCTAACACCAATTTTCCATTTTCTGCTTCCATAATTTACACACAAATACTAACACCACTATTCTTATCTTTAACACAACAATCATATACAAATCTTTCTACGAAATCTTTATCTACTACCTCTTACTAAACAGACATTTCCCTCTTATGAAATTCTCAGAAAAATCTGACTTCCCACTATTCTTTTACTCTCTTTAATCATCTATTCATCTCTACATACACTTACACAGATCTTCATATTAAATTTTCCATTATCCTTATTACTCATGATAGTACTACTCTTAAACTCTTTATTACAATTATTCTTAATCACAAATCACACTTAAGGATCATCTAGATCACTGCTCCTTACTTATCAACATCTCATCTTAAACTAAACTATTTCACTTAATTATTTCAAATCTAATATGTCATTAATCATATTATTATCCAACCAATTCCTTAAGACCTTATTACTATAAATCTCAACCTCAATAACTACCTCAGCTACAATTCTCAGCCACAATTTACCCATTTAACAGCCCTGGTCACACAGTCCTATGCCTCACCATAACACTATTCTCTCTACTATTCCATCACATCACTACTTTATACTTTCTCTACCAACTCTGATCGTGAATGAAACACTTTTTACTGAATTTCATAACTGAATTCACTAATTCTTTCAATTTCTATGATAAAGAATCTTTAATCAACCATACTTTAACCACAACTAATACCCCAATAACCACTCACACTGCATCACCAACCATACCATTCCTCTACCATTGTCCATAATTACTAGTCTGATCAACTGTACACACACAATTCACATATCAAGATTCATGTGAAATTGTACTAAAATGTACAAGAAACCACATACTTACTACCAGCAGTGGACATTAAACCATATATTGGGACGTTGTAATCTTAATGTCTTTTCATATTCTAACTGGACAATTGCTCTGATACCAACTGTAACGGCCCTGGATATTTATACCCAATAGGGCTCCATATCCAGATCCATCTCCCGCGAACGGACCGAAGTCTCGCAAGGGATATCTCACACACGTGTCAAGGAAGAATATAAAAGACAAACCACAACAGTAAGAGACACAAGAAAGCATATGTGTTCATATCTGCATATAACAATTTACAATTGTCCCATTACATTATTACATGTCCAAATTAAAGAGAGTACAACTACCTGGGGCATACCCCGAGGGAGCACAAGCTCGTACAACTCTACCAAGACTACTGCTGGTGGTACAAGTCTGTCACAGCGTCTCTACAAGCCACACCATCGGTAAACCCTGAAAAGAACTGTAAGGGAGTGAGCCTCAACAAGTCACTGGCTCAGTAGGGAACCACCCAAAACCACACACAACACAGGAGAACCTCAACCCCAACGGGTCTCACTGGCAACACCGGAAGCCAAACTATTTCATGCTCACAGTAAAGCGTAATTATATCAATTCACACCAATTCCGGAAATAAGATGAGACAACGGAGAACTAGCACCACGCTACTAGTCTGCCCAATAACTGGAAAGCCTAGGCCACAAGCCTCACAGGCATACCACCTCAACAGCTGGTCGCCTAAACTGTAAGCCACACAGGCAAGGCATTGCCTAAGCTACTAGCTTCACTGGCAAGCCTCTAAACATATGGGTAACATGATTGCTAACCAAGAGCTAATCCTTTATATCCTTAAATCACGATGTATCGAATGACATACTTAAGAAACAGGACTGGCTTCCACGATGACAATCCATCGCACACTAAATCATATTCGGAAACTTACCCAAAGAAGGGTAAAACACAACATAGTGGAAGGTCTCACCGCATGACCTCCACCTCACCACTTGAAAAGACTAGTACTCAGCGTACTACGAGAAACCAGTACCCACAAAGAGTACAGGTACCTACCACCACGAGGTACCACCACGGAACACAAACACACCACGAAACACAGACACAACTGTGCCACCACGAGGGCACGCTACAACCAATCAAACCACAACCAGTGAGTCTTTGCTCATTAACCACAATAACAACCGTGCCAACACCATGGCACACCTCGATGGGTAAAACCACAACTAACACACGCCACAACTGATAGCAAAGCACGAGCCGGAAAGCACGACGCCACCACACGGGACAGACTACTGGTTCATGACTCTAGTATCCAACCCAGACAACACAGCACAAGAACTACCTCTCAGTCTCGCAGTCACGGACGTAAGGTGCAACTGTAGCTCCACAACACAAGTAAAGCCAAAGAACTGTGGAGACCAACCAAACCACCACAACCTACAAGTCACACACCCTGCAGGCCCATGCCTGGCACCTTTAGAGACTCTGGCCTGAGCTCTCTAAAGTGAGGCACTGGTAACAGGACTAGCCAGGGCCCAGTACGTCTACTAGTGTCCGTAACCCCCAGCTACGAGTGCGCTACAAGTGACTAAACACAAACTCTCACAAGTCACTGTCTCATTGCCGTCTTTCCCTTAGCCGGACGACAACTCTCCCCGAGAGTGAGGGTGTCCAGGAAGACGACAAAACCTCGACGGTACCACTGTACCGGGACAAGCCCCGAGCACACTCACGTGCCTGGCTCACACAAAACCTGGGGCTCCCAACTGAAGAGGCATTCCGGAATAGGCGCCGGACCACCAAACTCGGCAATGCACTAATCACATCATAAAACTCATACAATCTTTATTTCAAACCATGGTACAAAAGTAACGACTAGCTTGACCTGCTCACTTCGTGACCCACAAGCTATCCTACACAAACACACACATAAATCACGGTAGTCAACCATACCTGGCCTATCATTGGTCACAAGGTGACCTCCATTGCCACATTCAACTCATTACTCAGTAACCACTTAATAATCACACTTGCACTTCATTAATTAACCATCTTAATCAATCTATAATCATATACTAGAAAGCTCGGGCTAAGTTCACGCAGGAACCTCACTACCCAACCACTACGACAACCAGTGCATGTGCCATGCACACACACACACACACACGCGCGTAACACCACCACAACGAAGTATGTGCCATGCACATCCTTGAACCACGATAACACCACAAGCACACACACACACACACCGCGCGCGCGCGTAACACCACCACAACGAAGTATGTGCCATGCACATCCTTGAACCACGATAACACCACAAGCATACAAAATAATATCCTAGGCTGCGATCGCGACAGAGGCCAAGGCCGCCTTCTGATTGCGACGCCACGACATGGCGCAACAAGAAATCCTGTCACGACGGGTCGGCCTGTCGCTACCTGGTCATGACAGCAGGGTCCGTCGCCTTCTCAGGCGAAAACCCTAATCCGGGAACCATCTCCGGATCTTCCATGCAAACCACCCTAAATCCCGTTTCAACCCAATTTTCATGCTCATTTCAACTCCTAGGCATGATATCTACTGTTTTTAAAGCGGTAAAAAAGCTAACATGCAATACACGCAATCAAACATGGTGGAATCTCCCTACCTTCATGAAGAACACACAAACCACGCATGGAGCGGCGTTTCCCCCACTCCTCGCGACGTCCTCGCGTCGAGAGCGCGTCGAACACCTCGCCGAAACGCCAGAACGCCCAATGAAACCGCAGCAACTCCTCTCCTGGGTCGAGCAGAGCTTGCGAAAGCTCTGTTCGGCCAAACCTTTTTAAAAACCGCATAGCGGTTGGGATCGTGACATACCTCTCGGTCGCGACCTGGTCGCGAAGGACTAAGGTGTCACCTTCCCATTCTCGACGTCAGCAAACTCCACTCCATGCGCGACACGCGGCGCACATGCAGACGTCGACCCCAGCAGGGGCAACCAGAACGCGACCCCTACTGCTGTCGCGTTCAGAACGCGACCTACACCTCCGTCGCATTCACATCCAGTGAACCAACGGGCATTACGGGCCTAACCTGCCGGCCCACTAAGCTCCACACAGCGTGCGGAAACCGCAACCAAAGCCCAATGACCCCATATTGGTCATGAGCACCATACCAAAACCAGTAAACACAGATCTGAACTACCACTAATCAACAATCCGCGAAGATCCAAAAAATGCGCTACGTTACACGAAAAGCCCTAGTTTAGAAGATATAAGCGTTGCATAGATCGAACCCCCCTGAGTGCAATTTTTCTGCATTTTCGGTCTGGACCATGAACCACGTCCGGTTCAGAGGATGCGGTTCAAGCCTCTCGTATTGCGATGCTGCTGGGTGACGCGACCCTCTGAAAGGCGTCCGGGAGACCCGACACGTTTAACCCGTTGACGAGTCAACCCGCACGTGGGTCTTCACGCCGCCTGGGAGTCAGCGCCGCTCTGAACCGCGGCGGCCGGCCACGACGCGTTTAATCTGTTTTTCCCTCCCAGTGATTTCTTTAATAATATTTCATGAACACGTCGCTTTGTCACGACGCGATTCAGTCTTGAAGGTGGCCACCAGGGTGGACGCGATTTTTACTCTTCACTGTTTTCACTGGTTTTCGCTGTGCAATGTGTTTTGAAGTGCATCCACTGTGTTGGACGCATATTTCCAAGCTTACCCGAGGTCTGTTTAACATGGTATTTAGTGTGTAATTCACATGTCTTGGGACTGATCATTACGTGATGTCTACTTAATGGCTTAAAAGTGTTTAACCCATTTAAAAGTTATAATTATGTGAATACCATTCTAATTACTTTCTTAATGACGTGATCATTCATGAAACTTGTGATTCGCTCTTGTTACTGTTCTAGCTTGATTAAAATGATGATTACTATCTTAAAATCTTGCAAACCCATGTGTATTTAAATGCATTGTTCATTGCATGTCATCATGTTAAGTGCTTTCCGCGAGTTTGAGACCGATAGTTGTGGATTGAGATGCGTACATCACTACACACTTGCACATCTAGGCAGCTCTTTCTTGGGGATTTGGAAGCTCTCTAGCGGTCATTCCGAATCGGTAGACTAGTGACATTGTCTCTAAGACCTTCGTAAATCTCCGCTCTCCGTGGATTCCCATATGGAGGCCGAGTTGGTTGCACCATTGAATTCCCTGGAGATAGCGTGCACTTCCTCTCTCATCTTGTTCTCGTGAGTGTGATTTACAATCTAGACTAAAGCCATTAATGTAAAGATTGAACTAAAGTATAAATCGTACCGTTATGCTGCCAATTTATCTCTTGACCATTGTTATCATGAAATCATGTTCAATTACTTATTACTGTTCTCATCATCATCATGAACATGGCATTACATATGCTTACATCTTGAAACACTCATTGGCCGTTATTAATGACTGTGGGTATCTACATTTAAAATTTAAGTGAGATGCTGACTGGGCACGGCGAGTGTCCAAGGGCTCCAGTCTAGCCCCAATGATGGAGAGTCATAAATATACTGTTAACCATGGGGTATAATGATTACTGGCGTTGCATCTGCGTTGGGAGTCATGCGTGTAGTGTTGAATGATAGATACAATAACCACATACACGTGTCCTAGTGTACATTCTTGGTGGATCTTTCCTTGGTGTACATTAGTGTCTACGTGCCTGATTATTGTTACATTATCATGCTCGTGCGTTCTTGCTTGCTTGCGTGATATGGCCATCCCGCATTTAATGAAATTAGTGATATATCGCGTTCTTGAAAGCTATTGACATCAAGTGAAATCTTGCGTGCTTGTACAAAGTGATATGTTGCTAGTTCTATCAAAATCCAAATTGATATATCTTGCGTGCTATTGACATCATCTGAAACGAGCTCAAGGATCATAACTATCAAAATCAATTAATGATCTATGAATTTGCGGACCAAATTCTCTTAAGTGGGGGAGGGTGTAGCACCCAAAATTTTAATTAAAAAAATTCAAAAAATGGAAATAAATAATTTTCATAATATCAGAGTATTTAAAACATACGTATCATTATCGTATGTGCTAAAACACGTCGAAAAATTCTGTAAAAATTATAATACAACCCCACACATTATTCCTAAGTGTTCCATGAAGGAATTCGTGACAAAAAATCTGACTAACCAAGTGTACATCACATGGTGACCGATTATCCAAATAAGGAAACAAGTCAGAAAACGTTAACACGGAAATATGACGCAATCATAAATTAAATAAAAATGTTAGAGAGACTTCCAACATTATATATTAATGACCCAATATCATAATGGGGCCAATGGACAACATTGGGCCCAAAAATCAAATGAAGCAAGAAAATGCATGGAAATTCGCAACTCTAATTAAGCTGAAAATAGAAGGGGGTAATTTGGGCAAACCCCAAGGCAATTAGCCTTTCTTGGCAACCCAAATTTGTGCTTAACCAAGGTGGGAGGTTTCCTAAATCCTCACACACTCTAATGTAGGAAGAAATCCTCAAATTAGGAAAGTGATATGTGGAAACCGCAACTGGCTTTCCTTGTTGCAATAGGACTCTTAAAACCATGTTTGCTTAAATACTCTTCACCCAAACCCTAAGGAGTGAGTTTTAGAACTTGCTGGGGTCGTGTGGAGGAGCTCTGGTGGCTGGGAGAGTAGGAGATCAAGCATACCAAGCTCATCTCTTCCCCTGTTCGTCTGCTACGACCTGTGCAGCCCGTCCCCTTGGAGTCGACCAAAGTAGGGTAAACGTAAACCTCATCATGCAAGGCTTATACCCGTGGAAAGAGGGTCAAGTATACTACCTAACCCAACTGGAATGCACAATTTTCGTGCAGTACACACGGAGTATTAGGCGTTCTTCAAACAATGGTCTGAATAAGAGATTTCTGAAGAACGAAACTTCATCAACCCAAAAGGTAGGTTTTCTCGGGCCAAACCTTAACAAATCTTATACCAATGTGTAGAGAATCAAGTCTAGTTTCATGTCCAGTTCGTTTCATCGAATTCCAATGAGTAGATTTTGAATTATAGGCGTTTTGCCAAAGTCGTGCTTGTCAGGGACTTTTTGTGTTCATGTCAATTTATCATGCATCTCGAGGCTGTTTAAATTATTTAAAATCATAGTTTGCATCTATTTCATGTTCCCTACAACTTTTATGTTGAGACGTTTGTCCAAAAAGCCCTAGTTTAGAAGATATAAGCGTTGCATGGATCGAACCCCTTGAGTGCAGTTTTTCTGCATTTTCTGTCTGGACCCTGAACCGCGTCCGGTTCAGAGGACGCGGTTCAAGCCTCTGGTATCGTGACGCTGCTGGGTGACGCGACCCTCTGAAAGGCGTCCGGGAGACCCAACATGTTTAACGCATTGACGGGTCAACCCGCGCGTCGGTCTTCGTGCCGCTTGGGAGTCAGCGCCGCTCTGAACCGCAGCGGCCGACCACGGCGCGTTTCATGTGTTTTCCCGCCCAGTGATTTCTTTAATAATATTGCATGAACACGTCGCTTTGTCACGACGCGATTCAGTCTTGAAGGCGGCCACCAGGGTGGACGCGATTTTTACTCTTCACTATTTTCACTGGTTTTCGCTGTGCAATCTGTTTTGAAGTGCATCCACTGTGTTGGACGCATATTTCCAAGATTACCCGAGGTCTGTTTAACATGGTATTTAGTGTGTAATTCGCATGTCTTGGGTCTGATCATTACATGATGTCTACTTAATGACTTAAAAGTGTTTAACCCATTTAAAAGTTATAATTACGTTCTTAATGATGTGATCATTCATGAAACTTGTGATTCACTCTTGTTACTGTTCTAGCTTGATTCAAATGATGATTATTATCTTAAAATCTTGCAAACCCATGTGTAGTTAAATGCATTGTTCATTGCATGTCATCATGTTAAGTGCTTTCCGTGAGTTTGAGACCGATGGTTGTGGATTGAGATGCGTACATCACTCCACACTTGCACATCTAGGCAGTCCTTTCTTGGGGATTTGGAAGCTCTCTATCAGTCATTCCGAATCGGTAGACTAGTGACCTTGTCTCTAAGACCTCCGTAAATCTCCGCTCTCCGTGGATTCCCACATGGAGGCCGAGTTGGTTGCACCATTGAAGTTCCCTGGAGATAGCGTTCACTTCCTCTCTCATCTTGTTCTCGTGAGTGTGATTTATAATCTAGACTAAAGCCATTAATGTAAAGATTGAACTAAAGTATAAATCGTACCGTTATGCTGCCAAATTTATCTCTTGACCATTGTTATCATGAAATCATGTTCAATTACTTATTACTTGTTCTCATCATCATCATGAACATGACATTACATATGCTTACATCTTGAAACACTCATTGGCCGTTATTAATGACTGTGGGTATCTACATTTAAATTTTAAGTGAGATGCTGACTGGGCACGACGAGTGTCCAAGGGATCCAGTCTAGCCCCAATGATGGAGAGTCATAAATATACTGTTAACCATGGGGTATAATGATTACTGGCGTTGCATCTACGCTGGGAGTCATGCGTGTAGTGTTGAATGATAGATACAATAACCACATACACGTGTCCTGGTGTACATTCTTGGTGGATCTTTCCTTGGTGTACATTAGTGTCTACGTGCCTGATTAGTGTTACATTATCGTGCTCGTGCGTTCTTGCTTGCTTGCGTGATATGGCCATCCTGCATTTAATGAAATTAGTGATATCTCGCGTTCTTGAAAGCTATTGACATCAAGTGAAATCTTGCGTGCTTGTACAAAGTGATATGTTGCTAGTTCTATCTTGTCATCTTGTTCTAAAATCTTGTTCTATCATGACCACTCTATCTAGCTTGTTCATGTATCATGTTTTAATGAGTTTTATTCGTACATTCATATCATGACATTCATCGTGCTTACCTAGTTCTAAATTGTTAATCACTTATATCATTGCTCGCACATTGAGATATAAATCCTACTGGGCTAGTTTGCTCATTCCCTACTTTTAACCATTCTAGGTGATTATGACATCCAAGAGGAAGAGTCAGTCGAGGATGGGAATGCGTCCGAGTGATGAGCGTTCCAAATATGAGTCTATCTATAACGACTCGACCTTACAGACCCCCGCCAGGGACCCTCGAAGGTCGTGCTGCCACCCACGGATCCGAAGACCCGGAAGGGTGAGAATTTAGTCCAGTGAGATAAGCAATGAATTCAAATAACTATAACAAGAAAGACTGTACATTAATAAGGAAATTAAGTACAACATGTCCCAAATAAAATATAGGTACAGAAGGAAATGTGCAGTCCTTAAGGGGCATACCCCGAGGACTTGCAAAAAGGACACTCTCAACGCACGGTATAAAGAGCACTCACGCTCACAACTCATACTACTGGCAACGCTCGTCGAACAAGACGCCACCACGGACCGTCCGGCAACAAACTCCTGCAATAGCGAGTCCCTACCTGAAGAGAGTAGGGGGGGGGTGAGCTTTGCGAACAAGGCTCAGTAGGGAAACCAGTCCTTACCAGCCAGAGTAGCAGGAACTCCAACAAGCGGAAGAAAAAATACTCTACAAAGTAGTAAAGTGAGAAACGCCTACCACAGAGTACTACAAAGTAGTGGAAACAGAGAAACTCCTCGACCACAACCCGGGTCAGGCCAAAGACGACTCTAGCAGAACCAGCGGAGTCAAACACATGCGGAAGCAAATAGAGCAACGCCACGACCAGCAACCAGGGTCAGGCCAGAGCAACACAATATTGAAGCAAACCCTCGGCACACACCCGCTGAGACAAAGAAGCTCACGGAACACCGAAGCGACCACGTGAGACCAGAGTCTCACCACACAAGCACCCAACATCCCAGACCACCACGAGGTCAGGGAGGAACAACCAGGTGTCACCACGAGAGACATCGAGCAACCACGTGAGAAGCACCGTCTTACCACAGGCACGGCCACCTCAGACCTCCACAAGGTCGAGGGTCCACAAGCAGAACCAACTTGCCTCCGGTGCCATCACGAATGACACCAAGGAACGGGTTACTGAAAAAAGAGTCGGGTGCCTACCCAAGGCACCCTGAGAGAACCCGCAAAACGGAAACCACTAAACACAGCCCACAAGGCCAACCGACAAAGCCCAAGGAAGCGAGACATGGCTAGGCTACAACCACCGTGTAAACCAAGGCAACGAGAACACTAGCTTGGAAACAGCGTGTGAAACAACGTCACAGTAAGAACAACCAAGCCACCGCCACAAGCAGCTAAGAGGAGGGCACACAGTCCACTCCTCCAGCTTACCAGCCGCTAACGCCTACCTACAACCTCCCCGGTAGAGTGAGGCTAGCGAGTCACAGTAAAGAACAACACAACCACAGCAGCCCGGCCGAGCTGCAGCCCCACGCCTGACCTCCCTACGTGGCTCCGGAGCCAACGCAGAGCGAGGCAGTGAGAAGGACTAGCTGGTCTGCACCGAACGAGCACCACAAAAACCTCGGCGTCCCAGACCCAGCTAAGGGAGCTCCACAAGCGACTCTATGCCACTGCCCCCACCGTTTTCCCCTTCTGCTCCAAGTCCGAGACTTGAGCACGCCCGCCACCTGGAGAACTCTCTCAACAGACGCGCGGGGCTGGGGGTCCCAGGTAACAGTAACAACCTGTCTCGTGGACAAGCCCTCAAGTGCCGAGCACCGAGCGAAAGAGAACTGGCGTGGCAACCACTACAAAAACATCACATCTGGCTTGTAACTAAGACAAGCCCAGCTGGCACAGGCACGCATGGCACCCCTTCCGGGAACAACCTTCAGAAGGGCCGTCGGCCAACGCCGGCACACACGGCACGGCCCGAGAAACCGGAACACCACAGACAGAACAAAAACCACCGCTCTTCTAATAATCGATTGAGAGACAGACAATCGATTATTAGACAGACACGAGCCTCCTAGCACAGCCGCTTGGACACGACCATGAAGGTGTCACCTTCGATCAGTGAACGCAGGGAGGCAACCTGCCGCGTTCCCACCAGAAGGTCCTAAGGGCACACCCTGCCCTGGGGCACACGCCGACATGCCAACCGTGGCCACGGAAACACCCGAGGCAGACCAGGTCTTGTTGCTCCCTCCTAAGCCGTCGCGATACCATCGCGATAGTCAGGGCCACCGCGACAAGACCCAGGTCGCGTCGAGAAAGCGCACCACGACAACCTCTTGTCGTGACAGGAAAATAGGCCGCGACAACCGTGTCGCGACAAGGTAGCACGTCGCGACGGGCAACCGGGTCGCGACACGACCCTTATCGCGGCGGCCACCCGGGCCGCGACAAGGTTGCGTCCGATCGGGGCGACACCTTCTCTGATGTCGCGACGGGCTCGGCGGTCGCGACATCAGCTGGAAGGCCGACCGATGGGATCCACATCCCGTGATCGCCCACAAACGCTACAACTAGCACAACACGGGGAGGGGAGCATGGTGAAAGCAGTAAAGACATGCAATCACACACAAGGACCTCCAATTGCTCGGAATAGAAAGAGTTCTATAAATCCCTACAGGAGAACGAAGAACCAAACCCACGAAGGGCCTTCACGATGCCACGACCGCCTCCTCCTCGCTCCACACGATGAGCCACTGCTCCGCATGAGCCGCCGCCGCTCCACCAAGCTCGAACCGCCGAGGAGGAGAGGGGGGACTTATCCTCCTCGGGGAGGAGAAGGAAGGAGAAATGCCAAAAGAGGGGGAAAGGGAACCGGCCAAGGCTTTTAGCCTTCGACCCGCAAGACACAACGGGGCGGGGCGTTGCGTTACCAACCGTAACGCGACGGCCGCCCAGACCGCGACCAGATCACGCCCATCCTGGGTGCCGCGACAACCAGACATGATAGTCTGCCACGCCTGCCATTCTGACAGGCGTCAGACGACCGAAAATCATAAAGCAGTCGCGACCCGTTGACTGGGCACGACAAGAACGCGACGCCAAAGGCGGTCGCAACAGGGATGACTGTCGTGATGGGCACCTCCGTCGCGACAAGGATAGTCATCCCACACACAACTGAAATCCAGAAAGCCCGAGATGTTACTATACATCCAACAAAAAAATAATTTCATCCTCAAAATCAAGGGCGAAACCCGGTCGGAGAAAACAACAGGTGCAAAGGGACCACTAAGTCGCACAGCGACTTCCCGGTGGTCACCAACATGACCCTGCCACAAGGGAGTGCCTAACCAGACATCTGACGGCTCCCAGGGCGCACAACAAGGGCGCAAAGCACACAATCGGATGTCGACAACTCCACAGGCGCAGTGCGCACCAACCGACCAGAAAACACAGGAACCGCCAGCTGGAAGCCACGCGACTGAGCCCTCAACAGACCACGCCGTCGAGACCAACCGGTCAGTAACTCACTCTGTCGCCAACGACAAGACAGAGGTCCCAGCTACTGATGACAACCGCGGAAAATGCCAAGAGGTCATCCATAAGACTCCGCTGAATGGCTCTGCACAACTAGCAACAGCTAGCACCTACGGCAAGGCCAAACAAGAGGTTCTTAATGGTGACCCAAACCAATCGAAAAAAACACGCACGTGGAGAATCCACGGCGAGCAAGACAGTGTCCGACGGAACCACTAGATCTCACCCAGATCATCCTTGTGGTCCTACCAAGACACACAATGACTGTAGAGCCACAGAAAGCTAAAACACTCGCTCCACAGGCACACGTACAGAGGCAAAACCCAAGAAGACGTCTGAGGTTGGCAAAGCCAAGCAACTCGAGACGTCGAAAAATCGCACGAAAATCTAAACAACAGCAAAGGTCGAGGATAGCACATCGACCTTAGGGGAATCCAAACCGAAACAAGGTACCCCAACCGAGCACCCTCGCTCCCAAGCGGGAGGGCAAAACTCGAACACAGGCCGGGACTAACACCTAACGTACCACCGATAGGGCTACCTAGGCAAGGCAAAGTAGCCACCCCACAGTGGTAACGGTACAGCCACAAGGCACGGCCAGCACAAAGTGTCCCAGAGGCGGAAAGCTCAACGCCTCGAACACCGAGCAAACTCGCGAAGCGACGTACGAAGCTTACGATCAGACACACGACACAACACAAGGTGCCAACATAAACACCAGGAGCCACCCAAGGTACAACACAATGCACCTAGGCTCCAGACAAAACAAAACAAACCACCTGAGCACGAGCAAAGGGTGCCACCACAAGCACCAAAGCTCGGCAAGATGCAACACAGTTGCATCAACGGCCGAAACAACAAGGCTAACAGGAAGGACTCTCCACAAGAGCCCTGCTAAAAGCCACCCACAAGAAATCGCAAGACACAAAGGGTAGAACAGGCGACATCGGCCACGAACCCTCAAGGCACAGGGACACAAAACATCGAAAAGAAAGACGCTCAAGGTGCAGTACACGACTACACCAACAGCCTGAAACGACTCAAGGATAAATGGAAGGGACTCTCCACCAGAGACCCACAAGAGAAACGCGCGAAAAACCAACAGCTTCAAGAGCGCAACAACCCTATTGGCTCTTAGAAGCGCGCAAACACAGGGCACTGCTCCTACCACCACAGGTGAGGAGGGCCACACGCCAAACAGCAACAAGTGCCTCCCGAGCACAGCCGAGGCACAAGCAAAACACGCACCGAAAAATACCTGCACCAGCAAGCCAAACAAAAGAAAACCCGGTGCCGCCTCACACTGAACACAGGGCACGCTGCCCTACATCATCCAGTCAAGCGACAAGAAACCAGCATAGCAAGAGACGGGACAATAGGTCACCACAACCTATCGCACCACAAGGAAACCACGCGCATGAGGGGAGCAACCAGCTCAACCTCAAGACAACACAAGGGAAGGGACCTTCACCACAAAGGTCGCCACAGTGCGAAAACACGGCACCAACTGCCCTGCCAGCACCATCAACCCGAGTAACCAACGGAAAGCAGGGGAAGAAGACCCTCACAACGAGTCTCTTCCACACGCAAGGGAAAACCACTAAACGAGACTGGCACTTCCACAGAAGCACAACCAGCCAGACACCGATGGCACTCACTAGACCACCATCTGGCAGAGCCCACAGGGCGCGAGAAACGAAGCCAACCTCCCGATCCTGGGGACACACGAAGTCCCACTAGCGCAGTCGGGAAAACTCGAAAATGAACAGGAAACAACCTGGCCAGCACCACAGCCAGACACACGGCCAAAGGCACAACACCTCGACCGACACGCCCAAACATACTGCAACACGGACAGTCCGATCGGCAACAGCGATAGGCATCTCACAGAGGAGAGAGCAGCGACAACCAAAACAACACAAGGCAGCTTGGGGAGGACCTCCACCCAAAGTTCCAAAAGCCGTTCTGGAAAACAACACCAGAACGCAGCCTAAACGGCCAAAACACACGGCCAACAGAGAGAACGCAGCAGACAGCATAAGCAAACACAGATTGGTTATGGGAGAACCTCCACTAGAACCACCAAGGCGCCGTTCTGGGAAAACCCACCAGAACGCAACGGCCAACACAACAGCATCATACCTCAACCCTGAGGTAGCACAACAACCGGCAGAAACAAGCCCGGAACAGTCCTGAGAGCGAACCTCACTAGGACAACAACCAACAGTTCTGGAAAACCGCACCAGAACACAGGGCAACCAAGCGATGCACCTCATCCTTGAGGGCAACGCAACGGCAACCAACCAGACAACAGAGACCTCAAGCCAAGGATGTAACACAACGGAAGACTTAAACGAGCACAGAAGCAGTCCCAGAGGGAGAGGAACTCTCACTAGGACAACAACAAATAGTTCTGGGAAACACCACCAGAACAGAACATCCAAACGATGCACCTCAACCCAGAGGGCAACGCCGCAACAACCAGAAACGAGCATAACACAGTTCTGGGGAAGCCTCACTTCCACCAGAACCAGCAGAGAAGAACTCCTGGAGCACCTCACCAGAGTTCACAACCTAGTCAGTGCAAGGCCGACAACAACCACAACCAGGTGTCGTAGCACTCAACCAGCGGTGCAACACAGTACACAAGCATCTTCTTAGCACGAGCAAAGATGCCGACTGTGCAGAGCACAGCGCCCAATGGCGCACAGGCACGCAAGGCCAAACACAGCCAACAACACACACCCCAACAAGAAGGGGACATCCAACAAGGACACACCCCAACGAGAAGGGGGCAGCCAACAAGGCTAGGACACCTTCTACCGGTTCCGTAGACCACAACCCTGCACCGGTGAAGGCCACACCGCACGTAGGCTCTCTCAGCCTTCGTGACACACCCACACGGACGTGCAAGCCGAGGACGAACCCAACCGCAACACGAGCGAAACAGCAACCACACTCGCAGCACGCGCCCCCAACAGTAGCAGCAACACACTCGGACCCTGCTGGAAAGCTAGCCACCAGCAAAAAAGAGCCAAAAGCTCACCTAACAGCAACTACACACGGACGGACCAGTAGAGCACGAGTACCTTTCTTTGGGACAACCATAGTTATTAACCCATTACAAATCTCGTTGGACCCCTGATCTCTGATACCACTGTAACAACCAGACCTTCCGGACCCCCACCAGGGACCCCCGAAGGTCGTGCCGCCACCCACGGATCCGAAGACCCTGAAGGGTTAGAATTTAGTCCAGTGAGATAAGCAATGAATTCAAATAACTATAACAAGAAAGACTGTACATTAATAAGAAAATTAAGTACAACATGTCCCAAATAAAAATACAGGTACAGAAAGAAAGGTGCAGTCCTTAAGGGGCATACCCCGAGGACTTGCAAAAAGGACACTCTCAACTCACGGTACAAAGAGCACTCACGCTCACAACTCACACTGCTGGCAATGCTCGTCGAACAAGATGCCACCACGACCGTCCGGCAATGAACTCCTGCGACAGCGAGTCCCTACCTGAAGAGAGTAGGGGGGTGAGCCTCGCGAACAAGGCTCAATAGGGATAACCAGTCCCTTACCAGCCAGAGCAGTAGGAACTCCAACAAGCGGAAGCAAAACTACTCTACAAAGCAGTAAAGCGAGGAACGTCTACCACAGAGTACTACAAAGCAGCAGAAACAGAGAAACGCCTCGACCACAACCCGGGTCAGGCCAAAGATGACTCCCGTAGAACCAGCAGAGTCAAACACATGCGGAAGCAACTACAGCAACGCCACGACCCGCATCCAGGGTCGGGCCAGAGAAAGACAATGCGGAAGCAAACCCTCGGCACACACCCGCCGAGACAAAGAAGCTCACGGAACACCGGAGCGACCGCGTGAGACCAGAGTCTCACGACACAAGCACCCAACATCCCAGACCTCCACGAGGCCGGGGAGGAACAACCAGGTGTCACCACGAGAGACACCGAGCAACCACGTGAGAAGCACCGTCTCACCACAGGCACGACCACCTCAGACCTCCACAAGGTCGAGGGTCCACAAGCAGAACCAACTTGCACCTCGGACACTCCACGAGGTCAGGGAACTAGACACTCCGGTGCCATCATGGACGTCACCAAGGAACGGGTTACTAAAACAATAGTCGGGTGCCTACCTAAGGCACCCCGAGAGAACCCGTAAAATGGAAACCACTAAACACGGCCGACAAGGCCAACTGACAAAGCCCAAGGAAGCGAGACATGGCTAGGCTACAACCACCGTGTAAACCAGGGCAACGAGAACACTAGCTCCGAAACAGCGTGTGAAACAACGTCACAACAAGAACAACCAAGCCACCGCCACAAGCAGCTAAGACGAGGGCACACAGTCCACTCCTCCAGCTCACCAGCCACTAACTCTTGCCTACAACCTCCCTGGTAGAGTGAGGCTAGCGAGTCACAGCAAAGAACAACACAACCACCACAGCCCGGTCGAGCTGCGGCCCCACGCCTGACCTCCCTACGTGGCTCCGGAGCCAAGCAGAGCGAGGCAGTGAGAAGGACTAGCTGGTCTGCAACGAACAAGCACCACAACAACCTCGGCGTCCCAGACCCATCTAAGGGAGCTCCACAAGTGACTCTACGCCACTGTCCCCACCGTTTTCCCCTTCTGCTCCAAGTCCGATACTTGAGCACGCCCGCCGCCTGGAGAACTCCCTCAACAGACGCGCGGGGCTAGGGGTCCTAGGTAATGGTAACAACCTGTCTCGCAAACAAGCCCTCAAGTGCCAAGCACCGGAGCGAAAGAGAACTGGCGTGGAAACCACCACAGAAACAACACAACTGGCTTTTAACTAAGACAAGCCCAGCTGGCACAGGCACGCACGGCACCCCTTTCGGGAACAACCTCCAGAAGGGCCGTCGGCCAACGCCGACACACACGGCACAACCCGAGAAACCAGAACACCACAGACAGAACAGAAACCACAGCTCTTCTAATAATCGATTGACAGACAGACAATCGATTATTAGACAGACGCGAGCCTCCTAGCACAGCCGCTAGGACACGGCCACGAAGGTGTCACCTTCGGTTAGTGAACGCAGGGAGGCAACCTGTCGCGTGCCCACCGGAAGGTCCTAAGGGCACACCCTGCCCTGGGACACACGCCGACACGCCAACCGTGGCCACGGAAACACCCGAGGCAGACCAGGTCTTGTCGCGCCCTCCTAAGCCATCGCAACGGTCAGGGCCACCGCGACAAGACCCAGGTCGCATCGGGAAAGCGCACCGCGATAACCTCTTGTCGCGACAGGAAAACAGGCCGCGACAACCATGTCGCGACAAGGCAGCGCGTCGCGACAACAACCTTGTCGCGAAGGGCAACCGGGTCGCGACACGACCCTTATCGTGGCGGCCACCCGGGCCGCGACAAGGTCGCGTCCGACCAGGGTGACACCTTCTTGATGTCGCAACACGCTCAGCGGTCGCAACATCAGCTGGAAGGCCGACCGATGGGATCCACATCCCATGATCGCCCATAAATGCTACAACTAGCACAACACGGGGAGGGGAGCATGGTGAAAGCAGTAAAGTCATGCAATCACACACAAGGACCTCCAATTGCTCGGAATAGAAAGAGTTCTAGAAATCCCTACTGGAGAACGAATAACCAAACCCACAAAAGGCCTTCACGACGCCACGGCCGCCTCCTCCTCGCTCCACACGACGCGCCACCGCTCTGCACGAGCTGCCGCCGCTCCGCCAAGCCCGAACCGCCGGAGAAGGAGAGGGGGTGTAACGACCCGACCTTTCGGACCCCTCGCCGGGGACCCCGAGGGTCGTGCCGCCACCCACGGATTTGAAGACCCGGAAGGGTTATATGAAAAAGTCTAGTGAGATATGTACTGAGTTCAAATAACTATAATAATCTGTACATTATACAAAAGGGTTGTACAACGCGTCCCAAGCAAAAGCACAGGTACAAGAAGAAAGGTGCAGTCCTTAAGGGGCATACCCCGAGGACTTGCAAAACACAGCTCTCAGCTCACTCAGGCTACAAGAGCTCACAACGCTCGCTCTCACTGCTGCTGACAACACACGGGGCCACAGCCGCCTCTGCAACCCATTCGACACCGAGCTCCCGCGACGACGAGCCCCTAGCTGAAAGAAGTAGGGGGGTGAGCCTCGCGAACAAGGCCCAGTAGGGATTACCAGTCCCTCACCGGCCAGAGCAGCAGGAACTTCGAAAGCAGGAAACTACACTAGAAAGCTGTAAAGCGAGGAACACCTACAGCATGGTACTACTAAGCAGCGGAAGAGAACAACGGAACGCCACGACCACCAACTGGAGTCGGGCCACACACACGACTCCCACAGAAACAAACGGAGTCGGTCACAAAGCGGAAGCAGTGCTCAGCACACCTGCCGAGACCATAGAACAACCAAGTGAGAACGACGTCTCACCGCATACACGGCCACCTCAGACCTCTACAGGGTCGAGGGCCCACAAGCAGAACCACCCCGGACCTCGGACGCACTGCCAGGTCGGGAAGCTATACCCGCCGGTGCCACTACGGACTAGCACCCAAGAACGGAACCACGGAACCGAGGGAACACTGAAGCAGAAACCACTAGAAGCATGGGTCTACCCAAGGCCAGACCAACGACGCCCACAGAAGCTAAGCACATCTAGGCTAAAATCGCCGTGCAAGCTAGGGCAACGAGGAACACTCGGAAACGTCGTGAGGAAAACGTCATCACAACAACAGCAACCAAGCCACCACCACTAGCAGCCAAGAGGGGGACCCGCTGTCCACACGCTCTGCTCGCTAGCCTAGCTCCTGCCTCCACCTCCGCGAAGGGCGAGACAGAGCCGCCACAGAAACACACAATGCACGCAACGTCGCAGCCTGGCCAAGCTGTGGCCCCACTCCTAGCACCACTACGTGGCTCCGGAACCAATCTAGAGAGAGGCGGTGAGATAAAGGGCTGTCTGGTCTGCGCCAGGAAAGCACTCCGAACCCCTCGGCGTCCCAGACCCAGACAAGAGAGCTCTACAAACGACTCAACGCCGCTGCCCAACCTCATTTTCCCCTCAGCTCCAGAGTCCGCTCACGTGGGCTGCCAACTCGAGCACACTCTTAGCCCGGATACCTCCCTTAACGGGCTCCCGAGGATGGGGGTCCCAGGAAACGGAGACAACCTCTAAACGGGACAAGCCCTCAAGTGCCAAGCACCGAGAAAACAGGCGGGGGAGCACAAAAAAACCACACCGAACCGCTGGCTTGTAACCACGACAAGCCCAGCAGGCAAGAAGCATGCACAAACCCTCAACAGGGTTGTCGGCCAAGCAAACACGCACGAGCGAGCCAAAACCTCAAAGCACTACCAGAAGTACAGAAAGCCCGTCGCTCTGCTAACAATCGATTGACACCAGTCAATCGATTGTTAGACAGATGCGACCCTCCTGGCACCATTGCCAGGAGACGGCTACGAAGGTGTCACCTTCGGTCACTGAACGTAGGGAGGCAACCAGCCGCGTTCCCTACCAGAAGGTCCTGAGGGCACAGCCTGCCCTGGGCACACGCTGACACACAACCGGGCCACGAAACACCCGAGGCACCCACAGGCACTGCCGCGCCCCCACAGGCCGTCGTGATACTATCGCGACGGGGAAGGGCACCGCGACACAAATCCTGATGCGATGGGGCAGCGCGTCACGACAGCCACCCTGTCGCGATGGGAAACTAGGTCGCGACAGCGACCCTTATCGCGACCGCCAAGTGCGCCGCGATCGACCGGGGCGACGCCTCTACTGATGTCGCGATGCACCGTGCGGTCGCGACATCAGCAGGGAGGCAGACCAACGGGATCCTCAATCCGGGTCGCCCACGAACCACACACGTGCACACACGGGGGAGGGGAGCATGGGGAAAGCAGTAAAGCTATCTACAAAACCTCAAGGGGTCCCTATCCACCCGGATGGGAGAGGGCACAAGAAATCCCTACCTTTTACGAAGAACGAACCCACGAGTGGCTCTTCACGTTGGTTGGCCACCGGCGCCACCACGCTCCGATCGCTGGAGGGGAGCCTCCCCACCGCCGGAGAAGAGGGGAAAGGGAAGAAGAGGAGAGAGAGGGGGAAGGGGTAGCCGGCCTGCACCTTAAGCCCCCGGCACCCAGAACGCGACGGCCCGCCCCGTCGCGTTACGAACCTTAACGCGACGGGTCAACGGACTGCGACCAGAACGCGCCCACCATAGACGCCGCGACGACTCGACCGCCTTACTGACACACTGCCCCTCTGACAGGCGTCAGATGACCAACAAGACATAAAGCTGTCGCGACTCGTTGACTGGTCATGACCAGAACGCGACGGGCAACCAGGGCGTGACCAGAACGCGACGCACCTCCTCGTCGCGACACGGACGACTGTCGCGTCGGGCACCCACAATGCGACACGAGTCATCCAAGACACCAGAAGGAACGCCGGGAAGCCGGGTCTCACATCCCACCCCCCTTAAGACAATTCCGTCCTTGAAATTGGGGCAAGCCCAAAAGATCCCGAGGCACGAAACGGAACACAGGGGGCAAACGTAAGACCAGCGGGAAGAAGCCACAAAGTCTCAACACGGCTTCCTCGTGGCAACAACCCCACATCCAAACACGCGCGGAACAAAGCGCAGGTGCGAAGAGCCACTAAGTCCCACCATGACCTCACCGTGGCCACAACCACACCGCAAATTATGCGTGAAGCACGCGAAGCCGGAAAACTTACGGCTCACACAATGGGCTCCCAACACACGGGGACCACACAACTAAAAACTGAACGGCTCACAACACGCTCCAACACACGTGGAGCACCAAGCCGAGAAACCAACGGCTCACCCTAGCCACACATGGGGTGTCCAGACGGAACGACAACCCCACAAGTGCCGAGCGACGCCAAAACCAGTCCGAACAGCAGGGAACGCCAGCCGAAAACTACATGGCTGCAGCCACCAACAGACCTCGCTGTTAGGACCAACCAATCAGCAACCCACTCTGTCGCCGACAAAACCCGACAGAGTACACAGTTGCTGACAGCAACATGAGAAACGCCTAAGAACCAACCACACGTCTCAGGGGAACGGCCTCGCGCTACTAGCAGCAGCTAGCACCGGTCACCAGCCCAACCGAAAATCCACGCAAGCAACGAGAGCCAGAGCGACAACACGCTCGCGGAGAATCCTCAACACACGGAACAATGTCCACTGCCACCACTAGGCCTCACTCAGACCTTCCTCGCGGTCCAACAGGGACAGTAAACACACGCGGAGAACCCTCAACACGCGGAAACAGGATCCGCTGTCACCACTAGGTCTCACCCAGACCTTCCTCGTGGTCGAACAAGGACACTAAACGCACGCGGAGCCACAAAAACTGGGAGTCACAGGCTCCACAATGTGGCACACCGCGACGGAAGCACGGAAGACGTCTGAGGTTAAGCCAAAGCCGAGCACCTCACAACATCGACAAACCACATGGTCGAGTACTAGCAAGCCAATAGGCCTCACTGTCATCCGATGAACCGACAGGAGACTCCGCCATCGGCTTCTAGACTCACCAACACCACGCATAACAGAAAACCAACGAAGGGTTGGCAGCACACCCACCACGTGCACACAGAGCTCATTGTGGGTACCGACGTGCCAACCACGAAAAGACACACAACCATGCGGGAACCGAAACAACCGCAGAGGTTTAGAACAACACGTTGACCTCAAGGGACCCAGACCGGAGCAGGGTACCACAATCGCACACACTCGCTATGCAAGCGAGGGGGAAAACTGGGACACTGGCCACGACCAGAGCCTGGTGTACCACCGATAGGGCTACCTAGACAAGGCAAAGCAGCCACCCCACAGCGGTATCGGTACAACCACAAGGCACGGGCCAACACAAAGTGTCCCAGGGGCAGAAAGCTCAACGCCTCAGACTGAGCAAATTCGTGAAACGACACACGAAGCTCACAATCAAGACACACGGCACAACACACGGTGCTATCACAAGCACCAGGAGCCACCCAAGGTACAACACAATGCACCAAGGCTCCAAATGGCACAAAATCGGAACGCTCGAGCACGAGCACACGGTGCCACCATAAGCACCAAAACTCAGCAAGGTGCAACACAGGTGCACTAGCTGCCGAAACAACACCACGGCTAACGGGAAGGACTCTCCACAAGAGACCTGCTGAAAGCCACACACAAAGAATTGCAAACCTGAAATAGCGCAACAGGCCACGTCGGACCCAGCCCTTGAAGCACAAAACACACAAAGCATCGTGAAAACGCTCAAAGTGCAGCACACGCGACTGCACCACCGGTCCAAGACAACACAGAGCCCACCGAAGGGGACTCTCTACCAGAGACCCACAACGGAAGCACACGGAAAGCCGACAACTACTACTTCAAGAGCACGACAACCACGTATGCTCCAAGAAGAACACAAAACACGGAGCACCGACTCTGCCACACAGGGAGTGAAAACCGCAGCAACTCCCTGGTGCGCAAGAGCAAGAAGCACCACCTCTATCACGACTGATAGAGAGGCCAAACACCAAAACGACGGCAAGAAAAGCCTCCAAGGCACAAGCCAAGGCACCACCGAGCATACAACGGAACAATGCTTGCACGAGCAAGCTAATTACAAAATCGGTGCACAGCAGAGCAAAGCTCACGCCACAACTCAACAGAAAATGGTACTACCTCACGCTAAACCAACTGGGACCCAATGCTCCAAATTGTTCAGGCAGGCAGCAAGAAACCATCACAAGATTCACAACGGCAACCGGAAATAGACGGGTCCACCGACCCACGGTGCCACAAGGAAACAACAACACGAGGGGAGTAACCAGCTCAACCCAAAAACAGCTCAAGGGGAGATGACTCCACCGAAGGTCACAACGATGCGCACCCTGGCGACACAGCACCACAGCGGAGCATCACCACCCCGAGCAACTAATGGAAGGCAGGGGAAGGAGACACGCAACGAGTCTCTTCCCCACGCGAGGGAAAAACCACAACACGAGACTGGCACTTCCACAAGAAGCACAGTCAGCCAAACACCCGCTGCACTCACCAGACCACTGCCTGGGAGAGCACGCCGAGCACGAGAAACGAAGCAAACCATCTGAACCCCGAGGACACACACAAAGTCCCACTGGCGCAGCCGAGAAACTCGGAAATGAACAACGAGACAAGCTGGCCAACACAGCGGCCAGATGCACGGCCAGGTGCACACCACCTCGACCGACAACGCCGAAGCAAACTGTAACGCAGACAGTCCAACCGGCAACAACGACAGCTCATCTCTACAAAGAGAGAGAGAGCAGCGACAACCGAAATAACGCGAAGCAGCTCTGGGGAGAACCTCACTAGAATGCAGCCCAACCAAACGGCACACTTCGAATCACAGGGGCAACACAACGGTGGCCCGAAACGAACACAAAGCACTCCTGGGAAGAACCTCCGCCAGAAGCGACAAAGGGCGATCCTGGGAGGAACCTTCACCAGAATGCACGACCCAACCAACCGAACTACGCGAGCCATCAGAGAGAACATTGCAGCAAGCAGAACTACAGAAGCAACGCAAGCTGGTCCTGAGAGAACCTCCACCAGAACCACCAAGGCACCGTTCCGGGAAAAAAACTACCAGAACGCACTAGCCGAACCAACAGCGCACCTCAGACTCTGAGGTGGCACGACAACAGCAGAAAACGAGCGAGGAACAGTCCTGAGAGAAACCCTTACCAGGACAACAACAAACGGTTCTGGGAAACTTCGCCAAAACACAAGACAACCAAGCGATGCACCTCAACCTAGAGGGCAACGCGACAGCAACAAAAAATGCGTGCAACACAGTTCTGGGGAAACCTCACTCCCGCCAGAACCAACAGAGAAGAACTTCTGGAGCACCTCAACAGAACTCACAACCAGTCAGCGCCAGGCTGACAACGACCACAGACAAATGTCGCAGCGCTCAACTAGCGGTGCAACACTGCGCACAAAGCACCTGCTTAGCTCGGCGTCCCGAGCACAGCGCACAACGGCGCACAGGCACACGAGGCCAAACATGCAACAACCACAACACACACCCCAACAACAAAGGGGTAGCCAACAAGGCAGAGACACCTTCCACAGGTTCCACGGGCAACAACCCAGCATCGGTAAAGGCCACACAACACGCAGGCTCTCTCAGCCTTCGCGACACACACACGCTCAAATGCGCCGAAGACGACCAGGAGCACCGCACCTGGACTGGCTCGCAAGCGTCCTCCACACAAGGAAGACCACTGCTAGCGAGTCCAGCGCCAACCGCGCCGCTACAGCACAAACACGCCGAGCGACCACACTCGCCACGCACGTGGCACAACAACAACTGCAACCTGCAACACGCGCACGAATCATGCAGGGAAGCCACACACCTACAAAACATTTGAAAGCACAAGCCTAACACTAGTCGGACGGTGCCAGCAG